>ML777639.1:126153-195506 GCA_009831015.1 Picea engelmannii
TGATCTTGATGAGACAGGTGCACAGGACAGAGTTCAGAGACAGAGGACAAGTCGGGTGGCCTATCCCGAGCTTGTTAACTGGTCAGTAACCTTTTGGGGACCAAAAGGTCTTTTTGTGGGGAGGTGTGATCCGAAAACGGATCTAGAAGCCTGGTAGGGCTTGAAAAATGATCAAAAATGAAAGTGCTCGGAATGCAACGAAACCTATGCCATTGCATCTGTCTCGTCTTCTTGATTCCGGTGGTATATTTACTTCGTCAAACGGAGTCCTTATGGAGAAGATATCGCGTTCTGTCCGAAAAGTCAAACAGGCAAAAATTTGATGCTAACTGGGCAGGCTGTACTGCCATGTGGCAGGCCGTACAGTGCTGACGTGGCATGTCCGTACAGCTGACGTGGGCCAACCAGGAGGTGACACATGGCAAACCGTATGGAGGACACGTGGCATCACCAGGATGCGACACGTGTCAGGTGAATTTGGCCTTTTCGGCGTACGAATGGACCTGTACGAATGGACCACTCACAGGGTGACACATGGCAGGATGACGTCAGTAGCTGACGTGGCACGCTGACGGGGCAGACACGCGGCAGATGACTGGGCAGTATGGCAGACAGGTGGCAGCATGGCAGGGAGACAAGTGGCAGTACAGTGATTGACAGGGTACACACGTGTGCCAATCAGGCGTTGACACTTGTCCAGTTTCGATTGGTTTTTTAAGCACCACGTGGCCCAGTCATGGGCTGCCACATGGCGCTGTGCTATTGGTTCGTTGGTTTGGTTTGTTAAAACAGGGTTATGGTGGCGCCGGGGGTCGAACCCGCGACCTCCGGTGGGAAAACGGCTTGACCAAATCGTGCTAACCGACATGGCGGCACGTGTTTCTTGTTTTACAATCGGCGGGTAATGTTTTTAAGTTTGGTTTGAATGTTGGTTGGCGGCAAAAAAGGGCCGGGGCTTAGCCTCGACCCTCGGCGCAAATAACACCACAGAACTGTTACATAACTGTCGGCATATAATGCGGGGGTGGTTATACCGTTGAACCCGCGGTTCTATGCTATTGTCGTGTGACCTGGGGTTTAAACAAAACGAGGGGCCTATCCTGTTGGGCGTGGGTTTGTTATGGCCCGTGGCCCTATTAACATGCAACGTGACCGAGAATCAAGGGCTCGAGCACGAGAATGGGGTGGCCCGCGCTATGGCGCGTGGCCATATGACATGCCACGTGAATGAGATTTGAGGGCCGCACCCTGCCTTTGGGGTCCTAGCACCCAATTTCATTTAAAAGTGGGTTTTAAACTATGAATTTGTTTTTTTTTAATTAATCCATGCCTATTTTTAGCTGATTTTCTCCATTTTTGGGGGATATTGGGCATTTTTGGAGGCCAGGTTCTTGGAGGAAGTTGGGGATGAGAAACCAACTCCTTGGCTATATAAACCAGGCTTGTTTGAGGCCAATGGACAATCATTCAGAGCAGAGTTATGCTGGAGGAAAGCCAAGCCAAAGTCAGTTTGATGCAGGGAAGCCTTTGAGGTGGAAACGCTGTCGGATCGTTTCTGGGAGCTTGGAGCATCAGTTTTGCATGTTGTTTCTTGCATTGGGTTCTAGAGATCTGGGAGAACAAGACTAGATCAGTCTTGTAGCCTTTTGGCATTGCTGAGATGTAATTTTGAGCACTTGAGTAGAAATAAAGAAGCCTCACCCACAAATAAAAGGCCCGGAGACGTAGGCAAACATTGTGCCGAACTCCGTTATCAACCTGCGTTCTTATGGTTTGTTGTTCATTATTCTTTTCAGATCTACATATGTGTATTTGAATGGCATAATCCTCTTATTTTCCTCATTCTTTCGTTAAATTCTCAAATGGTTAAATTATTCATGCAATTTTAAAAATCAACCATAATCATTTAAAAGATCCTGACGAATCAATTGGTATCAGAGCTTAGTTGATGTTTGGATTTGAGTTGCATGATAACCAGGGAAAAGCTACATTGTGGTGAAGGCGAGTTGGTTGCAGAGAATCCATTAATTGGATTGAGAAAGAGAGCTTCTTTCAAAGAGAAGATGGCATCGGACGAAGGGATTTCTCAAGAAGATAAAGATTTCCTGAAAACATTCCATGCTATGTCGGAGATGGTGACAGTTTTGTATGAAGATTATTTAGAACGGAAGCGACCAGTTTTGGGTAATTCTTCTAAAGGAAAAAGTGAAGAGGAAGAGGACCATCCTTAAATACCTCCTTCACCTCCTTCAACACCTCCTTATTCTCCTTCTTCTTCTACAAGTTCAAGTTCAAAATCTAATGAGAAGAAAAATGTACATAAGCATAAACATGAAATGCCATTGTTGAAACTTGATGTAAAATTTGAGTTGCCCATGTATGACGGTGAAGTCAATGCAGAGAAGCTTGATAACTGGATCAGACAGATGGAGGTATACTACAGTGTTCAGCAAATCAAGGATGAGGCCACACAAATAAAATTAGCATCTTTGAGACTTGCAGGTACAGCTCTAATCTGGTGGCAAAGCAAGCTGCAAAAAGGAACACAAGATGTGGGTAAAGTATTTCCATCATGGAAGAATTTTATTTCTGCACTTAAGAAACAATTTTATCCTTTGGGTTATAAAGAAAAAGCACTCATCCCCAAATATGCTGAGAGTGATGGAAATACTTTACACAACACATAAATCTTCCTTCCAGAATATTTATGTCCAATATATATAGCAAGTCATAACTTATCAAACACTGCCACACCAATGCCATCACATATATAATTTCGTTGGTAAATAGATCGTTGGGTTAAATGCCTTTTAAAAAGGAAATTAATACTCTACCACATTAATCTATACTACAACATTTATTGTTAATTTAGTTGTTACTGAAATGACAAAATGTTGTCTAGCATTGATAGTAGAAATCGTTGTCTGTAACATATAAGATACATGCTATCATTGTCTAACATAAAAAAAAAATCGTTGTGTAGATAATCCAAAAACGACTGTCTAAAAATCACTGTGTAAACATTCATTTCGAAGAAGAATTTAATCTCTATGAAAACTACAATAATTGGTCAAATATTAGCAATCGCTCATCATAGTAATCACTCTAAAAAATCTAGGTAATTCATACACAATAAAATTCTGTCAACAATAAAATTTTAAGGGAATTCGTTGAGTGAATTTATGGGTAGGATGCAGAGAATATTCATAACCAAAAACACAGAGATAAGTTGGTTTAATGAAGAGATATACATTCACACGGAAAACACAGAGGGTAACCATTCAAAAATGAATCAATCAAGGAAGAAAAATCAATCTCAAGAAAGTGTAAGACCAATCGCTCAACCATGAATCAATCAACGCAGAAAAATCAATCACAAGAAGGTGCAAGACCAATCACTCAGCCATGAATCAATCAACGTAGAGATAAGTGAGGTAGATGGATGGAAAAAATTTATCCTTTGCTCATCATCCACGCACAATAAAGCAGGGCATTAGGATCTATAGATCTATTAACATCGAAGTGATGACCGTCGATCTGGCTCTTGGCCAACTGCTGAGGCGTGGATTCATGATCTAGGGATGAGGACGAAGATAAAGCACAATCTCTTCATAATAATCATTAAAACAGACATAACAGACATAGCAGTCAGGGGTCGATTTCCAAGGGAATCAATTCAAGCAACAAGCATAAAGCTATGGTTAATTTAAGTTCTCAATTAAAAATGCTAAGTAAAACACTTTCTTTACACAATTAAAAGTATGGAAATTAAAGTGCAAGATCAATAGTAATCTACCATGAAAAAATAAAATCATGCGTACCGTAGCCCAAGGTGACATCTCCGAGTTGCTGCCCTGTGCGCTCCGTGCAGCTCCCGATTGCCGACCTATGTGGCTTCACCGGTACGTCCAAGCCAACGCTAGGGGTACTCTTCTTCCCCCTTAGCCCCCCAAGCCACAAAGGGGCCACACACTGTACACCAAAGAACAACTAGCAACCATCTCACCTCAAAAGGTCGAGCTACCACTCATACCCGAGCTGGGTATCCCAACTCCCACAAGATAAGTCAGTCAAGTCAAAAATTATATAGCATAATGTTACGCATAACAGCCCTGATCTGGATTTTATGAGAAGAACAAAATGAATACAGATTATTAACAGGTATTTAACACAAAATAACATAGATACAGTAAAACTGGTTTTCTATTCAATAAGGAAATAAGATGAAACTGTAAAATGCAGCGGAAACAAGCTTGTTGGAATGGTGGCGGCTTATTTCTGAGAAGAGATGTGATGACTGTGCTCATTCACCAGAAGATGATTACAATGAGGCTCTGAAGGCATTTTTACAATAAACAAGAATGCCCAAAACCCTAGACATTGAAAAACCTAACCCTAGGAGATGAAGCGCCAAAAGTCATGTGGGCCCCGTTTGTGTAAGTTAGTACATTAACTTCCCAGGGTCATAACTTTTGCATACGATCTCTATTTTAGGCATATGATAGCCCGTTGGAAAGGTATCATTGAGGATATTCATTTTGGGGGCTCAATGATGCCTTTGGCTATTATTGATCCTGTAAAGCCTTCATTTAGGCCCTCAAAATGGCCTCGAGAATTAAAACTGCTAAAAATAGTAAATTGCCAAAATTGTCAGAAAACTGTTTTGAGCCAGTTGGAAAAGGTGGGTGGCCACCGATATCTACCTGTATCAATCCTCCCTACTTAGGAATAAATGGTCTCGATTGCGTTGAGGTCCCCCATCAGATGAGCAAATTTCTGTTGAATTTGGCCTCAGGTGAGCCACTTGCCTTGGTGCAAGAGCTAAGTCAATCGAGGTGACCGCAAGGGGAAGTGCAACATCTATGGGACCCAATGTTTGGAATCCCAAACCCACCTGAAAGGGGCTGTGGCTGGTTGAGCTATGCAGGGCTCGGTTGTAGCTATGTTGTACATAGGGGAGGCTCTCATCCCATGTGCGAGGGTGTTGAGAATTATACATGCGAAGGATATGCATAATCATTCGATTTGCGACCTCGGTTTGGCCATCCGTCTGAGGGTGGAAGGCCATGGATTTGGTGAGATTGGTGTCTAGTAGTGACTAGAGGCTGGACTAGAATGTGCTGAGAAATCAACTATTTTGATCTGAGACAATGGTTTTTGGGATTCCAAAATGTACCCAGACTCGTTCAAAGAAGAGCTTAGTAGTGGCCTTTGTTGTGATGTTCTTCTTGCAGGCAACCAAAATCGGCATCTTAGAAAAGAGATCGATAACCACAAAAACATAGTCATTTCCCCGCTTGGTGGATGGGAGGCCCGACATGTAGTCCATTGAGATGGATTCCCATGGCCTGTCGGGAGTAGGAAGAGGGGTGTACAGGCCCTGTTTCTTAGTGGTCGGTTTGGCAATCGTGCAAGAAGTGCAGGACCTGATATACTTGCTGACCTTCTGTTGAAGTTTTGGCTAGTAGAAATGTTTTTGTAGCATCGCCACTATCTTTTCAACGCCGAAGTGTCCTGCAACTCGACTATAGTGGGCTTCCCAGATTAGCTTCGCTCACTCACTTGATTGAACACATATATGGCCCAGATGACACAACAACCCATCCTGAAGATGGAAATTATCAACAACTGCATTTGCCCCCAACATTTGGTAGGTGGTGGTGAATTCTGGGTCTATATCACAGAGTTGGGGCCATCCAAAGGTCTCATGGCTGTAAGAGTCTAGCACCATGGTGAGTGTCGCGACTAGAGGTATGCTGAGGCAATCATCGACGTGATTGGTGCTTTGTGTTTTATACTTGATGTTGAGGTGGAATTGTTGCAAGTATGTGGACCACTTTTGATGGCGGTCATTCTGTAATTTTCCTTGTGTCTACATGAACCGCAATGGCTTATGATTAGTGTGGATGATTGTCTCCTTCCCAAGAATGTAGTGTCTCCACTGGCAGCAGGCTTACACATTGGAGTACATTTCTTTGTCATAAATAGGGTACTTACGAACAACATATGATAGTGTCTCACTATGATAGGCCACAGGGTGGCCATGCTGAGTGAGAACGACACCCACATCATAGTTGGAAGCATATCTCTCAATCTCAAAGGGTTGTTGCAGGTCTAGAAGTGAAAGTATTGGGGCTGAGCATAAGCACTTCTTCAAATCATCGAATGCTTTTTGTTGGGACCAGACCCACGCAAATTTTTCCTTACCACCACCCCTAGTTATTCGGCCAAGGGTCCACGCAATATGGGATAATCCCAACATGAACCTGTGGTAGAAATTGGCAAGGCCCAAGAAGCTCTGGAGCTCAGTGAGTGTGGTTGGGGTTGGCCAGTCACGGATGACTTAGATCTTGGTTGGATCCACATGTACGCCATGCTGATCAATGATGTAGCCCAGGTAATGGACCCTGTCCATGCTAAAGGAGCATTTTTCCAGGTTGGCGTATAGCTTGTGCTATCGCAAGGTGTGCAGAACCTACTGAATATGCTACAAGTGTTCGACCCAAGTCTTGTTGTAAATGAGAATGTCATCCAGATACACCACTAAAAAATTATTGGTGAATGGTCTCAGGATATCATCCATCAACCTCATGAAAGTGGCTGGTGCATTTTTCAAACCAAAGGGCATGACCAACCATTCAAAAAGGCCTTCCTTTAACTTGAAGGCGGTCTTCCATACATTTGTTTATTCTATAGAGACCTGGTGGTTGCCAGACTTCAGATCAATCTTACTGAAGTATTTTTCCCCCGTGAGTTGATCAAGGAGGTCGTTGATTCGAGGAATCGGGTACGGGTTTCTGACTGTGATTTTATTAAGAGCCCTGTAATCAATGCAGAGTTGCCAGGTTCCATATTTCTTCTATACTAGCATGGTTGGGCTCCCACAAGGTGATGATCTAGGATGGATGTGCCCCTTGTGGAACAGTTCTTTGATCTGTCGCTTGATCTCCTCATTCTCTAACAGAGAGAGGCGATAGACTGACCCATTGGGAAGCGGTGTGTCGGGGGTCAGATCGATGGGGTGCTTGACCTAGCAGTGCAGAGGTACCCCGGTAAAAGATATCCGAGTATTCTTCCACGACCTTATCTAATTGCTTCTACTGTGTGGAGAGGTCAGCCACATAGACACTAGATGTGGTTGTATCTTTCGCTTATTCTGAGAGAAAATCACGAACAAGACAAACTTCCCCATCTAAGAGATGACCTTCCTGCATTTCTTAGCAGAGATCAAGTAAATAGCACTAGGTGGGACTACCTCAGCTATCCTGTACAATTTCCTGTTAAAAGTAATAATAACACTACAAGGCCTAGACTCATATACATCATGACGTTTCCATAAATAAGGTTGTCCCAAAAGAAAATCACAAACTTTGAGAGGAGAAACATCATACAATACCTCATCTTTGAAGGGCTTGAAGTCGTACGACAGTCGACACTATTGGCTGACACAGAGATCGCTTCCTTGGTGGAGCCATCCAATGGTGTAGGGTTGTGGGTGCAGTTTTGTCGACAGGGCCATTCGCTTAATGGTATCTGCTGAGATGAGGTTCTTCTAGCTACCGTTATCAATGATGAAGTGCAGTGGGGTTCCTTTTACCCACATCTGTGAATGGAAAAGGTGCTCTCCTTCTTCTTGCTCATCTGGTTCACCAAGCTAGAGCTTCATGGTAGTAATGGTGGCACTGAGTTCTACGTCAATGATTTGTCTTCCCCTTTCTGGTTCTAGCTCAGAGTCAAAACCCACATCTAATTCAAAGGCTTTCACTTCAGACATCAGCGACTGCCTTGAGCAACATTCAACAGTGTTATGCCAAGGGATTTTATGGAAGTCATGCCACTTCTCGATATCTTTCTTTTTATTTCTAGTGTCCTTCTTTGCTTACGTCTTGGACTGGTTGTCCTGAATCTGTCCATATTTGCTTTGTCCTTTGTTCTGTCAGTTGTGGCTGCCCTTTCTTGGTTTTTCTTGTGAGGGGTTCCCAGGCCCAAATTTCCGCATCTTTTGTTTGCGATTTTGCTCGATTTTTATGGCATATCGGTACGCCACGCCCAAGGATGAGATGTCCAGAAATTACACTTCAGTCTAGATGTATCTATGCAGAGCACCATGATACTTGAGCACCAGATGTCTCTCTGAATATTTGATACCCAGCTTGGTGCACAAGGTATGGAAGATATTTGTGAAATCTGGCACTGTTTGGTCTCTTTCTTGATGTAGTCTAGTCCATTTGGTATACAAGTCATCATAGCTTCCGACAAGGTAGTATTGTTCCTTAATAGCATCCTTGAAGGATTCCCAGGTGGTTGTGACTATAAATAATGAGGGTTCCTCTGTTTCCTTTTTCTCACAGAAGGTTTCCCACCAATCTTTGACATGGGGAACGGCTTTGAGGATCACAAAAGTAATCTTTTATATATTCGAAAAGTTATGGATAGAAAAATACCCTTCTAGTAGATTCAACCACTTGTCTACAACATCTGCGTCTATCTGACCTTCAAATATAGGAATATCAAAGTTTATTTGTACCTTGAAGGGGGCAATGCCTTTGCTCGAAGAAGATGCATTGCCTATTGGTAGTCGTCGAAGGATTTGCACGAAACTATCCATAATCTCGTTCCTTTTTTGTGTTAGGGATTCCTCAATCAACATTTTGAAAGGATCTCCTATCCTGTCATGTTTCTTTTCTCATTCCATGAGAGGTCTCTTGGGCATGCAAGATATTTTTTCCTCAAGAGAAACAAGCTCAAGACCCAACTCTTTGCACTCCGACCTCATTGGGGACATGCATTAAGACGACAAGGTGAAGACCACTCCGATACCACTAGTAAATTAAAGCACAAGATCAATAGTAATCTACCATGCAAAAATAAAAGCATGTGTACCGTAGCCCAAGGTGATAGCTCCGAGTCGTTGTCCTGCGCGCTCCATGCAACTCCTACTTTCCAACCGATGTAACTTCACTAGTACCTCCCAGCCAATGCTAGGGGGGTACTCTTTTTCCCTCTTAGCCCCATGAGCCACAAGGGGGCCATGCACTCTACACCAAAGAACAACTAGCAACCATCTCACCTCGAAAGGTCGAGCTACCACTTGTACCCAAGTTGGGTATCCCAACTCCCATAAGATAAGTCGGTCAAGTCAAAAATTTGTAGCGTAACATTACACATAACAAACCCCCCTTCATACACCTCCTCCTCCATCCTTTTATAGAGTTTCTAAGTGATTTCTTTCCCAAATTCCCATATAATTTATTTTTCATTAATTTAATTCAGAAAAACTTTCCTTTTTCTTTATGTTTCCCCTTTTTCCCTTAGCTTCCTTTTTTTTTTAAGTTTCCCTCTTTTCCCTTCTTAACTAAAACTCAATTTAGCAAGTGTAGAAAAATCACCTTTTACCCCTTTTTCTTTTTAATTAATAAATTTTAATTAGAATATGTAGAAAAACAATAAATTCCCCTTTAAAAATTTAATCCCTCAATATAATTTGATTTTAATAAATTAATTGAATTTCTTACCCACTTCTCGTCACATGTTTAATGATGATTATTATTATTATTATTATTTTACCACAAGTATCACTTAGACCTAGATTTTATTTTCCTAGGCTAGGCAACATTTTATTAGGGGAAATGTTTTAAAAACTTTCTTATCACATCATTCGTTCTAAGGCCATCTAGGTTTATTCACTTATTAGTTAACAACGCGACGTGCCCTTCAGGATGCACTAGGTGCTCCAAGGGTGCCACTCACCTCATTATGTTTCCCTTGTGCGATGTGCCCTTCAAGATGCACTACATGCTCCAAGGGTGTTACTCACCTCTTTCCATTTTCCTTGGGCGACGTGCCCTTCAGGACGCACTACATGATCCAAGGGTGCCACTTGCATATTGACTGACTTGGTATACATAAAAAACCCTTGGAGTCAATACTCCACCAGGTGATATTGTGGAATATTAAGGGCCTCTAATGAATAAGACCCCTATCTTATTGCACTCCTTTTAGAATCATCATGAGTGACTGTCACAGTCTACCCTCAAGGCATCGTGGATCTTCTCGACCTAGGTAATATTTAACCTACAGTTCAATCCAAGGCGGGAATGCTAGTAGGTTGTGGTAGGGTTTCTGTCCACACCTCTCCCTCAATGTCTCTGGTTGTCATGCATGACCCCTCTACTCCACATGTAAGTCTGTTCAGCAAGCTATCGTCAGCCTGCATCATCAACAAATCATGTCAGCAAAATAATCAATCATCATAACATCTAATCAGATGTACACATGTCATAATTACAACAATCAAACCCTAATAGTCCACTCTATGACTCAATTCGGAGTCCAAGGGGTTTCATCGATGCCTCTGCATCCTCAAGGTCCAAAGTCCTGCGCACTCAAGAGGACCCATTCAATATCAAATGTCTATGTAAACATAACAAAATAACACATCATCGCATCCATAATGCCTCATAATCATAATCAAATGGCCAGTAGTATAATAATCTGGATCACTTGCAAGCAAGTGTCCTCAAAGAATAAGTTCTCTTAGTGTGCGCAAGAGTGGGGTGATACATACACCCCCTCTTGGTTTAAACTTCATCCTGAAGTTTCACAGTATAAAAATGCCGAAGTAAAGTGTATCATGGTATCATAAGTCTATCTATCAAACAAAAATGGAAACTGCTAGCACATATCATATGGGTCCTCCTAGGTCGTCGAGTGTGGACTATAGCTGTCCCACTCGACCTTGACCTGATCCATTGTTTGACGTCGTAGCCATCGAATGAGATGGTCCCGAATATGGGTCGACTCTAGTATGAGCACACCCTCGTTTGACACCTACAAGGGACTTGTGTCAATAACACGTGTAGGGTCACTAATTATAATGTCTCAAACATGGACATGGAGGACATCGTGCATACGCCTCAGGGAATCAGGCAAGGCTAGTTGATAGGCCACGAGCCCCTTCCTCTCCACAATAATGAAAGGTCCCATGAACCTAGGAGATATTTTAGCTCCCTTTCCAAACTTGATCGAACTCTTATGCGGTTTTACTCGCAAGAAGACTCGATCGCCAAATTCGTAACTACGGTCAACATGGCGTGCATCGACATAACTCTTCTACCGATCCTGCACTTCTTTGATCCTTTTTCTTATTGTTTTAATTTTATCTTCCATTTCTTGGATCGCTTCTGGTCCCACCAAGACCCTATCCTCAAGTCGATCCCAACTCAAATCTATCTGACACAGTCACCCATAAAGAAACTCGAAAGACGCCGTCTTAATGGTGCTTTGGTAACTGTTGTTATAAGAAAATTCTACGAGTGGAAATAATTCTTCCAAACGCTTCTGTTGGTCCATCACATACATACACAACATGTCCTCCAAGAGTTGTTTTGTTCATTTGGTCTGCCTGTCTATATTTGGGTGATACACAGTACTAAAGTTAGGCTGGGTTCCCAAGTCCTCTTGGAAACTAGTCCAAAATCATCTAGTAAACACCAATCCTCGATCAGATATAATCCTCTTAGGCATGTCGTGCAGCCTCACAATCTCATTGAAGAAAACTCTATCTAAGTGAGGTGCCTGATAAATCGTACGCATAGGAATAAAAGAGCACTCTTTGTTAGAGTTTCGATTACCACAAAAATCGAGTCATGTCTGTTGTGGGGAAATTCTACCCTACGGACTAACAAGCTAGGGTTTAAACTTGCATGCAGATCATGACCCTTAAGAAATTACTTTTAACCTTCTACCCCAAACCTAAAACCCTTTTTCACATGCAAACATGGAAAGAACCAACTAACCTTTTTATCGACGGTTGGTGTAGATCCTCTGTTGCACTTTATCCCCTTTGCTTCTGCTGCTCCTTCCAAAAAGATTTCCTGCAATCAAGACAAAACTACACATGCATTCTATTGTTCTACTAGAGGGTTAGAGATTAAGCATCAATCAAATACAACATATAAGATTCTTGCATTTGGGACGGGAAAAGTATCTTTTTATTAATCTCAAGATGAATCAACTTACAATGATTATAGAGACTAGCCACCATTCCTCGATCATGATCCTGGGCTCCTCCTCTTCTTTGTCCTCCAACTGCTTTGCTTGAATTCTCCTAAAGCTTGAGGAAAGGCTAAAGGGTTGGGACAAAACAGATTCAGCAATTGGGCAGAGTTTCTTTGCTATGATTTTCCTCCTCCAAATAGTACCCCTACACCTTCTTTTATAGGCTAGAAGGATCTAGGGTTTTGGGCAAACTCTCGGCCATGCATGGTTGGGAGTTCCAGTTAACTGACCCAAAGATTTTCGTTTTGTCGACAACTTTCTTGATTTTTTTCTTTGTTAGGTAAATGCTGGCTGTAGTGGGCCAGCCAGTGTTCCAACGCATGCAGTATAAGTCTGCTAGCGTTCCAACGTGCCCAGCAGTGGGTTAGGGCGCGGGTTACTTGATTTAAGAGGTTTTTTGAAGAGTTTGTTCAGCATGGCTTTGGCAATGAAGGGAAATGAGTTGGCCTGATGCCAGGTAAGCATGGATAGTGCAATTTAGGGTTATAACAGATGCCCCCTAATGTTTGAGGTCAGAAGAGCATATGATGGCCGAAATACATTACCAATTCTTTACCAATCTGTACTGATATGCTAAATGAGTGAGCCCAGGAAACAGAAATCAGGAGGTGCCATATGCAAAAAATATCAAATGTCTCACCGAGGCGGGCATACCCATGCTTGGAATAAAATAGAACCATGGCTACCAATAAAATACACTGTAAATCCATGTCAAATAACTATGAAGAGTAGCCGTGAATGATACACAACGGAGCTACATCTCGAAATCAGAAAGATATACATATAAAGTATCCATCTCCCAGAAGTTGATTCGGCCTGATGGCTGTACTTTAGAACTCAAGAAACAACTTCAAAATCTTCTAAACCCGGGTAGGAGTGTAATATGAGTGTATGAATACACTACCCAGAGGTCTTCGACAGCTCATCGGTTGCGGACTTGATAATCTTGATGATCGGACTGAAGGCTTCAGTGATTTCGAACAAAGACTTGATTGGACATTCAGGATGGCCGGGTATGCGGAAAAGAGACATATTGCAAAGGGGCCGAATCAGGATAAGTAACAAAATTCCCTTGGACAATAGCACGACAAGTGAGAAGACTCAGGCAGCATATCTGTTAATCATAAGTCTACGAAGAAGGAGGCAACACAAACTCTCCATATGTTTGGAAGAGTAACCAAACGGTGGAGGACACAACTCAATATAGCGAGCAAAGCTTCCTAAGGTCGTACTACATCCGAAAGTCTGATGAATCAAATGGACAGATGTGCTTTATCCAAGGGAGACTCATAATGCTGCCAATAAAGAAAATACTTTTCCCATCCTATTTTTGGGGTATATTTGATTTTTTTGTTCTTTTTGAGTATTTTGAAAAGAATAAAGGAATATTACATTATAGTGGACGAACGAGCATAGCAAACATACAAGCTCAAGGCACAAGGACAAGACTGATGTTCTAGGAAATGATACTCGGGAAAAATCCTCCAGTGGCCAAAGGTGTTAAGACGCAAAAGAAAACCGTTACTAGGCTGATGGGTAAAGGATGCAAATGCAGTTGATAATACACACAATGGTAACGTCCTTCGATGTAAGTTTAACGAGCCCAGAGAAGGGAATCTCGGTGATTTTTCATGTTTAGAGAGTCTGAAAAAGCATAAAAGGAAACTCCATTGGGGTACCTTTTTCGACAATAGTCTAGTCGGTTCGAAAAAGGGGTAAAATAGCACTGACTAGACGTCAATTCAAAACCATTTTAACGAGTGTGACAAGGACAAGATCACTCGACTATTTTTTCAATTTTAAGGAGTCTGAAAAAAGCTTAACTATGGACTCCGTCAGGAATCTTCTTCTGGACCGTTTTAATGAGTGTGAAAGAATAAGGTCACTCGGCAATCTTTTCAATTTTAGGGAGTTGAAAAGAGCTTAACTATGGACTCCAAGGGAGTTTCTTTTTCGTAAATTTAGTCCCTCAGGCCCGAAAAAGGAATAAAATTATACCTGAGGATACTCTTCTAAAGAATTGAAATTCGATAGAGTATTCCTTTATTCGTACAGTTGACTGTCCGGACCGAAAAAGGGGTAAACTACCACCGGACAAACGTGACTTCAAATTTCAGTTTAACGAGCGTGAAGGGTCACAAGATCGCTCGACAATATTTTCATGTTCAGAGGGTCTGAAAAGGGCTTAAAAGGAGACCCATTATGTTTTTGGGAGTCCGGAGGGTAAGACAAAGAGTGAAAAAGACCCATGCAAATGAGGCTCAAACTTGTATTCAGGAAAGACTATATGGACTCCCGAGCCTATAGTGTTGTGAGAAACGACATGGACACCATAATGCAACCAGGAACTACCTAGGGCATCCATGTTTTGGCAAGCTCTACCACCAAGTTGCGACACTTCTAGAGAAGATAAGACGGTTCTGTGTCACAACCGGATGGGATCGATCCTGTATCGTAAAAAAAAAAGGCAATGAGATGCAGCAGTGGGGATGAAATCCTACCCTATATGCTCAAGTTGATTTTTTTTTAATTTTTTTTATGGACCGTCTATATAATTTTTTTTTTATTTTCTAAAACTAAATAAAAAATGTCCCAATACCTGATCAAATCCCTCCCATATAACTCCAGAACCACTCAAAATGGTTTTTGGTATAAAGAAACTGATAAAAGGGGCCAAAAGGGTGACAAAAAGAGGCCAAAAAGTCTATAAATAGAAGCCAGCAGCTCATTATCACCATTGCTGATTTGAAAATTGACTTTGGAGCCAAAAAACCTCCTTTGCTAGAGATCGTGATTCTGGGAGCTAGAGTGGACGAAACGGGCTTCTTCTTGGAGCAAGTAAGTACAAACTCCCTAGTCTTGCAATTCAATACTTAATTTATGTCTTTTAAGTTGTTTTTGGGGGTGGTCGTCGACCTCTAAGAGGCCATCCCTAGAAAAATGCAAGTTGTCCAGGGACAACCCGCGGGTACCCGTTTGCAGGGCTAAAGCTACACGCGGGTACCCATGACTATCGCCTCGATAGCCCGCGGGCTACTCCCACATGATGGAAATTGTGATTAAATGAAGACTAAACTCCCTCTTTTTCCTTGTGTGTTTGACAGGATGTATGTCTAGTGGAGAGAGAGGGAGCATGAGGCTGCCAATGAGGCGATGGCCACAGATCCGAATGTTATGGCCGCGCTTTCGCAGTGTGGCTTGGTAAAAATTTTCTTGTGTCCATTCATGCACGCTCAACCCAGGATACTGAATGCCTTGGTTGACTATTGGCACCCAAATGGAGAGGCATTTATGATAGAGGGGCAATCCTTGGTGCCCACCACCGAGGATATCTATTTTTTGACGGGCCTCTCGAGGAGAGGGGAACCCGTCAACTTTCAGACCTTTCCTGTGGAGCCGAGCAAAGTCTCGGAGTTGATAGAGGAATATTGTGTGGCTGGGACCAATCAGAGGACTTCTTCGATACCTGTTAGTAGTATCACCAGCCTTACTCTTCAGACTATCTTATTGCTAATTGGGCGAATTACCAGCTCTGCAGTCGTACATCAGGCGTCGCACGCACAGATGAACTATGCAATTCAGTGCATGAATGCACAAATTTTTGACTGGAGTACCACACTACTGGCAAGCATGACAGGTCAGCTGACAGCTTGCAGGCAGCGGACACACAAGAACTTTGGGTTTGGGACCATCCTGTGTTTGTTCTTTTTTCAGAGAGTTCCATGTTTCAGTCCCTGACTGACAGTACGAGGACATCTGGCGACTTTCCCTGTAGTGTGCAGATGGGCAGCATTGTTGCCGCGACAGGGTGGTGGAAGGACCACAGAGGCCTTCAACGACGACTTTTTGCTTGGCTTTCGCGACAGATCCCAGCGATCGAGGATTACCCATATGTAGGGATAGATTTTTCCAGAGATCCCGTGATACCAGTGCCTCCTAGTGAGGAGCGAGGGGAGATGGGTAAGTCTCCACCTGTACAGTTTTTTTGTTTGCATATGTAATTTTTATGTCTTTTTGATATATGTATCATGTTTTTGGATAACAGAGTTTTTGATGGGTGAACATTGTGTTGCGTGCAGATGTGGGACCCGTGCGACCTGTCGATTTTGCACGGAACAGGAACCGCCCACGGCCAGAGGCCGCAGCTAATGCTGCCAGGGGAGCAACAATAGTAGGGAACCTCCCAGTAGGAGAGGCCGAGAGGGCTCTTAGGCGGATTGAGCGAAACTTTACTGAGCTCACTCGCACAGTCCCCATGGAAGAGATAGAGGATTTGCCGCCCTCCATGCAGACTCATATTGTGGGGGTACCTCGGACATGGGTCCGATTGTTTAGACGTTTGGGTCAAGCTGTGTATGATTACAATAGGGCTCACAGGCCCTGAATAGACTTGTAGACTTTTATGTGCCACGAGCACTGACATGTATATATTTTTTGAGGGCATAAGCCCTAGTGACTCGTTATGGTTCCCACTTTTTGAGGCGCTTGCGCCCATCTATGTACTCTGAGGATTTTATGATGTTTATATATGGTTTTTATTTCTTTTCTGTGTCTTTATGGATTATGTGTACAAAAATGTATTTACATGTGTATGATCATGATCTTTCTTTTGTGTGAGAAATATGCCAATCTAAAATGTGATTAGCTATAGAGTATCCGTGATTTGATTTAGACTCCTAGGAACCTGAAAATATGTAATATAATCAAAGTTGCGTTCCAAGAGACGTACCCTAAGGAATCGTCGGTGTAAAGTAGGATCGTGCACACAGTATATTATGTTTAGCTACGACACAACGAGTTGAGCGTCTAGATAGACCCCGAGACGAGAGATACCCAATGACAAAGCGTCATGAAGCAACTCAATAACTGCGCTATACTCAGCAACATTATTTGTGGTGTCACCTAAGCATATCCCTCCGGAAGATAACAACTGACCCTGTGGTGTAAAGATTACCCAAGCTACGGAGGCAAGCCTCCACGTGTGTCGACTAGCACCGTCCGCATACCCAATGAACACCTCGGACTCACTTGACATCTGCCATAGTGACGAAAGATAACATTAATGACATGTCCATGACATGTTTTTCAAAAGAAACGAAAGAAAGTAATAGCACAAAGACTATACATATGTTACAAAAATTTACCCACAGTGACCAAGCTATGAGTAATACTTCTTGAGGTAGAGCCCATTCTTAGGCTCCGCCAAAGCATTCCCTTCAAAATCGACCAGATGATAAGCACCCTTTTTTAAAACCTCCTTAACAATGAAGGTTCCGAACCACATGGGTTTAAACTTTCCTGCCCCCAGGGGGTCCTTATCTTTGTCATAAACCAAGACAAGGTCGCCCTCAGAGAAAACCCGAGGACAAATGGACCTATCATATTGACACTTAACCTTATGTTTATGAGCCTCGTTGGCCAGGGCCGCATCACGACGCTATTCATCTAGCTGCTCAAGGTGTACTAACCATTCTTCAAGTGGAGAAGTGTCTGGCAATAACTGTACTGCCAATTTCAGAGATGGAATTTGACATTCGATGGGCAAGACTGCCTCTAGCCCGTAAACGAGTTGGAAAGGTGAGAAACCAGTTGCAGTCTTAACTGATGTTCGGTAAGCCCATAATGCCGAGTATAACATCAAATGCCAGTTGGATTTGGCTAAGTTGATGGTTCGTTGTAGCATGGTCTTAAGAGTTTTATTAACAGCTTCCACCTGCCCATTGGCTTGGGGATAGTAAGGTGAGGAATGTTCTTTCCATAATCCAAGCTTTGACATTAACTCAGTCATCATTTGATTCTGAAAGTGACTACCATGGTCAGTGACAATCTCTCTCGGGACGCCGAACCATGCTATGATCTGGTTAAATAAGAAGAGAGTTGCAGTCTCTCCATCATCTTTGAACGTCAGCATAGCTTCGACCCACTTAGTGAAGTAGTTGACAGCTACAATGATATAGCGATGCCCCCTTGCTGATGGGGGGTTGCATGTAGTGTAATCAATCCCCCACTTGGTGAAGGGACCGACTGTGATGACAGGAAACATGGGAGCTGGATGTGTCCTCATCTTTTGTGAGAAGACTTGGCACGGATGGCACTTCTTGACCGACTCAATACAATCTTTGATAAGTGTGGGCCAAAAGTAACCTGCTCGTAAAATCTTTTGGGCTGTTGCCAACCCAGATAAATGACCGCCACAAGCTCCTGTATGAAAATCGTTGAGCACTATGATGGCCTCCTCATGAGTGAGACATCGGTGCAAGATGTAGTCTACACCTCTCCGATACAACGTATCATTGAGTATGAGATAGTTCTTGGCCTGATGGCGTATCCGCCGACGCTCATCACGAGAAGTAGAGGTGAGGCACTTCAAAGTCTGGAGATAGATCAGTATATCTTCGTACTAGGGGTCTGAAGATTCAATCAAAAACATATCCCCCCGGATAGGCGATTCCTCAAGCACAACGTCACCTGACTCAACTAGAAGCTCCGAGATAAGTTCTGCGAAGACCAACGACTTTTTGGACTTGGATGAAATGAAATCTAAGTCAAATTCTTGGAGGATTACCATCCATCTACTGATTTTTTCGTCGATAACCCGTCGTGTCGACATGTACTGGAATGGATTCACGACAGCTACGACGGTGGTCTTACAAAACAGAACATAGTGACGGAACTATTGAACAGCATGAAGTTTTTCGAGATGGGTATAATTAAGTTCCAGTCCTACGAGGCCTCGACTCAGGTAATAGATCACGTATTCAGAAAACAAATCATCTTCCTGAACTAAAACCATGCCTATGGTTGACTCTGCGGCAGCCATGTATAATAAGAAATCCTTGTTATAATTCAGTGGCCATAGCAGAGGTGCGGTTGTAAGGGTGTGTTTCAATGCGTCGAAAGAGCGTTGTGCTGCTTTGTCCCAGAAAAAAGGAACGTCTTTCTTCCAGTAAACGCATGAAGCCCTTGGTGATTTCGATATAGTTGGTGATGAAGCGTCGTAAGAAGTTTTCCTTGCCTTGAAGACTTTGAAGTTGTAAGATTGTGCGCGGGGGGGGGAAACTGGACTATTGCCTCCACCTTAAGAGGATCGACCATGATCCCCATTGTTGACACGATGAAAACTAACAAATGTTCTGACGTGACGCAAAAGCTGCACTTGTTGGGATTCAAGCGAATCCAGAAGTAGTGACAGCATTCGAAGATTAGTCTGAGGTGTGTAGGATGATCCTTTTGCTTGCGAGAGTGTGATGCTAAATCATCTAGATAGGCCTCGATTATATGTTTGAGGTCATGAAACGAAAAAGACATGGCCCGCTGGAAAGTGGCTCCAACGTTCTTGAGACCAAAAGGCATTTTTCGATAGGTGAATGTACCCCACGGACAAATGAGTGTCATTTTGTGTTGGTCCTCAGGCTTGATTTGGATTTGGTTATAGCCCGAGAAACCATCCATGAACGAAAAATATTCACAACCGGCGCACTCATCAATGATCTGGTCGATGAATGGGGTTGGATAATTATCTTTTGGACATGCCTTGTTCAAATCACGAAAATCGGTACAGACACGAATCGTGCCTTGTTTTTTATCGACTAGCATGGGATTTGACACCCATTGAGTCAAGTGAATAGGGTATATGAACCCTGCCTTAAGCAATTTTTCAACCTCAGCCTTGATAGTTGTTGCTTTCCTAGGATTAACTGGACAAAGTTTTTGTCGAACAGGCTTAGCATCCAGATACGTCGTGATTTCGTGTTCAACTATTTTCGGATTAATGCCTGGCATTTCCTTGTAAGACCAAGCAAAAACATCACGGAATTCTTTAAAAATTTCTATGTAAATCTGAATCTCTTTGGGGGAGCAATCCGCTCCAACGAAGACATTCTCCACGATGCCGGGGTTTCGGGAGATATTGATAGGTATTGTGGTAGTGATAGTCACCATATTTCCCTCAGCATAAATATCTTGTGTAGCCAAGGGGTTAATGGGACAAGGTTGATCTCCCATCATGGTGATAGTGAATTCTCCTGCCTCGATTCGGTGTAACTCTAGGAGGAAATATGATCTGTGATGAAGATCTTCCCAGGGTTTGTCCGGACCAGTCATTGCTTCGATTATTGCTTCATCAGAAGGAAAGACTAAATCTAATGAATCGGTGTTGGCAAAAGAATCCTGAGCCCAGATAGGCTTGAGGAGTGGATCCAACTCTTGTGTGGGAATTGGATTAGGAGTAGCTGAAGCTTGTTGTACCAAGGAGTATGCTACTTCAGCAGTCGAGAAGGGCATAGACATGCCCGCATGCCCTGTCACATCCATCGTGTCTGATGGGGAAGGAAGAGTCCACGGATTTTGAAAGTACGTCGTGCGGAACGACGAGACGTGAAAAATCTCAGCTTTGTGGTGAGTCGATATAAACTTGACATCACTATGAGAAGGTGGGTAATTGAAAGTACCCATCAAAGATGGGCACAAGCCAACTCCTACGTTAACGACACCAGCTTGAAGATTATCAACCATGGGAACCGTGGATGCCCCCAAAGCTGGGTCAGGTCGAGAGAAGGATAACTGATCAATGGTCACTATCCGGCCTTCATGTGGAAATAAGAGGACTCAGAAAACTGTAGCGACCACTGCTTGCATTGCATAAGTCCAACTACAAACTAACAATAGATTGTAGTCGATGGGGGCATCAACTACCTCTACTTCGACGCACACGGTCTTCCCCCCTAACTGCACAGGGAAAGAAGGAATGATGCCATGCAGTCGAAAATAATGACCATCGAATGTAGTGAGAAGAGTAGGTGACGGAGACAACTCAGGTTGACCAATGGCTTTCCAGCATGCTAACGACATAACGCAAGTCGAAGCACCCTCGTCTACCACCGTGCGGAAAATATTTCGTGTAAAAGTTTTCGTGGGATGAGCCACTACGATCTAAAATGCGACGTGGTAAGGCAAATAAGGTTTCAAGTCAGTCATATATAACATGATGGTACCCAGTTTACAAGTCTCAGTAGAGCCTAAAGTAGTCAACAAGGCTTTCCTCTGAGTAGGGCAACTTTGGAGGACCTCCAAAGCGGACATAGCACAAGGGGTTTGTGATAAATCTTCCACCACAGAGTAGTTCTGGGCAACCCTTGCGTTTGGATTGTGAGAAGCTCGCTTAAACACACCTTTTGGGATGTGTGTCATTGTTTCACCCAACATCTTCTCGATCTGTAGAGGAAGAGATGGGATCTCAGCTTCTTTGGCCTTCTCAGAGGCGCTTGTTTTACAATAGTCGTGTGCTCTAGTTGTTATTAAAGCATCACTTTTCACCATATATACGTTCGCAGAAGATGGATTGTTTGGGGGAGGGCAGTTTTCTTATATTCCCCCTCAGCACTTGCAGAGGCTTGAGTTAAATTTTGCCCATGCTGAAAGGGGTTAGTCAACACGGCTTGTTGTTACTATGTGACAAACTTTTGGGCCTCCGCATGTCGAGGACATAGATGGGTAGGGTGGTCTTCTGCACACAAGTTGCATGGATACCTTGCCTTCCATTTTTTCATGTTTCCCTCGCTAGAATTATCGGTTGGTTTCTTATCCCCCTTACCCTTCTTGCATTGTTTTTTCTTCCCTTCAGGTTGTTGGTTGGCCTTTGGGTTAGTCGTCTGTACGGAATGTACTTCCGATGTTTGGGTAGGAGGAGTAGCCACAGCAGTAGTTTGGCTGGCCGCTGAGTGTTGGATAGATAACTATTGCAATTGTTTTGTCAATTGCTCAGTGGGCTTGGTTTGTGCTGAACCAACTATACCATCGGCATGTGGTCCAGCTCTCTGTCTAGTCTTATCTAGAATTGATCGTGGTGCATCCAGCAGGATGGTATATAATAAACCAGACTGAGAGTAGATAAGCTCAAACTGTTGAGCCCTCATGATGGCCTCTTCCTCCGAGAAAACCCCAGAAGTTGCAATGTCTTTGGACAATTGGGGGACTAAAGACTTAAGAAACCACTCCAGCAGGAATGTTGGTGGAACTGGCACTTTGATTAGACTCTTTCGGCGTCTCCACTCTCGGATATGATCCGAGATATGATTTTTTGTCGTCTGTTCGAAATTGGCTAGAAATTCTGTGTCGGCGTCATATCTCACAGGTAACTGGAAATGGTTAAGGAAAGCCATAGCCAGTTTGCCGAAAAAAGAATATCGTGAACAATCAAGCTCTATGTACCATTTCACGGCACTCCCTATAAGAGTGTGTTGAAACAATCACAACTGGACGGAGTCATCTTTCAGTGAGTTAGATGAACACCATAAGTGGAAAGTAGTCACGTGATCACCTGGATCTTCATTAGGCTTGGCCTCGAACTTTGGGATGTCCAAAGGAAACTTCATCGGCATAGGAGGCCAACGCGGATCATGACAGATAGGATCATTCAACAACCGTGTTAAATCTGGCAAGTGTAATGTCGCCAAGAAAGGTAGTTTAGGTTGCTGCTGATAGCTGGGATAAAAGGGTCCTAGAGTTTGACTGGCACCAGGTTGCCAGGAAAAGTTTGGCTGTTGGCCCGGGTTTTGGTAGAAACCGTGGCCCTGACTAGCGTAAGGGTTTTTCATTTGAGGAGAAATCATTTGCTGATTCCCCATGAAGGGCATAGGATGTTGGGCATTCATCGTGTTTGATGGACTTTGGGAAGGATTACTCCATGTCGGTCCCGAGGGGAGAGGCATAGAAGTCTGTCCGGGGTTCCATTGACTGTGGAAAGAATTACCCCAGAATGGCATTCCAGAGGAAGGAACGGATCCTTGTCTTGAGTTCCAAGGTCCTGGTATATGTGCCCCCGGCACAAGAATAGTACCCTGTGCCAGAGTAGATTGTCCAAAAATGGGTGTGCCCCAGATGGGAAAGCAGTGGATGGGAAAGTGTTATTACCAAACGTCCCATTCCAAACAAACGGTGACGAACCTACCGGCAGAGTTTACACAGGTGTTCCTTGACTCCCGACTCCAAATGAACTCATGTGTGCAGCTTGCCCAGTGGACTGTTGATGCAATCCACTAAGCGAAGGGAACAAAGGAGATATATGACCCCCAGCGTAAGAAAAAGCATTGAAAGGGACAGGAACGCCCTCAAGTTGACCTTACAGAGGAGCATTAGAGCTCCCTGCCCCCAGACCCAAAGTCTGTAAAGTGGAGGACGTGAGTGCAGGACTTGTACCTGAACTAACCATACTGTATGAAAATGGAGGGCCTGTCGCACTAGGTGTGTAAGGAGGTGTGGCCGCCGTGATAGATGGGTTTGGTCCACTGTGTGACGTAGTTGCAGCCGAGACCATGGTGGCCCGAACCGTCAACAAAGGCAAGTTAGGAGAAGCTTCTCCTATGGTAGAAACAGTGATAGGAATGGAAGAATTCCTAGAGGAAGTAACAGAGTTTGGTTCCATAACTGGGTTAGGCACTGACAGGCATTCGTAAAATTGAATTGGCACAATAATGTCTGGCCAAGTATCAGTGTTTGAGGTTTCAACCGATCCAAGATTGGCGGTCGATTCCTCTGGGGGTTGTTCAGGTTCAATGGTTTGAAACCCGATTGCTTCAAAAGACCCTCGTTGTTCTAGCTTCTGCCTCAATGGTGGCGTGGGTGGCTCCAGTATAACCGTCAGCAGGCCCAGAAGCCTTCGTGACCGGCGGAGCTCTGAATCCTCCACTGTGTGAGAATATTCATGACACGCTAAGGTATTCTACATGAACAAATAGTAACACACACTAAAAGAAAGCCCCTAACAGATAAATCAAGCAATCACTAAACTAGTTGGAAAAATAGTTACAACAACCAACACTAGAGCAACTTACCGGTGCAAGTGCAACTCGAATACGGAAGCACCCTCCGGGTATACTCTGCAAAGCGTGGCCCAATGTCTGTCCTAGGTACCGCGGTATACCCCCAGAGTCACCTGTGTATGTCCCTAGAAAAGATTGGCAACTAGTTTGCCAGCACGTGAACAGTCACCAGGTGGGTACAGTCGATAGTCGGGTAGACCACAATGAGCAGGGTATCAAGCCCGAAACCTATCAAGGGTATCGAGAGAAAATGGTTTGGAAGACAACTGAGGACCTCGAACAGATTCGAGACCCACGAAGCTCCGTGGAAAATGCAAACAACGGAATCCCTTAACAAATCCTCGATATGTGTTCTCCACAACGCTCGGTCCAACTTTGGAGGGGTTATCTCCGCTACCTTTCCTTACGCGACCTCGTGTTTAGCCCTTGTGTTAGAGGGGGGTCCTGGATAACTTTCCGTAACTAGACTTCTACACTCCCTATTGACAGACTCCAATGTTGGGTTTGGGTGGCCTTGGAGAATTTACTCTCCAACCTACCAAGGCCCTAGTCCTGAGCTAGTGTATGCACCCTATAAACAAAAAGTCTACTTGATTTTAATTGGTGTTGCTTTTAATGGGCTTTTTAAGTCACAAGGTACGAAAGTGAAACTGATGGTGTGTAAAAGACTCAAAGCAAAATGAACAATAAAATCATGGAAACAAAAACTTTTACAAACAATGCAAAAACCAGCAACTTTTCAATGAGAAAGACTTCTTTTTCTTTTGGAATTTTCTAAGATTTCATGCAAAAAATTATGAAAAGAGACTTCTTCCCTAGCTACTGATGAAACAACACAATATTCAAACCAAGAAGAAAATGAAAAAGAGATTTTTTTTTATTTAATTGCAAACTAAAGCAATAAAGGGAAAATGACAACAAGTAAAAAACCAAGAGAACGAAAATAACACTCTGGCTTAAAGCACAGATCGCAAAAAGAATCAGAGCAAAGATGCGAAACAAAAATCAAGAAAGCACCGATTCTAACACTTGTCTAAAAACCATGAATTTATTTTTTTTCTTTTGTCTTTTCTATCAAAACATCAACTAACAAAAACAGGCTAAGGATAAGATGCCCTAACCTGCTGACTGTGCAGCTCCAGACTCTATACCCCTAAGAGGAGCTCTTCTCACCACAGGAGGGGATGACTGCCCCACCCAAGATGAAAAGCTACCAATCAAGCCCGTGACTGTCACCAAAACAACACGCGTGCAAACGTGTGCTGAGCTATAACAGCGCGGGGGTACCCGCGGGCTACACTTAAACAGGCCGCGGGTCTGTATAAAGGCTAAGATAAAACAACACACAGGCAGCCCAGACCTGAAAAAGGCCTCTGGTATTGACAACCAGGGTCTCTAAAAGGCTTGGATGCTTTTACTTCAACAGAAAAGGAAAATTTGCAAAAAAGAAAACAAATGCAAAGAAAAACCGACACAATAAGGCAGACTGAAAAACAAGACAATAAACCAACAAGACCCAGACAAGATCCAGAAAGCCCCCTGAGAAGGTAAACTTCTGACAGGGAAGAGGAGTCTGCCTCTCAATCTTTCTGAATGATACACGCTACTGAAACCTCTGCAGCAAGCGTTCAAACGCGGGCTACAGAAGGTTAGGGCACGGGTTACATGCGTGCAGGCCTTCTGCAGGCCGCGTGTACCTCTGTGTGTCCCGAGAATAAATTTCAAGCAACAGTCAAGGAAAAACTGGTATTGATAACCAGGTTCCCTGCTAGCTTTGACCTAACAGACAACAAATAAACAAAGAAACTGAAACTCTACTTCTTTGAACTAACCAAAAAACCTTTAACTAAATACGGGAAACCCTAAGAATAAATCTCCACAGTGGAGTCGCCAATTCTGTTGTGGGGAAATTCTACCCTACGGACTAACAAGCTAGGGCTTAAACTTGCATGCAGATCATGGCCCTTAAGAAATTACTTTTAACCTTCTACCCCAAACCTAAAACCCTTTTTCACATGCAAACATGGAAAGAACCAACTAACCTTTTTATCGACAGTTGGTGTAGATCCTTCGTTGCGCTTTATCCCCTTTGCTTCTGCTGCTCCTTCCAAAAAGATTTTCTGCAATCAAGACAAAACTACACATGCATGCTATTGTTCTACTAGAGGGTTAGAGATTAAGCATCAATCAAATACAGCATATAAGATTCTTGCATTTGGGATGGGAAAAGTATCTTTTTATTAATCTCAAGATGAATCAACTTACAATGATTATAGAGACTGGCCACCATTCCTCGATCCTGATCCTGGGCTCCTCCTCTTCTTTTTCCTCCAACTGCTTTGCTTGAATTCTCCTAAAGCTTGAGGAAAGGCTAAAGGGTTGGGACAAAACGGATTCAGCAATTGGGCAGAGTTTCTTTGCTATGATTTTCCTCCTCCAAATAGTACCCCTACCCCTTCTTTTATAGGCTAGAGGGAGCTAGGGTTTTGGGAGAACTCTTGGCCATGCATGGCTGGGAGTTCTAGTTAACTGACCCAAAGCTTTTCGTTCCGCCGACAACTTTCCTGATTTTTTGCTTTGTTAGTTAAACGCTGGTTGTAGTGGTCTAGCCAGCGTTCCAACGTGTGCAGTATAAGGCCTTCCAGCATTCCAACGCGCCCAGCAGTGGGTTAGGACGCGGGTTACTTGATTTAAGAGATTTTTTTCAAGAGTTTGTTCAGCATGGCTTTAGCAATGAAAGGCAATGAGTTGGCCTGATGCCAGGTAAGCATGGATAGTGAAATTTAGGGTTATAACAATGTCTCCTTGCCATCAATGGCAATCTAACAATGAAATCCATTGAAATAACCTCCCATTTCGATAATGGAATAGCATGTGGTTTTAGTAATCCCGTTGGATGTCTATGTTTAACCTTCACCTACTAACATTCTAGACATCTGGCCACATAGTTGACTATGTCTTCCTTCATTCCTTTCCATAAGAATAAGGGTTTAAGGTCTGCCCTCATCTTCGTGACCCATGGGCGAGCCATGTACACTACTTTGTGAGCCTCGTTTAGGATCAGACTGCTCAACTCGTCGTTCAGTGGTACATAAATCCAATTTTAAAAGATCAATAATCCATCGTCGTCAAATGTAAATCCCTCAAATATTGGTACCATCATTGTGTTTTGTCTGATAAAATCCTTGACCTCTTTGTACCAGTCATTGTCGCATTGTAAAGTTAGAATCTTTTCACGTAGATTCGTCTGAAGAGGCAAAAACAAAAAGATGTGTGGTCTCTGAAGAAATGCCTCTGCCACCCGGTTCATTGTACCTTTTATGTACATAACATCAAAATCATACTCGCTAAGTAATTTCGACCAACGTCGTTGTCGCACGTTCAGGGCGCTTTGCGTAAAGATGTGTTGTAGTCCCCAGTGGTCTTTTTTTGGTTCAAATTTTCATCCAATAAGGAAGTATCTCCAAAATCTCAAGGCATAAACAATGACTAACAACTCCAAATCATGTGTCACATAGTTCTCCTCATTCCTTCTCAATTTCCTCGATATGTAAGTGATCACTCGATCGTCTTGCATCAAGACTCTGCCTAAGCCTTCCTTGGATGCATCAATGCATACCAAGAAGTTCACGTCCATGTCAGGGACCCTTAGCATCGGTGCTATTGTCAACAACTCCTTGAGCCTCCGAAATGCCTCCATGCATTTCTCAGTCCAAACAAACTTCTTGTTCTTCTTATGCAATTCTGTGATCGAATTTGCTATGTTAGAAAATCCCTCGATGAACTATTTATAGTATCCTGCTAAACCCATGAATCTACACACTTCTGGGAAATTCGTCGGTGTAGCCCATTCCATAATAGTCTCGACCTTTGCTGGATCCATGACAATACCTTCACCGGACATGAAATGCCCTAAGTAGTGAATTTTCGATTGATAAAATGAGCATTTGGACAATTTCCCATACAATTTGTGCTCTCCCAGACACTGTAGTACCAAGCGCAAGTGCTCGTCATGCTCCTCCATATTCCGAGAGTAAATCAAAATATCATCTATGAATACTTGGATGAACTTGTCCAAGTACTCGCAGAACACCCCGTTCATCAAACTCATAAATACCCCTGGGGCGTTTGTCAGTCCAAATGGCCAAAAAGTAAACTCGTAATGTCCAAACCTCATCTTAAATGCGGTCTTAGGGACATCATCCTCCTTGATCAGTAAATGGTGATACCCTAATCACAAATCGATCTTTGAAAACACCTTCGCACCCTTCATCTGATCGAACAGATCATCAATCCTCGACAACAGATACTGATTCTTGATCGTTATTTTGTTCAATTAATGGTAGTTAATGTAGATTCTCCATGACCCATCCTTCTTTCGTATGAAATTAACAGACGCTCCCCAGGGTGACACACTTGTACGTATAAGTCCCAGGTCCAACAACTCCTTCAGTTGCATTCTCAACTCTTGTAACTCTGGGGTCGACATATGATAAGGTGTTCTAGCTATCGGTTCAATCCCCGATTTAGGGTCTATGGTAAACTCAAATTCCCTCTCTAGCGGCATCCTAGGTAACTCTTCTGGGAAGACGTCTGCAAACTCTCTCACCACCTAAAGGTGTTATAGACCTTCCACTAGTCCCTTTTCATTTAACGCAAGGATTTCATAAAGATTACACCCCTTGCGCATTCTCTTCCACAGCTACAAAAAAAAGATAAACCTTGAGGAAACTCCCTGGTTCCAAGCTACAATCATGCGTTGTTTTCCCTCATCATTGACCAAGCTCAATCGTTTTGTCTTACAGTTGAGTATTACCTTATGCAATTCCAGCCAATCCATACCAATCACGACGTCATAAGATCCTAATATCGTGACGTACATGTTGGCCCTGGTGAAAAAATCTCCTAGGTCAAGGGTATAGCCCATAAACTTTCCTCCAACTTTTTGGTTGGCTCGTGAAGCCATCCCTACAAAGCTAAACTCATCCTACTCAACCTCCTTTACCTTAATTCTCTTTAGCACTGCACCAGAAATGAAACTCTAAGTAGCACCAGGATCTATCAAAATACTAAGGGTCTGGTCAATGACGATACCTGACGTCTAGAGAACAGCTGAATGGTGCTCTTCCTAGTGATTATTCACCGCTGAATGAATCTGAGGGGCCTTACCTAATCTCCCACAGTAGCGGGCCCGACTAATCCAAATGCACTGGTCCTCTCCTCTAAGCAGTCGTGATGGGAATGTGTCTCCCCACAATCCAAAACACTTTCTCTGGTCTAGTACACCTGGTACTCGAAGTAGAAGATGAATTCTAACATTAAGAACCAACACAAACTCGTTGACCTTACGTTTCTTGGTAATTTGGTGCAGAGCATACCGAAGCAACCCCAAAATTGGGCCTCGTACTCAGGAATTGTGCAGCCACCCTGTCGCAAGGCATTGAACTCGTTGAGTTGATGCTCAACGAATTCCTCAAAAATATACCTCTCCTTAAATCATTTCTCAAATAGTTCCCATGACACGCCTTCGACGACCATGTTCAAAATCGGCAAGAGCATCTTCCACCATAGAAGAGCACTCCCTTTCAGTTGAAGACCACCATGCAAACCTTCATGTTGGGAGTATATTCGCAAAGCACAAAGAATATCACCATATTCTCCCACCCTGCCTCAACGGTTGTGTCGTCCGAGGCACCAAAGAACTCGGGAAATTTGACCTTCTCGAGTTTGCAGTGAATACTAATGGTACTAGCTGGGTGCACTAGGGATCGTCAGGGGTATATGCGCCCTGGCCTCATCTCAATACAGATGGTGAATCAAGGCCTCCGACAATCTCTGGAAGGACCTTGTCAGACCATCATCATCCCTTACAACAATCGAATCCAACCCAAGGACTTATTCTTCCCCTTGGGGGTTAGACTCCAAGGGTGCGAGCACCTCTGGAGGCATTGCACCTCCTTCCATGGCACCACGCCATGAACCTCTGTAGTGTCCTCTAATCAATATCACTGCATGGATACCTTAAAATTTTAAATAGTGTTAGGTTAATTCTCAAGGGTTTACTGCAATGGAAACCCTAGCGATCCACAGTCGCAGGGTTGAACCCGCTCTGATACCATATGTAACGACCCCAATCATTACGACTGCAAGCGAAGGAAAAGTGCAATTTTTTTGTTGTTGTTTTTAGGATAGAAGGCAATGAAAACAATAGTTGAACCACACAACCTGATCATGAACCCACACACGCAAATTAGGCAACAGACAACAACGACTCAATGCACTGAACAATGATCAACTGGGCGAAACATGTGTAAAGAAAAATATAGAAATGAATACCCGCCGGACACAAACATGACAATGCCTACAAGCTAAAGACAACATCACCATCCCAACACAATGGCCTCGACGACTAGTAACTAGGACCTCTATGGCATGCAACCCAATGCATGAAGGTGTTACAATCCCCCACACCAACAACAACTATAACGAACAAACACCCACGATGGGAGGCACAAACTCTGACCAAGTTATCAATTTCCTCTATCCATGAGGGTGTGCAATGATCCCCTCTTCAGGAATCATAGGGCCACAGTGTGATGGGCACTATAGGGACCCATGCGCATCCGGCCTACTTCTAGCCCTTCGTCCCCAAATAAAATCCAACAATGCAACACCTTACAAAGATACAATCAATAAATCAATAGGTCCTTATCGAGTTCCTTGTTGGGATAACATTTAAGGATGCTATAAGGCAATAATCCTAGTACTTAATAATCAACAATTAAGATTATCATAAGGAAAAACCATTATAGGCAATGAACGTGTTGAACATCTTTATACCAATGATCTAAATGCAAAAGATGTTGTTTAATCCAATGGAGGGGTAATGCCTTACTCAAAATTAAATCATTATGTCGTCAAAGAGACTGAAATCATGAATTCGATGTGCTATGTCGCTAATTAAAACTAAAACCATAAGGCTATCTTAGGAATTCGCTACCTTATAAACTCCCTAAATGAAACTGAACTATATCTCGAATATAAATGTTTCAGTGCAACTGAAACGAATAGGCTATTCACATAAAAATACATCGAATTCAATACATAACATATTATAATACATACCATCATGGTCAATACATATTTAATACCATTCAGTACATATTAGTATAAACCATCGCAGTCAAACATATTATAATCGTAGTCAAAACAAGTCAAATGCTTTTTAAATGAAATCAAAACTTAGTGGTAAGTAATTCACTCTTTAACTATTCAGATTAAATGCTAATCAAATCATTGCATTTAATTAAATTGATGTCTTCAACCATAGGATTCATTGTCCTTTAAGATTTGTACCGATTTAACCCATCAATTAATTCGTTGTCTTTACACAGGTTTAACAATCTAAAGGAAATTAGCAAGGAATAAATATAAATCTTTCTCTCAGCAGACCACATTACTGTTTACTAATAATGGCCACTGTATCTACTGACAGTTAGCAGAGTTCAATATGCGGTCTATTAAAGTTAATCGTTGAGTTAAATGTATTCTCGCTGACAGAATTTATATATACACCCTATTGAAATTATATTTTGATTGTACATTAAAAATGTAGACGTCATTAAGTACTCAAATAATTCACAAAGGTCATTAAAACCATAGAGAATCATTCATTAAAACTTCGAGAATCATTACATCAAAAATGTAGAGGATCCTTTCATTTAAAATGCCAAGAATCAATGCATCAAAACACATGTATCCTCATCCCAATTGCAGGAGAAAAAAAGGGCATAGACAACTCATTGAACCACATAGGTTATTAAAAACTCAAAGAAAAAGCACTGAGGTCATTAAAATGTGGAGCTGATAAAAACACGATGACCATAGCAATGCAGAGATAAAAAAAACAACGCAGAGGTAGTTTACAAAACGCAAGGCAGGTTTTGTCTGAAGGACACACAACCATGAGGGTAACAATGTTGAGCACAAGTGTAAAAAAGCAGAGACAAAAGTTGTCTATCCAACAAGCAGAGATAATGTGGTTGATCCCAACGTAGAGATAAAAACATGATAATTGCTCAATTAAACCGTCATTTATGTCTATTAATGAAAGGCGAAATAGCTATGTAAAAAAAACCATTTAAAAAAAGGGAGATAACAACTATATTGTTGTCTGGAATATGATATCAAATTTATGTTACACATTACATAAATCCACCTTCCAGAATATTTATGTCCACTATATATAACAAGTCGCAACTTATCAAACACCGCCACAACAACGCCGTCACGTATATAATTTTGTTGGTAAATAGATCGCTGGGTTAAATTCCTTTTAAAAAGGAAATTAATACTCTACCACATTAATCTATACTACAACATTTGTTTTTAATTTAGCTATTATTGAAATGCCAAAACGTTGTCCATGATTGACAGTAGAAATCATTGTTTGTAACATATAAGATACATGTTATGGTTGTCTAACATTAAAAAAAAAAATCGTTGTGTAGATAATCCAAAAAGCGGTTGTCTAAAAATCATTGTGTAAACATTAATTTCAAAGGAGAATTTAAACTCTATGAAAACTATAGTAATGGGTCAAATCTTAGCAATCGCTCATCATAGTAATCGCTCCCAAAAATCTGGGTAATTCGTACACAATAAAATTTTGTCAACAATAAAATTTTAAGGGAATTCGTTGAGTGAATTTCTGGGTAGGATAAAGAGAATATCCATAACTGAAAAAACAAAGATAAGTTGGTTTAATTCAGAGATATACATTCACATAGAAAACGTAGAGGGTAACCATTCAAAAATGAATCAATCAAGGAAGAAAAATTAATCACAAGAAAGCGCAAGACCAATCGCTCAGCCATGAATCAATCAATGCAGAAAAATCAATCACAAGAAGGCGCAAGACCAATCGCTCATCCATTAATCAATCAACCCAGAGATAAGTGAGGTAGATGGCTGAAAAAAAATTATCCTTCGCTCATCATCCACACATAGAAAAGCAGAGCATTAGGATCTATAGGTCTATTAACATCGAAGTGACGACTGCCAATCTGGCTCCTGGCCGACTACTCAGGCATGGACTGATGATCTAGGGATGAGGACAAAGATAAAGCACAATCTCTTCATAATAATCATTAAAACAAACAGAACAGTCATATAAGTTAGGGGTTGATTTCCAAGGGAATCAATTCAAGCAGCGAGCGTAAAGCTATGGTGAATTTAAGTTCTCGATTAAATATTCTAAGTAAAACACTTTCTTTACACAATTAAAAGTACGAAAATTAAAGCACAAGATCAATAGTAATCTACCATGCAAAAATAAAAGCATGCGTACCGTATCCCAAGGTGGCAGCTCTGAGTCAATGTCCTATGCGCTCCATGCAACTCCTGCTTGTCGACCGATGTGACTTCATCGGTACCTCTAAGCCAATGCTAGGGGTACTCTTCTTCCCTCTTAGCCCCTCAAGCTGCAAAGGGTCCACGCACTCTACACCAAAGAACAACTAGCAACCAGCTCACCTCGAAAGGTCAAACTACCACTCGTACTCGAGCTGGGTATCCCAACTCCCACAAGATAATTCAGTCATGTCAAAAATTCTGTAGCGTAACGTTATGCATAACAACCCTCCCCCTTCATACTCCTCCTCTTCCATCCTTTTATAGAGTTTCTAAGTGATTTCTTTCCCAAATTTCCATTTAATTTATTCCCCATACACATGTCACCCATCTCCCTAGTTACACCAAAAATTAATTTCGTTAATTATTTAATTACTCCTATTTCCCTCACTCACATAAAAACATCCCTAAAATCGTTCCTAGGTGTCCCCATATTCCCTTACACAATTTAAATGACTTACGCTCTTACTAAATTCCTAGTTGAGTTTAATTTAGAAAGTTTTTAAAGGGAAGATTCCTTACTAAGTTAGTCATTTTGCTTTTTCCTTACGTTTCCTTTTTTTTATGTTTCCCCTTTTTCCGTTAGTTTCCTTTTTTTTTTAAGTTTTCATTTTTTCCCTTCTTAACTAAAACTCAATTTAGCAAGTGTAGAAAAATCACCTTTTACCCCTTTTTCTTTTTAATTAATAACTTTTAATTAGCATATGTAGAAAAACAATCAATTCCCCTTTAAAATTTTAATTCCTCAATATAATTTAATTTTAATAAATTAATTGAATTTCTTACCCCCTTCTCTTCACATGTTTAATGATTATTATTATTATTGTTTTTTCACCACAAGTATCACTTAGACCTAGATTTTATGTTCCTAGGCTGAGCAACATTTTTATTAGGGGAAATGTCTTAAAAACGTTCTTATCACATCATTTGTTCTAAGGCCATCTAGGTTTATTCACTTATTAGTTAACAACGCAGCGTGCCCTTCAGGATGCACTAGGTGCTCCAAGGGTGCCACTTGCCTCATTTTATTTTCCTTGGGCGATGTGCCCTTTAGGATGCACTATGTGCTCCAAGGGTGTCAATCGCCTCTTTCCATTTTCCTTGCATGGCGTGCCCTTCAGGATGCACTACGTGCTCCAAGGGTGCCACTCGCCTCTTGACTGACTTGGTATACATCAAAACCCCCTGGAGCCAATACTCCGCTAGGTGATATTGTGGAAGACTAAGGGCCCCTAAGGAATAAGGACCTTGCCTTATTGTGTGCCCCTTAGAATCATCGTGAGCAACGTTCACAGTCTGCCCTCACGGCATCATGGATCTTCTCAAACTAGGTAATCATTAACCTAAAGTTCGAGCCAGGACAAGAGTGCTAGTAGGCTGTGGTAGGTTTTTTGTCCACACCTCTCCCTCAACATCTCTGGTTGGCGTGTGTGACCCCTCTCCTCCACATGTGAGTCTAGTCGAAAAGCTATCATCAACGAATCATGTTAGAAAAATAATCAATCATCATAACATCTAATCAGATGTACACATGTCATAATTACAACAATCAAACCCCAATAGTCCACTCCCTGACTCAATCCCGAAACCAATAGGTTTCATCGATTCCTCTGCATACTCGAGGTCCAAAGTCCTGCACACTTAGGAGGACCCAGTCAATAGCACCTATCTATGTAAACATAACAAAATAACACATCATCACATCCATAATGCCTCATAATCATAATAAAATGACCAGCAGTATAATAATCTGGATCACTTGCAAGCAAGTGTCCTCAAAGAATAAGTTCACTCAGTGCGCGCAAGAGTGGGATGTTGCATACACCTCCTCTTGGTTTAAAATTTGTCCCGAAGTTTCACAGTATATAAATGTCGAAATAAAGTGTATCATGGTATCATAAGTCTATCATAACTTGGGATGTTAGTGTATCATTTAACTTGGGATGTGTAAGAAAGACTTCATAATTAAACACAAATATTTACTCATGGTGTGAGTCTTGAGATGACATTTCTTTCCCATCATATGACGAATTTAAGTTGTAATGATGACTACTATTATAAATTTTTTCCATCAACCTGTTAAATATTAATAATTGAGCATGAAACACCCTTTCTTAAGACATATAAATCTACGTTGTTAGTATGTGTCTAATAACCTTACTTGTCCACTATATCAATAATTGCAAAATGTAGTTGAGGTGGTTTGTTTGAATGGTTGCGAGGTAGGTCTTTCACTCTTCTCGCATGGGTTCAAATATTTGATGAATACTTGGTACATTGAGATAAGGCTAGAAGGGTAGACACCCCCCATGCTTGGGAACCCCCTTGTTGGTGTGTCTTTAAACTCTTGACCCTTTCTAAATCATAAGTTTCTTGCTAGGTGTTGGTTTATGAACTGTTAGCACTAGCATAGGGTTTATAGTGGAATCCAATAGGATTTGAACCTAGACCTCATCTAGATAATCCAATCCAATTATCAACTCCCCTAGATTTAAAAAATAAAAAATAAATAAATGTAATTTTTTATAGGTTAATAATTACAGTAACAATTGTGTATCTACACAGAGCTCCATTCTCATCACAAACATGCACAACATTTGGATTTAATGGATTTTCTTTATATTTGCATAAGTAATTTCATATTTTAACATTAAATAATATCTATTTTGAATAATAATATAAAATAATAATTAATTTAAAATAATATAAAGTAATAATTAATTTAAAATAATATAAAGTAATAATTAATTTAAATAACCATGTTGTTTGGTTTCATGTTTTTCATTACCACATGATCGATTGCACTATGTCATTTGTTTAAGAGATTAATCATTAAAGTAACAATTACTTTTTTAAGTCTGTGCCCCACCAGACTATAGTTTTTGGTACAAAGTCAAAGTAACTTTTTTTCCAGCAGAAAATTTCTTATTGTATTAGATATAATAGTGTGCACAACACCAAAAAGACCTATCCAGGTAATTACAAAGAGCTCAAAGTTATTCAGTGATGAAAACAATCCAACATTTCCTCAAAAACAAAAAAACTGATAACAATATACTTTCCATCTCAAACAGATCGGGGATTGTATGAAGACATAAAGTATCTACCTCCTTAATCTATGACATCATTAAAAGTACTACAAAAAACAATAGGAATAGAAATATTCTAAAATAGGTGAAAAAAATGAGAGGGACCCTCGTTTACTTCTATCCATTTGTTATATATTATCTTTCCTTCTAGATTATGTAAAGCCTTTTTGGATAGTGAATTAGCTTCCCGATTTTGTTCCCGATAAATGTGAGAGAACCTGATTGCACTGAATGAATTGGATAGTTCTCTAATTATGTCCTTCCAACCTACTAAAGAGATGACTTGTAAATTTCCTCTGTAGTACAACCAATCAATAATTATTCTTGAGTATCCATAGACCTATAGAGTATCAATTTCCACATGATTAGCCAAGATTAAGGTCGCCCAAACACCAAGAAACTCAACCCTTGTGTTTGTACCTGGACTGCAATTGATAGTCCATTTATAAATAGTATTTTCAGATAATTTAATCATTCCTCCTGCCCCACTCTATAATCCATTTGATTGGGTTGCACCATCAAACCATCTAAGTGTAGGCAGAGCATGACAAGGAAGCATGGAAATTCTTGGACATAACACTTGTTGAGTACCTAAGTAACTATCCAATATCCCCATTGAATTATAAACAATTGAATGGATATAAGGGATTCCATTTTCAAATATTTTCTTATTTCTATCCAACCAAATAAACCAACAAACCAAGGAGGGAAGAGTAATGAAACTCCACTACTTTTTAAGACAATTGTCAAAAACATGTAAATAAATTATTACCTTCCCAAGCAAAATTTATTTTAAGTCCACTTTTTTATCTTCTTCCATACTTTTTGTGTAAAGTTACATTTAACCAACAAATGCAAGACTGTCTCTGAGTCCCTTGAACATAAATGACAAATATTTGGTCCTTCCCATCCTTTTTTTTGTAGATTATCCCAAGTTAATATTTTATTTTCCATAGCTATCCAAGTGAACAGTCTAATTTTTAAATCTATTTCCCATGACCACATATTCCTCCATCCTCCAATCGGCTGCTGCCAAAGTTTTTTTGCTAGAGCGCAATAAACATTTTTTACTGTTAAGAGACCCAAATTGTCACCACTAGTCCAAATTAATTCATCTTATTTGGTCTAAATATGTACCCCTGTACCAATTAAATCCCTACAAAATAAATCCCATTCAAGTGCCAAATCACCCACAAGTTCTATCTCAGTACTATATTTCCACTGTGCAATTATAAACCATGGTTTGTTCATACCTCTAGCCTGATAGAGGTATCTAATATTTTTGCGCTTTAAGGCAACCAGGAGATCTTGAAAAAGCAGAGAAGAATTCCCCAAGACCAGGTTCTGATATTTCCTAATTAAAACTGAATGTCTAGTCCCAAGACTCCATCTTAACCAATGAGTTATAAGATGAAGTGATTTTAAAATATTTTTCCATGTCTGTGAAGCTAAGGACAAGCTATTTGTAGTTGTTTTGAACCAAGTAGGAACCGATATATAAGGAAGGTATTTTTCCTTGATTACCCTATGCCAAATTCCATCCTTCGTCAGCACATGCCACAAGGATTTTGTTGCCAAAGATCTATTAAAAATATCAATATTCCTTAATCCCCAACCACCAAGATACTTTGTTCTGGAAATCAATTCCCAACTGCATAGGTGGAGATGTTGTTTTTCACTACATCTCGACCAAAGGAAGTTGTATATTATTGTCTAATCTTATTGAGCATAGAAACAAGTATTTCCGCTAGAGCCATCTAGTACACATGTTATGTTTCTAGCACAACTTTGATAAGAATGAAATTTCCACCGAGGGATAACCATCTGTTACACCAATGACCAATTATTTTTTTAGATTTTTCTAAAATACATCTCCAATCTTCGAACTTATATTTTTCATCTTTTAAATGATATCCCAGATATCTGAAACATTCAGCCAAATCAACAAAATTATAGGAATAATCTTCTTTAAAATTTTCTAAAATCTCCCCTTGGAGTCCTGAATGATGAAAGGTAGATTTGGTCAAGTTCGGTTTTAGACCCGACGCACTGCAAAAGAGATTTAATATATTTCTTATCTCCTTTCATTCCTGTAAAGAAGTATTGGTCATAATGAGAATATCATCAACAAAGAAGAGATGGAGAATTTTTACAATCCTGGAAACCTTCACCCCCGTCAGACTTCTTTCGACATGTCCTTTCTTTAGTAGTAGGCTAAGACTTTCCATAACTAAAATAAATAGCAACAATCATAACAGGCATCCTTTCTTTAGTCTGATGTTGCTCTGGGAAAAAGGGGAAGTCTCTCCATTTATAAGGACAACAAATGAGGTACTGACTACGCAACTCATAATCCAATTTGTAGTTGAAAGGCTCAAACCTGTTTGTATTAAAATCAATCTTAAAAAATCCTAGTTAACACAATTGTATTCTTTCTTTAAATCTAGCTTTAAAATTAAAGCCTTCAGTTTTTTCAATTTTATACTATGCAATAATTCTTGCACCGTCCCAATGGCATCCAATATCTGTCTACCTTTTAAAAAACCCAGTTGTTTACTCAACAGAGACCACGATAGAATTGGTTTTATTCTATTAGAAATAACCTTTGGTATCAACTTGTAACATAAGTTACAGAGTGCTATGGGTATATAGTCACCAAAAGACATATGTTTATTTACTTTTGGAATCAAATCCAGGAAAGTTGATTTTAGTGAGCTTATCATCTTTCCTCTCATCCTGGAATCCCCCACCACTTCCAACAGTTCATCCCCTATCGGGTCAAAAGAGTGAGAGAAGAAATCAATCGTCCAGCCATCAGGTCCCAAGATTTTGTCTTTTGCAAAGAGCTTTAGTACTTCCTGAATTTCCAACTTTGTACAAGGTCTATCAAGTAAATTAGAGTCCTCCTTAGTGAGAAAACGAGGAATAGGCTGGCTGTATATACTTGTCCAGCAAAGAGCGATTGTTCACCAAGTTCAAAAAAACCTCTAAAATGTCTGGTGGCCTCCTTTTTGAGTGCCTCTTGTCCAGTATGACTCTACCTGTTCTCATCCAGAACTTCCCAAATATGCTTGTTATTCCTTCTAGAACTAGCAAAGCTATGAAAAAACCTTGTATTTTGATTGCCACTTTTAAACCAAGTAGCTCTGCTCTTCTGTCTCCAAAGTTATTCATCATAAAGAACAAATTTATTTCACTCTTCCTCCAAGCTATTTAAGTGGCAGTCTGATAATTGACCCCTCACCTCCCTCGTTTTTTCCAGATAATAGTCATGAAGCTCCTCCTCCATATTTTCTAGTCTAAAGAACTTATTCTTTCTTTTTAATTTTACCCGGGTTTTAATACGTTGTTTTAAAACTTTTAATTTCCACACAAATCTTTGTTGTATGCATGTTTAAATCTTAAAGTCTTGATCTGTCTAAACTTCTTTCACTATAGTAGAAAATTGTTCTTCTACGAACCAAGTCGAATTTAACTTAAAAGGGTAGGCTGTAGGAAATTGTAGGTTTTCAAATTGTACAAGGATTGTTCCATGGTCTGAGAAATATGGATATTTCACCCATGATATATATCTGCCAAATTCACTTAAAATATCCTCTGATATATAAATACGATCCAACCTTTTAAAAATGCTATCAATCCCCACCCTTCCATTCTGCCACGTGGGGACCAATACATCCGGTAAAATATCTACCAAATGATTATCCTAAAAGAGATCTTTAAAGAAACCAGTCAGCGGATCCAAGTGTGTTGAAACTCCCTAGACCTCATCTGCACTAGTAGTAAAGTTTTAATCCCCTGCAACAATCAAGTTTTTATGAGACAACATACCTCTAAAATCCACCTTTTCCCAAAATGCCTTTCTCTCGTTACAAGGACCATAAAAATTTAGCAGAGATATCGACTTGTTATTCTCCAAACAAGTACCTATGAGAAAAATACCACCACATCTAAGGTATGGGGCTAAATCAAGTTTATTTGGGTCACAAGTCACCAATAGCCCACCATACTTTCCAATCAAGCTTACAACACAAGTTAACCAACTTGAACAAAACAAATGCATAAAAGACCTAGCGTTTTTTTCATCCACCAGTGTTTCTTGTAGAAAAATTATATCAGGTTTTGTCTTATACAAGAGTCTACGCATGGAGGCCGATTTTAGGGTCCCCCCACCCCTATGATATTTAGGGAGAGTAATTCATGGCTTATCCCTATCAAGGGATTTCATGCCTCTAAGCGCCCCATTATCAGTCAAAATGGAAGGAAGTGAGACAATATCAGTAGGGAGGACAATAGATTTTTTACGTGCACTCCTAGTTTTTATGGGGGAGATCTCATATCCCAAGCCCTTTGACAAGGTGTATTATTTTTCTACGCCCTTCCCAGTATTTTCCTACTGTCTGATAGTTCCAGTAGATCCAAATCTTTGAATAACCTTCCTCCCATAATAGGTAGGGATAGGGAAAGGGGTAATAACCTCTCTGTAAGATGAGACTAGGGTCTCCATAACATCTCCCATGGAACTCTCTCCTAGTTCTGGTTCCCTAAATCCTTTTAGAATAATACATCCCCCCTCCATCTCACTGGTCGTAACCCCGTCTCTTAAAGAATCCTCATCCTCCCTAGTTAAAGTTTCCATAGGAAAAGGGTTTTCCCCTTCAGGGACTCCAGGTGTAGCCCTAACCCCCCTAAGAATTAGAATCTCAACCAAAGTGTTATCATATTTCCTCCCACTCACATGATTTAGAAATACCGAATCTGTAGTAAGTAAACCCTCATGAACATTCTGTGTGACAACATGAGATGTATGCATAGTTCCAACAACCATAGGAGTGGAAGAATCAAGTGTATCCCTTTCCCAAGACGATAGTGAAAAAAAGAGGGATGAACAGAGAGCTTTCAACTTACCCGTGATAGTGTTCAAAAAGTCTGGTTGTTTTGCCACCTTTGGTTCTACACTGATTGATTCTTGCTCGAAAGATTCCACACCCGAAGATTCATATTTGGCCGAATTCCTGAGCATAGAGTCTTCTGACTCCTCGTCCTCCATATAACCTCGAAAATCCTTTCTCAAATGGTTGGTCCTTCGAAAGATTGAGCACCAAAAGGGTATACCCATATAGTCCAGTTTTTGGCTGAAGGTGTGACCTCACCACTAAATCTCTATGGACTCCTGTAATCCTAAATGTATGTCAACTTCAACCAAAATCTTACCCAAATGTCTTTCTAGTGCATTAAGAGAGAGGTCATCCACTTTTATAAAACGACCGAGGACATTGCCAATGGCTTCCAGAGCTTTCTCATTCCAGAGTTGTAATGGTAAACTCGGTAACTAGACCCAGAGATGCCGAAACTGAAATTAGTCTTGTGCTGGATCAAAACTTATTCTCCAACGTTTTAGCATCAGGCTACCACCATCGAAAGTCCACATCTTATCTAGTATAAGAGATGTCTCTTCTGCAGTTTTAAACCGAAACCCATACCAACCCCTCAACAAATAAAAAATCTCAGGTTCATACCCCAACATTAGAGACCAGAAAGACTATACTCATTAGAACTTATTTATAAATTTTATTGCATAGTTTGTTAAAAACTTTTATTAATGTGTTTTTTTTAATATTTTTAAGTCCCTCCTCACCAAACTATAATTTTTGGTAGAAAGTTAAAGTAACATGACTTCATATTATTTGAATTGTTTTTTAGATTTCATGCTATGGTTTTATTAATGTGATTATTTTGAAATATAAAAAAAAAAAAATTGAAATTTTTTTAAATGTGAAAATTTTAATTGTTGATTGATTTAAATAGTGTAATGGTTATAAATATTCTTGATATATTTTTTATCTTTATCTTTGTCAAATTTAAAAATTCATTAAAAATCTCAAATTTTAAAATACAAAATGTAATAATTGTTTGATCTAATAAATATATTTTATTTTATTTTATTCATTGCAATAAAAAAAACTATTAAACCACTATTAAATATTTGTTTGAAGTTGTACTAGTTAATGGCTAAGTATTAAACTACCATTAAATATTTGTTAGACTAATAAAATTTTACATTAATTAATTTAATTCTTCATTTTGTGCCAAAACCTTCTACGTCTCCTTTTTTTACCTATCATAACTTCCTTCACCTATCACGACCTCTCACAACCTTCTTCTATAGTGCCACCACTTCCTTCTACACTACCTTTGGGTTTTCATGTAAATGCATCAAATATAGAGATCTTATTAATTCCTAAAGTTATTTCTTTGGGTATAGCTCATGTGAATAACATGTTGAAGCACAATGTTTAATATTAGCTAATTTTCTAGACCATTTTCAACAAACCCAAGATTACTTCTAGGTTTGGGTAAACTCTAAACCAGTCAATGGATCTTTCAATGTGCAAAGTGATAGATGATGATCGAGTTCATGACCAAGACTTTTTTATGAATTGTGCTTATATTGAGTAATCTAATGTGGTGATCTAGTTGGGAGATTTAAACTATAGAATTGAAGAAAGAAGAAATTATGTGAGCCTTCTCATCTATTAGAACTTTATGGTTTGACTTCTTATGATAGTATAGATTGACTACATGTATGGCATAATGTATATATATCCAATAGCTAATGATCCAAATACCAACTTTCATAGAGAAGCAGAGAGGGGAGATATTCCATGGTTTCAATGAAGGTTCATTGTCTTTCAAATCCACTTATAATTGTGATATCAAAACTCTGAAATAATGTAATAAAATTCAGAAATATTGAAAATTGATGTCAAGAATGTTGATTTTGAATATGATTCAACTACTTTAAGGGCTCAAATGTAAATCATTATGCACTCTAACTAATACTTAAATCTAATTTAGTTGGTTGAGGGCTTGAATGCAAACCATTACACATTCCAGGCAAGTAGTTGCTAATATTTGTAATCAAAATTTTGACATGAGCTATGAATTTGACTGAAGCTATGTGTGTGGGAAAGACAATATCCATTATGATTGGGTAGATAGAGATAACATCCATGGAAGGGATATAAGGTTGGGTTTGACACAATAACTTGGGCTTTCAAGGCACTTCATGTATGGTTGAATGTTCAACAATTGGTGGATAATAGTTCTAGGACTAGGGTTTCCTTGATGAATTGGTAACAAACTCCCATCGGGTCTATGGGAACCAACCATTTTGATTGCCTATCCCTCGAATGTTTCTTTCTATGCCACTAAATCAACAACTATTATAATATGATAATATATACCAATCAATCCCCACCTTAGTATAGAGTATTTGACTTCTGTAAATAAAACAAGTCTAATTCAGAAAATTCATAGGTTCTATTTGAAATATAAATTTTAGTTGTAGGTGGGTCCTTCTGATAGAGAATTTCACTCTTGTAAACAAAACAAGTCTAATTCATAATATTAATGATTCTGTCAAAAACAAATAAATTTTAGCTATAGGTTGGTTTGCACCATGAAACTAAATTTCCAATAATATATCATAGTGATTGTCTGGTTTATTCATAATAATTATTTTGGTCATCAACAACTGTGGAAACTGGTTGTAAATAAACTAGACATTTTCATGTTCTTTAATATCTTTACATAATTGAAATAGAAAGTGCAAATTGAATGATTTGTTGTTTCCAACATAATCCATTGATCTACAAAAAGTTGTTTAGGATTTTGATGACTTCATTGAAAAACTGAGATAAAATGAATTAAAAAATGATGGAAATATTAACCTACAAAAAGTATTTCATTGAAAAATTGAGAAAAAAATAAATTAAAAAAATGATGAAAGAAGATAATAAATTGGTTTATCTTATACTAGAATAAGGTAAACTTTATTATTATATGGTCATATTGTTGATTAAATTAGTTGAAACTCAAGAGTTACAAATAAATATCTTAGCAAATTGAGATATAATTATAATTTTATTGACATAAATATTCACAATGAAAGTCTACATAATTTTGTGCTTGTAAAAATTAATGTATCTCGTGTTAGAATAAAGTTGATTTCATTATTATATGATCATACAAATATCTATGTTGCTGATTCAATTTAGTTGAGATTGGAGATTCTCAAACATATACATCAACGAATTGAGAGATGAAAATAGTTTTAAAAGCCTAAATATGAAAAATAAAATTCTACATAATTTGTGCTTGTGAATATCAAACTTACCTTAATGTTCCACATTTATTGTTATAACTATCAATGTTTCCAAATGTAATAGTTTTAAAAGACTAAATATGAAGAATGAAATTCTACATAATTTATGCTTGTGAATATCAATCTTACCTTGATGTTCCACATCTATTGCTGTAACTACCAATGTTTCCAATTGTAGTAACTCTTTAGAGCTTGGAAGCTAGTTTACCAGCTTATTGAAGCTACTTAAAAATCTAGCTAAAGTGGAGAAGTGGATGAGCACTGCCTCGATAGACTAGGACTCTTGCCTTAACGGCTTTCAGGATCTCAACGCCATACTCTCATTAATGGATTCCCTGCCACTGGAGGAGGAGGATACAATTAACTCCATGTATGAAGCTAGAAGCCTTCAAGAGCTTCTTAAACATATATTTTATCTATTTTATATAATCTGCATGCTATATAACTTTTTTCCTTCTATGCCATTGGTATTTTGCCAAATTTTGGGCTTTTGGATGGTAATTTTTTTTTATGATCGTGATATAATGTGCATATATTGTATGGTATAGTTATATCCAATATGTAAAAATTTATAAAGTGGTTCTATAAAAATGCAAAGCCAATAAAACATCAAACTTTTGCTATGCTGCCATCATATTCAACTCTTCTTACACATCATTATCATATTTCCATATCAACGTTTAATTCCATACATGTAACTGGAAATTAAGGATTAGGGTGTATTAACATTTATGGGTATATGTGAGTTAAAGTGACTGTTGAGACGTTGCTTTGTAATGCATATGAGTTATTTATATTTTCTCTTCTAATGGTTGTGCTAGGTCGACATGTGCAAGCGATTTGCACATGGTATTTGTTTGGATGAACATCTTTTTGGGGAGTTTGAATCTTGATGGAAATATTAAATTGGTTTTTACATTATTTTAAAGCATATATAAATGTTGTTTATATTTTGATAAAATAAGTATATATAAATTATGTTTATATTTTGATAAAATTGGTAAAAACCAAACTCTAGCGGGTGGTCACTAAAATCAAGTATCTTAGGTTCCTTATGAGACAAGTTTTTTTATTTTTTTATGACCCTTTCTCCTCAGGTAGTGGTGAGAGGATTCCTTTTAGAGACAATGGTGAATATCTAGGCGAGGTATTTGGAAAAGTTTTCATCTTCTTCACATAAGACCTTGTCCTTGAATTTGCAAATAGTTTTCGATCCACTTTAAAGTGGACTTCATTATTATATAGTCATACAAATATATGTGTTGTTGATTCAAATTAATCGAGAGGTGAATATAATTATAAACGCATAAATATTGAGAGTGAAGTTCTATATAATTTTTTCCTTCTGAAAATCAAACTTCCCTCAATGTTCCATGCCTATTGTTATAACTTCTCCAAAGATACCCTTATTTAAAAATGTATCATCTTTTCGTATTGTTAGAGATACTTTGTCATAGAGGTAGTTTACTCGCCTATTTAAGCCGCCACAAAAATCCAGCCAAAATGTTTTATAAGAAAAATAAAATTTAATATTTCTTAAAAAAAACTTGTATAAAAAATGTTCCCTAATCTTCACTGCATTCCCAATAACTCCAAACTATGCATCTTCACTGCATTCCCAATGACTCCAAACTATGCATGCAAGATGTGTGGTGGAGATGATTGAAATGTTTTCGTTGAAATTAAATTAAGCCACACCGATATCATTGAACATTAAAGATAAAGGTGGGGTAGATACCATTATTTATTATTTAAAATTTTTATATGACAGAGCAATTCCCATTGTGTCATTATTTTTGTACTCCTATTTAAATTTTTTATATGGCATAGCATGTGACACAATCATCTTCCATTGTGTTATTATTTTGTTTTAATCTAGACCCATCATTGGAATCAATGGTTCCTTGTTAGACTATGGAGCACTAGGTTTAAGGCCTTACTATAATGTATCATTTAGTTTCACTTACATGTGCATCGATACATGTTGCACATGCACTTTGAGCTCTAACTGAACATATCCTTAACATAGTATAATAGAGTTAGACAAAATTGTAAACTTTATTTGTTTTCTCAAGAAAATATTTCCTCTTTGATATTTTTATGATTATAACTATACAGAATTTTTGTTTGATTTGGATATATCATAAATCTACTCAAATATTGCTTATTTACATGCGGTTTTTGTATTTCAGTTGTTCGTGTTGAGAATTTTCTAGTGAATTGATCATCAATTTTGCTTTGTAAAACAACATTCACTTTTTATTTTTTAATAGATCACGACTAGATTGTGTTTGCATTGTACTATAGGCCTTGAAAGATTGCATCAACAAAAAATAACCTAAGAAACACCCAACCAAAAAGTACAACACAATGCATTTCATGTATGTTACTGACAATTAAGAATATTTTAATTAAATAATGAAGTACTCCTGTAGGCATATCTTCTTCTATGTTTATGATTAACTGGTTGCAATGATGTAAGTAATCAATAATTTTTACCAGAAAACTATAAAGTCAATTTATACTCTCTTTTAAACCAAGAAAAATAATGATATAACTGACTAAAATATTTTTTAACTAGGAAATTAGTTTACATTCTTTACCTCAATCCATGTTATATATATAATATATATGCTTAATTACATAGAGAACATCATCTATAATTAAGCCAAGCCATTGCAAGATTTAAATGTAGAAAATGTAACTAAAATCAATTTGACTAAAGCCTAAACCTTTAATGCCACACCTTCATACATTTTGCTTGTACATATGCAGAAGCAAAATGCTTTGTTAGAAATATTGCGTCGGAACTCATATAGCTTGACTATGCATGAATCTAAGAAGATGATTAGCACCACTTGTAATCAACTATGAATATATAAAATATTCACTTAGACTTCCTTGTAACATGATCCTTATATACTATATATATAGAGAGCAATTCATGTTTAGACAAAATTTATGGAGTATTTGTGTTATGCTCCAAATGCTTAAGATATCATAAAAAAACTAGAAGTACACACCATGTACACCAATGTGAGCATGGAGCACAACTCCAAAAATGATAAGAGAGATAAGTTACACAATAACTCCTTAAAGAATAAGAGAACCTCCTCCAAATACCCAAATACATTAATACATCACAATTCACATCTCCTTAATAATGACTACATAATCTCTATATATACATATTCACACATTGCACATGTGGCCCCTTTATTATTAGGTCGACCCTATTACATATACATTTACACATTACATGTACAATTTACTCCATATGTGCCACCCTTTGAGGTTATAACATATACATTTAACCCCATGATGCAGGAGCATCCCTCACAACAAGCAAAACCAACGTGGAAGCCGAAGACAGCTGGATGACGTCCAGCGCAAGTTTTTTTGAATTTTAAAATTCTCTCTTGAAGTTGACGCGCCAAACTTAAATGAGATCATTTAATGAAAGTGCCTTGGAAAAATGTAATCAGACCTCGAGCCATACGCTCTTGTCTGAGATAGACAGAAGCATTTATAGTAGTAGTTGCAGGTAGGTAGAATTGAATTCTTAGATTAGATAGTTCTAGAAGGAAGAGGGAAAACCGATTATAGACACCCTCATTTGTATCATTGTAACATTAGCAACATGAGCAAGAAGAATCTAGAGCAGAGGAGAATATCAAAGAGTTATAGAAAACACCCATGTACAGATCTTGAATTAATAGAAGGAATTGATTCAGATTCATGGCTGTTGTGTTATTCTCTGTGTATGTGTGTTGAATTCTCTGCTTATGAATATTTACTTCCTGTTATGCATTGTTGTTATGGTGTGTGCATAATCTCACGTGTTGAGATTGAAATCTGAGAAGTGAGGGGAGTTACAATTGTTTCTCTTTTGAGCAAGGATTCCTGCAAGGAGTGCAATCGAAGTTGTCTGCAAGGAGTGCGTTGACAGAAGGCTCGGGAGTTAAACTCTTATTCTCAAATTCACTCAGAAGCAAAGTGGGTTTTATAAGCCATGTAAGGAGTGTGTAGGCTAAGGAGAAAGCCTCAGTCATGAAACTGAGCAGAAGTGTTGAAGGACTACTGCTACAGGCATACGCAGAGTCGGGAAAGCTTGAACAGTTGAAGTGTTCGCAGAACTTTCCGCAAGGAGTGCGAACAAAGAAACTCATTGAGGTTGAAGTAATTTGACAAAGCTCAGAAGGGATAGACCTCTGAGTCGCTGAAGATTCAACGTAGACAAGTGTGACTTGAAGTCAGGAAGAAACGTCGCAAGTTGGCGAAGCGGTGAAAGAATCTTATGGAGAGATACCTTTTTTTTTCATCTCGTGGATTTACCAAGGAAGAACGGACGGTCAAAATTATCTCAAGAGATTTCGCGAAGTTCCGAGGATCGTTAGATCTTATAGAGCTGCAAGGAGGTTACGGCGAGAAGATTCTGAAAGTTAGAAGCTCAGGAGAGGCAGGGCCATTGATTCCGAGTCACAGGAGCCATAGGATCTACACATGGTATCATGTATCAGGGACTCGGGAGTTGAAGCCCCAAAAGTTGTGAGGCCAGAGCAGCGAGATCGCGAGACGCGATAAGATCAGTTTCGTTCGTTGTGGAGAATGCGTGTCAGGAGATTCTCATCTCAGAGACTCAGACATTGGAGGATCGAAAGGGAATCCCTTTAATTTCGCGAGTGGCGAGGAGGAGAGGAGGCTGTGAGCTGTTCATATGAGAGGACAGGTGGTAGATATCGGTGATCTCGCGAACTCGGGAGTTCACAGAGTGAAAACCCAAGTAATGGGTGTGCAAAGTCGCGAGATGTGAGGACGCGAGGCAACGAATGAGGGAGAGGATTGTAGCTGTTCATTTGAAGAGGACAGGTGGCGAGAGATCAAGGGATCTCACAAACTCGAGAGTTCGCAGGTTGGGAGTCTGAACATTCGGTACACCAAGTCGCGAGGTCGCGAGGTGGCGAGAGAAGGATAGCCATTGAATCCGGAGTACAGGAGGACCATTGGATCTGCGCGAGGGATCGTGTCTCGGGACCTCGCTAGAGAAGATCCGAGAATTTGGACGCGGGGATCGCGAGGTTGCGAGAAGGCGATATCCCGACAGCTAGAGCAGTGTGGGCCATAGCGGAGCGTGAGTGGAATACAGGTGTCGCAAAGGATTTGCAGGTTGCGATGTGCCGAGGGGCTGAGACTTGTGTGAACGCTAAGTCGCGAAGTGCCGAGGGGCCGAGATTCTTGTGGACGCATGGCAGAGTATAAGGTGGGACCATGCATCTCGGGGACTCTTGGACTAGGAGGGTGAAAATTCGACGATTCAACCAGTGAGGTCACGAGGTTGCGAGGTCATGAAGGCGTGAGAAGCGCTAACATTAAGCCTAGCCCACATTTGCATGGGGAAGGAGTTATACCCGTATCGCTAGATTGAGTATCACTAGATTTGAAAGGAAAAGTTGGAGGCTTGAGGCACCAACTCGTGAGATAGCGAGATTTAACTGATCTCCCGGTAACAAAGGGGAGACCTCGGAGAAATATTTTTGTGGGTGCATATTCCCTGATAGGGAAATAGAAGAACCTTCGAGTTCTTTGGGTCGAGAAGAAGAGGGTCCTGTGAGAGCGGACGTGTCGTGGTTTGGGGCGCGCCTGCGTCAAGTGGTATCAGAGCATAGAAAAGTTTCTTTGCTTTCTGTAGCAGAGAAAAAGGAGAGAATTGACCATGCCGCCAAGGAGAAGAGGTTGACAATCACCCGATCCAGAGGAGGAAAGGGAATTGTCCAGGGAAAGAGAAATGTCCAGAGAGAGAGGTAGGAAAGTACAGAATCCATATGTCGAAAGAGGAATGCGAAATCTTCGTTCCAGAATGGAGGACATGGAGATAAGACAAAGGCAAAACGTTGATGCAGGAGATATCAGTGAATCCGAGGATGAAGGCGATGCTGGACGTGAAGAAGAGATACCAGCAGAAGATGCAGCCAATGAGCATTTAATTAAGGCTATCGCTCGAATGAGTTTGAAAACAAAAATGGACATTCCATCTTATGAAGGGAGTTTGGATGCAGAAGAGCTGCTAGACTGGGTTAGAGCTCTTGACACTTACTTCGATTATGAAGATATCGAAGATGATAAGAAGGTCAGACATGTTGTCACGAGATTAAAAGGACATGCAGCCTTGTGGTGGGATGAACTGCAAGTTGACAGGCGTTGCCAAGGCAAGTAGAAGATTAAGAGCTGGGACAGGATGATTGCAAAGATGAAGGCGAAATTCATTCCCAGGGATTATCAAATTTCTCTGTTCAGGAGGATGTAGAACCTGAGACAAAAGCTGATGATAGTGAAAGAGTATACTGAGGAATTTTACAGGTTGAATATCATAGCAGGTCATCACAAAAGAAATGATGAAAAAGTTGCCAGGTATCTGAATGGCCTAAGGTATGAAATTCGGGATGAACTAAATTTGGCGACCATCCGAACGGTGGAGGATGCGTACCAATTGGCTCTGAAAGTGGAGGAGAAGTTGAGCTGCAAACAAAGTCAGAGGGGCAGAGGTAGAAGTCAGCCCAAAGGAAAATCGATTGCCCAAGATAAATACTAGAAGCCCAAGGATGACTGGAAGAAATCTCAGACTCAGACAGAGAGAGGTGGAAAATTCAGCGCAGAGGAATAGTCCTTTTAGGACTGCTTGCAAAACCAAGGATAGAGTGTGCAAGGTCATCGTGGACAGTGGAAGCACCGATAATCTCGTTTCAACCGAGATGGTAGAAAAGTTGGAGCTGGAGACAACTGATCATCCAAGTCCATACAGAGTTTCATGGCTATAGAAGGGACATCAGGTAAATGTCACTAAACAGTGCTTAGTTGACATTAAGATAGGAGGATATAATGATAGGATTTTATGTGATGTTATTCCTATGGATGTCTGTCATTTATTGCTGGGAAGACCATGGCAATATGATAGAAATGTAATTCATGATGGGAGGAAAAATACATATACCCTGGAAAAGAATGGGAGAACTCATATGTTGTGTCCAATTGAAGATAAAGAGGTGAAACCGGAAGTAAGCAACAGAGTACTTCTCATGAGTGGGAAGGAACTTCTTACAGAAGTTAAGAAGAAGGAGGATCCATAATTCTTTGTGGTCAGAAAACCGAGAATTATTCTGACTAGCACAAGAGTGGACGATTTGCCAGGAGAAGTTCAGGAACTGCTGGAAGAGTTCGCTGATATTGTTGTGGATGAATTACCTCTTTCATTGCCACCGATGAGGAGCATGAGTCATCACATTGATCTCATACCAGGAGCTAGTTGACCAAACAAAGTAGCGTATAGATTTACGCCGCAGGAGAATGAGGAGGTCAAGAACCAGGTCCAGGACTTGTTGGACAAAGGCTTGGTCAGGGAAAGCTTGAGTCTGTGTGCTATTCCAATAGTACTCAGTCCGAAGAAAGACGAAGGCTGGAGGATGTGCACTGATTCAAGGGCGATAAATAAGATAACCATCAAGTATAGATTCCCATTGCCAAGAATGGATGATTTGATGGATTGCTTAAGTGGGGAATTTTTTTTTTCAAAGATAGATTTGAAGAGTGGATATCATCAGATTCGTATGAGAGAAGGTGATGAATGGAAAAGAGCATTCAAAACAAATGAAGGTTTGTATGAATGGCTTGTCATGCCGTTTGGTTTGAAGAATGCACCGAGTACCTTTATGAGGTTGATGAATGAAGTCCTGAAGGAGTTCATCAGAAAATTTGTCATTGTGTATTTGGATGACATATTGATTTTCAGCAAGACAAAGGCTGAACACTTGGAGCATTTGGCTATTGTAATGAAGAAGCTACAACAGGAGAAGTTGTTGATAAACATGAAGAAGTCCTCATTCATGAAGACATAACTCATTTATTTGGGGTTTGTTATATCTACAAATGAGTTGAGGATGGATCCAGATAAGGTGGAGGTGATTAAGAATTGGCCATCACCAAAGAACGTATTTGAAGTGAGGAGCTTCCATGGACTGGCTAGTTTCTACCGAAAATTCATCAGGAATTTTAGTGGAATTAGTGCAGCAATGATGGACATAGTCAGGAAAAGACATAAATCTTTTCACTGGACGGAAGAGGCTGAGAAGAGTTTCAATCTGTTGAAACGAAAGATTATAGAGCAACCAATTCTGGTGTTGCCAGATTTTCAGAAAACATTCCAGGTAAAGTGTGATGCAAGCGGGTTTGCAATTGGAGCGGTCTTGAGCCAGGAGGACAGAACAATTGAATATTTCAACAAGAAGCTGAATAAAGAAAAAGAAAAGTATTTCACATATGATAAAGAATTCTATGCCATCATACATGCGTTGAAAAAATGGAGGCACTATCTGATTCCAAAGGAGTTTGTTTTATATAGTGATAACCATGCATTACAATTTGTAACTCAACAGGAAAAGTTGAATCCGAGGCATGTTAAATGGGTTGAATACATGCAAAATTTCATTTTTGTAGTAAAGCATATTTCTGGTGCTGCTAACAAAGTTGTTGATGCTTTGAGCAGGAAGTGTTTGTTGTTACAGGAGTTCAAAGTCAGGACGTTAGGCTTTGATAATCTTAAGAACATGTATGCAAATGATTCAGACTTTAAGGAGGCTTATGAAGCAGCTGAGAATCTAGTTCTCATAGACAGAAGTCAGTGGATAGAGTATATGATCCAGGACGGACTGTTGTTCAAAGGCAATCAACTGTGTATTCCAAATTGCTCCATGAGGGAGAACTTGGTGAAAGAGAAGCACAGTGGTGGATTAGCAGGACATTTTGGTCATGATAAGACATTTTCAAAGCTGAGTGAGTCATACTTTTGGCCAGGGATGCGGTCAGAAGTCAAGAAGTTTGTTGACAGATACAGGATTTGCCAGCATTCAAAGGGAAGGAAGCAGAATGTAGGTTTTTATCAACCATTACCCATACCAGACAAGCCGTGGGATGAAATTAGCATGGATTTTGTATTGGGGTTGCCAAGAACAAAAAGAGGTGTTGATTCAATCTTTGTGGTAGTTGACAGGTTTTCTAAAATGGCACATTTCATTCCATGCCAGAAGACCAACGATGCGACTCACATCACAAATTTATTTTTCAAAGAGATTGTTCGACTTCATGGATTGCCGAAAAGCATAGTTTCGGACAGGGACACAAAATTCATAGGGCATTTCTGGAGAACATTGTGGAAGAAGCTGGGGACTAATTTGATGTTTAGTTCTGCTTATCATCCTCAGACGGATGGACAAACAGAGGTGGTCAACAGAAGTCTGGGAGACTTTCTGAGGAGCTTGGTGACAGAGCACCATAGCAGTTGGGATAGCATATTACCACAAGCAGAGTTTGCATACAATGATTCAGTGAACAGGAGCATAGGAAAAAGTCCATTTCAGATTGTATATGGAAGACAGCCAAGAGGAGTTTCTGAATTGAGAGATTCAGAATAGACTGATACTAACAGTGCTAGCACAAGAGAATTCGTTGAAGCGATGAAGGAACTTCACAGCCAGATGAAGGAGCGACTATTGAAATCAAGTCAGGGGTACAAGCGCAGAGTAGATCAGCATCGGAGACAACTTCAGTTTGAAGTTGGTGATCTGGTTCTGGCGCATTTGAAGAAAGAAAGGTTCCTGAGAGGAACATACAACAAGCTGAAGATGAAGAAAATTGGGCCATGCAAGGTCCTAAAGAAATTTGGAGAGAATGCTTATGAGATCGAGTTACCAGAGGGCATCAGAATATCTCCAATATTTAATATTTCAGATTTATATCCATATAAAGCTGATGAAGCAGGAGCAGAAGGTGATGATCAACCAGAAGTCTAGTGGTAGAAGCAAATGCCAGTTGCAGAGAAGCCACAGATGGAGCAGATACTGAATAAACGAGTGGGTAAGAAAACCCGGAGGAAAGAGTATTTTGAATATCTGGTTAAGTGGAAGGGTCATCCAGTTGAAGATGCCAGCTGGGATACTGAAGCAAAAATTCTGAAGCATGGAAATATCGTGCAGGAGCTCATGGGCAGCAGCCCATGCAAATTTTGAAGCGAGGGAGTATGATGCAGGAGCATCCCTCACAACAAGCCAAAACCAACATGGAAGCCGAAGACAGCTGGAAGACATCCAGCGCAAGTTTTTTTGAATTTTAAATTTCTCTCTTGAATTTGACGCACCAAACTTAAATGAGATCATTTAATGAAAGCGCCTTGGAAAAATGTAATCAGACCTCGAGCCATACGCTCTTGTCTGAGATAGATATAAGCATTTATAATAGTAGTTGCAGGTAGGTAGAATCGAATTCTTAGATTAGATAGTTCTAGAAGGAAGAGGGAAAACAGATTATAGACACCCTCATTTGTATCATTGTAACATTAGCAATAGGAGCAAGAAGAATCTAGAGCAGAGGAGAATAGCAAAGAGTTATAGAAAACACCCATGTACAGATCTTGAATTAATAGAAGGAATTGATTCAGATTCATGGTTGTTGTGTTATTCTCTGTGTATGTGTGTTGAATGCTCTGCTTATGAATATTTACTTCCTGTTATGCATTGTTGTTATGGTGTGTGCATAATCTCACGTGTTGAGATTGAAATATGAGAAGAAGTGAGGGGAGTTACAATTGTTTCTCTTTTGAGCAAGGATTCCTGCAAGGAGTGCAGTCGAAGTTGTCCATAAGGAGTGCGTTAACAGAAGGCTCGTGAGTTAAACTCTTGTTCTCAAATTCGCTCAGAAGCGAAGTGGGTTATACAAGCCGTGTAAGGAGTGCGCAGGCTAAGGAGAAAGCCTCAGTCGTGAAACTGAGAAGAAGTGTTGAAGGACTACTGTTATGGGCATACGCAGAGTCAGGAAAGCTTGAAAAGTTGAAGTGTTCGCAGAACTTGCCGCAAGGAGTGCGAGTAAAGAACCTCGTTGAGGTTGAAGTAATTTGGCAAAGCTCAGGAGGGATAGACCTCTGAGTCGCTGAAGATTCAGTGTAGACAAGTGTGACTTGAAGTCAGGAAGAAACGTCACAAGTTGGCGAAGTGGCGAAAGAATCTCGTGGAGAGATACCTTCTTTTTTCATCTCGTGGATTTACCAAGGAAGAATGGATGGTCGAAATCGTCTCAAGAGATTTCGCGAAGTTCCGAGGATCGTTAGATCTTATAGAGATGCAAGGAGGTTACGGCGAGAAGATTCTGAAAGTTGGAAGCTCAGGAGAGGCAGAGCCGTTGATTCTGAGTCACACGAGTCGTAGGATCTACACATGGTATCATGTATTGGGGACTAAGGAGTTGAAGTGCCAGAAGTTGTGAGGCCAGAGCAGCAAGATCACGAGACGCGATAAGATCAGTGTCGTTTGTTGTGGAGGACGCGTGTCAGGAGATTCTCATCTCGCAGACTCGGACATTGGAGGATCGAAAGGGAAGCCCTTTAACTTCGCGAGTTGCGAGGAGGCAAGGAGGCTGTGAACCGTTCATCTGAGGGGACAGGTGGCAGAGATCGGTGATCTCACGAACTCGTGAGTTCACAGAGTGAAAACCCAAGTATTGGGTGTGCAAAGTCACGAGACGCGAGGATGCGAGGCGACGAAGGAGCGAGAGGATTGTAGCCATTCAGTTGAGGAGGACAGGTGGTGAGAGATCAAGGGATCTCACAAAGTCGGGAATTCACAGGTTGGGAGTCCGAACATTCGGTACACCAAGTCGCGAGGTGGCGAGAGAAGGACAGTCGTTGAATCCAGAGTACAGGAGGACCATTGGATCTGCGAGAGGGATCGTGTCAGGGAACCTCGCTAGAGAAGATCCGAGAATTTGGACGCGGGGATTGCGAGGTCGTGAGAAGGCAATATCCCGACAGCTGGAGCAGTGTGGGCCATAGTGGAGCGCGAGTGGAATACAAATGTCGCAAAGGATTCGCAGGTTGCGAAGTGCTGAGGGGCCGAGACTCGTGTGAATGCTAAGTCGCGAAGTGTCGAGGGGCCGAGATTCTTTTGGATGCGTAGCAAAGTATAAGGTGGGACTGCGTATCTCGGGGACTCGTGGACTAGGAGGGTGAAAATTCGACGGTTCAACTGGCGAGGTCACGAGGTTGCGAGGTCACGAAGGCGCGAGAAGCGCTAACATTAAGCCTAGCCCACAGTTGCATGGGGAAGGAGTTATACCCGTATCGCTAGATCGGGTATCACCAGATTTGAAAGGAAAAGTTGGAGGCTTGAGGCACCAACTCGCGAGATAGCGAGATTTAACTGATCTCCCGGTAACAAAGGGGAGACCTCGGAGAAAGATTTTTGTGGGTGCAGATTCCCCGATAGGGAAATAGAAGAACCTTCGAGTTCTTCGGGCCGAGAAGAAGAGGGTCCTATGAGAGCAGATGTGCCATGGTTTGGGGGGCGCCTGCGTCACCCCATTTATGTCTCCCTTGGGGTCATGTCATAATACCTTCATTCAATTCCATTTCTAATCAAGCATGGACTAGTTACTATTCATATTTCTAAAATATGTGTCTTATTAGTTTCTGCCTTATTTACTATTATAACATCATTGAAATTTAAATAACTTCATATTATTTTGAAGACATTTTTCCAGTGCTAATTAAACAATTATTTTACATGTGTTTAACAACCAAATAATTAAACTATGTGCATTAAAGAGAAAAACAAGAATGCATATGTAAAGAGGGAAACCAGATGTGCCATGTCCACTTTGTTGATGCATGGAAAAATTATAATATGATTTTATATTTAAACCATTCATATTTTTTTAGAAGACATTTCCATTATTTAAACTACGCAATTATGTTGCAAGTGTTCAACAATGAAACAATTAATGAGCCAAACAGAAATGTATATGCAAATGACAACCAAACGTGCCATATCGTATTGATGTGCATAAAATTCAGCCTAAATATCCTTCTTAAGCATTCTAAGAGAAAAAAACATTACGGAAATGGAGCATTTCAGTGAGATGGAAGCAATTTGCTTCATGACAATGATTGTCATCTCCATTGTTGTTTTCTCTATGCCAATTGCAAGAGTAATTTCCATGATATAACAAGTGTCGTGTTGTAGGCATTGGAAATTCTACTCCTCCATTGGTTCCAATAGACACCTGGGATTTCTTGCGTTAAATCCATGAATTTGGCAAGGACTTCACCCGCCTCATTGCCTTCTTCCTTATTGGGCTTAGATAGTTACTTTTCATAAGGATTCGAAAGGTGTGATGATATTGTGAACCTTCTTAACTGCATTCATATTCATTTCAATTATGAGGGTAGTAAAATAATGTTTACAATAGTGTTTGTACTTTCATCATTCTCTAGCTAACTCAAATTTTTAATTTCAATGGGGTACTTCTAGAGTGATTATGAAACACAAATAGAATTTAGAATGCCCACTACACCTCTATTCACAAATGTGTCTGTACTTGCATCATTCTTGTTCGAAAATACAGGTATTCCAACAGAGGATGAACACCTTCAGTAACCAGTCATACAACCAGATCAAAGATCAACACACTGATGTTTTGACATGGTAAAACCCCTATGGGGAAACATCCACATCCCTAGCAAATGCGGCCACTTGGAGTAGTTTATTAATGAAAAAGAAAAATATTACAGAGAGATTTTACAAGAGAGTTTCTCACAATTGATCATCAAAAAATGACCCTCCATGCTCTTTAAATAGAGATCATGGACCAATTGGGTGTTAAGCCACATATCAATAGTCATTAAGATCGAGGAGAATATGAACTGTTGGATCACTCTATGTCGTGAACATATCGTGGTCGTCAGATTTCCTAACTACACATGCATACTAAGGCATACTAAAGAAACACACTAAGGAACACACTTTTACCTAACGACACATTAGACCAAGTAGATCTTAACTATTTCCTAAGTGTCTAAATATCCTAACATCCCCCATTAAGAACAACTTGGGATAGGATTGAAGGATTCACAATAGTGACACAATAGGAGAAGGAAGAAGGCATTAGAGCCTATCCCCCCTTAATGAGAACTTCTTGAACTCCTAACATGGATTGAAATTTTGGAAAACTTCACTTCTGTAAGAGACTTTGTGAAAATGTCTGCAACTTGATCTTATGTAGGGAAAAAGAGCACTTCAATAACTTAATCATGAATGAGCTTTCTGATGAAGTGTGTTTGTAGCTCGATGTGCTTGTTTCCCTGATGTTGAACTGGGTCTTTAACAACCTTGATGGCACTCTGATTGTCACACCAAAGGCTGGTCAGATGCTAATGCTAAAATCCAAACTCTGAAAGGATATGTCAAAGCCACAAGGCTTATTCACGTGAATTTACCACTGTACTCTACTTCTACTGAAGAAAGTACAATAGCATGTTGTTTCTTATAGGCCCAAGTGACAGGTCCTGAACCAAGGCTGGAAACATAACCTGCAGTAGACTTCTAATCATCAGGTTCGTCAGCTCAATCTGAATTAGTGAAACAAACCAATAAAGGAGTCCCCCTTGAACTGTAATGTATCCTGAACTAAATTGTACCACAGACATAGAGAAGTATCCTTTTAGCTACTTTCCAATGGATTTCATGGGGTGTTTTCATATACCAGGCAACAAGACCAACAACAAAGGAAAGATCAAGATGAGTATGAGTCAAATATAAGAGGCTACCAACTAGCTGACGATACAGAGTGGCATCAACTTCGAGAGAAGTACAGGTGGTAGTAAGCTTGAATCCAGACTAGAAGGGAGAAGGGGTTGGTTTACAATCATCCATGTGAAAGTGACGAAGAAGGTCATAAGAATACTTAGAATGGGAAAGAAAAAATCTTTCATTGGTTTGCAAAACTTGGAGGCCAAGGAAATAGTGCAAAAAACCTAAGTCTGTCATTTCAAATTTCTTCTTAAGGTTGGTTTTCACATGGCTTAAAATTTTTGAGTCACTACCAGTAAGGATAAGGTCATCAACATAAAGGAAAAGGATTATGAGATGGATTCCTACTTTCTTGGTTTAGACATTAGGATCAGAATGGCATCTACAGAATCTAGTGTCAATAAGAAAGTTGTCCGTTTTGGCATACCAAGCTCGGGGAGCTTGCTTAAGACCATAAAGAGATTTCTTAAGGCAAAAAACAAGGCTAGAGTCATACTGGACACAACCAGGAGGTTTTTCCATGTAGATTTCTTCTTGCAAATCTTTGTGCAAGAAGGAGGATTTAACATCCATCTGATGGACCTCCCATTTATGTGAGGCAACAAGGGAAAGAACAAGGTGGATGGAATTAATTTTAGCTACAGGGGAAAAGGTTTCATTATATTCAATTCCTTCAACTTGGGAAAATCGTTTGGTAACTAATTGAGCTTTATGTCTTTCAACACTTCCATCCGATGCATACTTAGTTCTGTAGACCCATTTACATCTGACAAGTTTTCTTCCTTTTGGAAGAGGTACAAGATCCCAAGTATCATTGGATATTAAAGAACAATACTCTTTATTCATTGATGTATCACAATATGGATGACCTGAAGATTCTTCAAATGTCTCTGGATCATTAGTCTTTGAAACTTGAGCCAAAAGAGAATAGGCTCACTGGAATTGTGAACGTGTTCGACACTGATCTGAAGGATCACTGACAAGATCACCAGCTACTTCTCGTGTTGAATGGACCCATCTAGGAAGTCGTGGAGATGGTGTTGGTTCAGGTTCAAAGGATTCATCTGGAGGAAGGTGAGCAGGCGGTGGTGTATTTTCATCCTCACTGTCATCATCTTAAGAAGAAACCATAATAAGAACAAAAGAAGGCACAAATGTTGAAGATGGCTCACAGGCTGAAGAAGGAACAATCATCGAATTAGGCTTGCAGGCCAAGAGATTTTCATCAAATTTAACACCTCTTCTAATAATAATTTCATTACAATGTGGTTGAAGAAGTCTGTAACCTTTTACATCTTCAGAATAACCAACAAATATACACTTCTCACTTTTAGGCTGCAATGCTTTCCTTTTCTCATCAAGAATGTGAGCCCATGCTATACTGCCAAATACACATAAGTGACTTACATTTGGTTTAATTTTAGTCCAAGCTTCTTCTGGTGTTATATTTTTAAATCCTTTGTGGGAGTGCAATTTACTATGTAATTTGCATAGTTGATTGCTTCTGCCCAATACTTTAGACTTAATCCCTTAGATTGGATCATACAATTAGTCATTCCTTTTAATGTGCAGTTCTTTCTCTCAGCAACACCATTTTGTTGTGGTGTATATGGAACAGTTTGTTTCATTTGGATTCCTTGTGTAGTGCAGTACCTTGTAATATTATTGTTCACATATTCGCCTCCATTATATGTTCTTAACTTTTGAATTTGATGTCCAGATTGATTTTCTACAAGGGCCTTGTAGGCCAAAAACTTGTCAAAAACTTCTCTCTTAAGTTTTAAGAAGTAAACCCAAGTACGTCTAGAAAATTCATTAATGAAAGTTAAGAAATCCTTACACCCAGAAAAAGAAGGAGAAGAAAATGGACCACATAAATCACTGTGAGCAAGCTGGAAAGAGCCCAAGGTATTCCAAGAGGCACGTTTTTCAAAACTGTCCCGGTGATGTTTGCCAAGAACACAACCGACACAAACACCATCTCTGCATGAAACAAGAGGAAGACCAATCACCATCTGTTGATTACATAGTTTTTTCAATGAGCGATAGTTTAGATGACCTAACTGCTCATGCCAAATTTTTCTCAAGTCATCGCTACGAGAAACAAAAACTGATGAAAAATATGATGACCCAAAGTTGTCAAACTTGTACAACCTCGTAATATCATCAACAATTCTAATTGCAAGAGAATGCTTTAGGATATTTTAGATCCTTAATTACAACTTGGTGGGGTGAAAACTCTACAGTTTTACCTTCACCTGAATAAGTGATTTGATATATTGATAGAAGGTTACAAGAAAGACTTGGAACACATAATACATCATTGAAATGACCGTTTTCTACTTGAACTATTCCAGATCCTTCAACACTAAGAGATCTATCATCACCAACAAATATTTTCTTGGTGTTATAGTCATTTAGAGCACAAAATATGTCTCTATCCTTAGCCATATGATAAGATGATCCAGAATCAATAAGTCACTCATCAGAAGAAGAAGTAGAAGTTGTATTGAAGGAGAAACCAAAAGCAGAAAGTGCATGTCCATGAGAAGAAGAAGAAGTAGTAGAATCAATACTGATGTTGTTCTTCTTCATCACTGCTTCTAAATCTTCCATCTTCTTGAAACATTTGGACTCATCATGACCATCTTTATCACAAAAGTTGCAATGTCTGTCAGTATTCTTACTTTTATATTTTTCTCCTTTGTCACCATTAGGAACAAAAGTTGTCTGAGTGGGTTTGGGACCCTTATATTTCTTATTGTTGTGGTGAGGATGTTGCTTCTTGTGATTCTTGGGTTTATCTTTCTTATGGATGACTAAGGCTTTGTTGGAGGTACCTGTAGTCTTGATCAATCCAAGTTGTACAATCTTATCTTTCTCTCTAATCAAAGCATCAAAAAAGTTCTCAAGACTAGGTTTTTTATAAGCTGTCCCCAGAGCCTCTTGCATGGCATAAAATATAGATACAAACACATAATATGCACTACCTAGCTTAGAAAGAATAAGATAGATGCAACGATATTCTTCTATCTTTATCTTACATTCTTCACATAAAGTTTTGAGTGTTTTAAACTTAGATAGATAGTCTTCAATGCAAGAAAATTCATTTGGACTTAAAGTCAATACTTGATTTTCTGACTGTTGTGCTCGAATAATATTGTGTTTACCAAACACAGATTCAATCTTGTCCCAAGCTTCTTTGGGTTGATCAATTGATTGAAGGTGGAACCTTAAATCAAGAGAGATGGACATTATGATTAATCCATGTGCTTTGTCATTCCTATTATCCCATTTGACTTTCTTATCAACATCAGTGGGTGTTGTTTCCTTTCCCAAGGTAATCTGGTACAAGCGTTTACTTCTTGATAAATCCTCCATATGAGATTTCCATTAGAAGTAGTTGGTGCTGGTAAGAAAGAGATTACTTGTAGAAGCCATATTAAATATGCAGATAATATGGATTTAAAAAATGAAATTGATGATCTAGATGGAAAGATCTCGAAAAGTTAGGTGGTTTTAAAAAAACGACACTGAAAATGGACTTCGGATGTGAGAGTTATGCCCTTTAGAAAAAAACATAAACGGTAATTGAAGGACCACATGGTGGTGCAAGTTGTTTTATGAAGTGACCCACTTTTATAAAAAGAAGTGGGGATCACTTTTACAATGAAGTTACTTTATAAGAAAAGATGCATGCAAAATAAATAACTCTAAAATAAAATATTAAAGCTACTTATAGTGATTCACTTTTATACTTGAAGTGAAATAGACTTTACAATTTTATCATGAACTTTTTAAAAAAAAGTAACAAAAAGAGAGACTTAGAACTCAAGACCTCTTACTTAACAAGTGCTGCATAGCAGCGTAGTCCCTGTCGGGGCAAGTTTGAAAATAGAAAATACCATTGCCTTCAAAGTGAGATTTGTATGATATCTTTATTCCAAGTTAAAGGAGTTATGCAACTATGACAATACTCCTTTATAAATTTCTGCAATGATATCTTTATTCCAAGTTACAACACTACCCATATCATGTCAAACACTATAATTTTATTTCACTTTAGATTTTAGTTTCTTAGCAAATTGGACAAAATAACCCTGTAGTCCAATTAATCAATTTTGGTTTTCTAGATTTTGGATCCTTCGTTCTTAAATGTCCACATTACATAAAATTCTACTATGGTAATTTAGCAACAATAATAAAGTGGAACCAACAGGAGAAAAAGCATATATGTTAGCTCTCCTTGCTAATGTAAGGAGTGAAATCTGTCTATTCACACTCCATCTTCATGATATATCATTCTTGAATCTTAATGTATTTTCCATTGATTGGTACCAAAATATAAGATACATTTTAGAAAAATAAATAAAAACTATATTAGTGCAAAATGCAATATTTATATAGAATAAGCTCAATATTTTTCCACACTCTGCAAAACAGATATACTGCATCTATGCAAGTTTATTGCAATATTTGCAAATAGTCGAATATCTAATGGCGTGATACAGGGCTTGGAAGCACTGGATGGAACAACATCTATAATATTAGAGGCTAGAGGCATTTGACAGCCTCAACTACAACTTAACCTAATGAAGCTCTCTCAGTTTGTGGAGAGATTCATGTTTATATTCTATAATGTAGGAAATAACTAGTTGTTCTGAAATTATAAATAGGAACTTGGAGAATAAGGATACACAACACGATATGCAAAAACAGGAATCAGGAACTCAATGTAATGAAAAGAAAACAGAAGAGAAAGTGAACTGACTCTACCTACCCATTGTAGGCTCGAAAGTTGACTAGCAAGCCACCTTAGTGCTACTTAGCATGATTCTTTGATACCTTCCTACAGGTCTGATGAATTTTATCACTAGACTACTAAGATCTTGAGATCTATAACATTGAAGGTGAACCACCAGTGCACCAAAGGAGTGGGTTACAGGTTTATATAGGCTCCATTTTGCTGCGGTATGCTTTGTCAACAAATTTTTTTCAAATTGGAGCCTTTGTCATCATGAACTTCCATTAAATGTGATTGGAGTTGACTACCATTCCTTTCCAGATGCTTACTCGTCCACAATGAAACAAAAATGTCCTATCCCCAGTTGCGAATTTGAGCTTACCCCATTATCACCATGAGATAGCAAGTAGTGGAAGCTGGTATAACCATAGCTGAAATTGCTTAGTTGATGCTCTGATTTTTCCATGGTCAAGACATCCTTGACCTTGAGTTTCCACCAGATGTCCTCTGAACAGAAGGTATAAGATACTATCAAATCAAAGTCAACCACCATCTATTTCAGTGTTCAAATCGAGGAAGATTTCAAGTGGATATTGCATAACATAATCAATGTTTGAAGGCTAGTTCAGTGCAACATGATCACACCAGGCACGAGGAGAAATATTTCCATCCCCCATAATCTTATTGAAATAACAGATGCATTTATTCTTTCACACAACAAGGGTAACTAGTATGTGAACTGTAACAATCAATGCAATATGAAGTATCTAGAGGAAGTGTCAGCAAAGTGAGATAATACATCTCAAGGTAAGGTCCTTGCATCTATTGGGATCTTCTATGCCCAAAGCTCTCCCAATCTCATCAGGATAAAGCTAGCATTATAGAGTTTATAATTTATAGACATTGTGTAAACATGATAACTAATGTTCCACAATTGAATTCTGCAGCTATATTCCATCCAGATTTGATAATCATGTTACCATTAAGATCGTTTCACTGGACATTGAGCTCGAGGTGCCCATATTTCACCGTCAGCATGAATTTTCTCCTGTGGCATAAGATGAGTGAGCTTGAAGAGTATTGGTGCAGGCCTGGAATGGATGTCTTGGCACTAAATTCTTGGGAACCCCCTTGAAGAGTTGTCCCTATGTTGGCATGAGCATCTGCCACAAAATTTCCTGCTCTTTGAACATGGTTCAAATGAAAGTGATAAAAAACACTGAGATAGTGAAGGATCTCTTGCAGGGGATAGATTAATCACCAATGCACTTCTATTTCTTTTATTCCCCTGGTTACATTAGCATTCCAAAGTTTCTTGGTTATGAGATGAGAATCTCCTTTGATAATTCGGGATTTGACACTCATGTTAAGGGCGATCTTCAAACCCAGGTGAAGGGCCAACATCTCTTCTTTATTATTAGTTGAGATACCTATATTTTGTGCACAACAGGCTATCTGATAACCATTAGCATCCCTTAGGATACCTCCTCTTTCGTTACATCCTAGATTACCCTTCAAAGCATCGTCAAAATTCAGCTTCATGAAAGGGTGGACTGGAGGCACCCACAAGGTGGTTGGCAATCTAGATTTCAATGGATTGGCTATGCTTGTAAAAGAGTGTGGACATCCACGCCCTAGAATGATAGTCTTGGTTGATCATCTTGAATTCCAAGCATATCTCTGGTTGCAAATTTTTGGAATGAATGGCTTCCTTAACACTGCAAAGGATTTTCTCCTAGATGAAGAAAAGTGGATTCATTCTACCAGGAAATTAATTTTTCTCTGCTATCACACTCTAATGTGTGTTCGTAAGTTACTTTAAGGGCATTGGGTAGCTGCTAAAGAAGATGGATGCAATCATAACATCATGAAAGGTAGGATAAACCACTTTCCCTACAGATTAATCTATCTGTAAGAAAGCAGATTTGGGAACATTGTCACAATTTCAGAACTATTATAATTGAATTCAAATCTTAGCCAATGCCATCCAATAATTCTACATTTTCATCAGAGAGTTTTAGCATGTGTACAAAAGGTGAGAATCAAAAACTGTCTTAATGCACAGAAGAGTTGTTCTACACAATACCCTAACAGTATTAGCGAATACTGTGTAGCAACAATAGGGATTCCAATCTTCAAACCAAAGAAAAAGGCAATTAATAGCCAAAACGGAGGCGTAGTTATTTTAGGCGTAGTAAAAGAAATGAGTTTAGCCGTATTTAAATGAGGCAATCAATCTTTGACCTGAAAGACACTACCATTTACATTGATCCATACATCAAAATTAGGCAAATACATATACTTTCACCATAAATAAATAAATAAATAATAACTACGCCTAAAATACGAATAGTTGAAACCCTAATTCTGGCATGACACTTAGAAAAAAAATAACTACGCCTAAAATACGAACAGTTGAAACCTTAATTCTGTGCATAAAAATGCAGGTTCAAACCTACAGATTTCCAAACAATCAAAGATTTCCAAACAACTTTTGGAGGGATTGAAGAAAGTATCCCTACAACCATGCAATCAGTGCTAAAAAAAATGAATAACAAAGAATTCGTTACATGATAAATCAATTACAAACTTGATGTAGTCTATCTTTCTCTTAGAGAGGATGAAAATAACAGGCTAAAACCAATCAATCACTTTTGAACCTTAAAAACACTACAATGAGGCAATCAATCTTTGACCTGAAAGACACTACTACCATTTGAATTGATCCATACATCAAAATTAGGAAAATACAAATACTTCCACCATAAATAAATAAATAAAAAATACTTGATGATGATCAACTATCCAAATGAATGCGTAACAGACTCCCATGGGCACTACTAACTAAAATAAGACCACAAAGACGTTCCCAAATAAATAAATAAATTCAAACAAAATTTCAAAATGCTCACATTTAAGGAAATCTAGACCAAAAGTGCACAGTTTGACATTGGTTAAGGCCTTGCAAACCATCCATGAAATTGTTGGCAAATATTGTACAAGCAGCGAATGCATGTTGATAGTTGTTGTCATTGATGGCAAATTTGTAGACAGCAAATAGTTGTTGTCATTGATGGGTTTGTATCAGATAGATTGCAACAAGATCACGGTTCAATCGTAACCGTTGAATTCAAAATGAATCTGGACCGTAGTTTACATCCCTTGTCGGAGAGAGGATCTGAGACATCAGATCGAAAGAAGACATCCGTCAGCTGTCAGATCTGCAGAAGCTGCGAGGGAGATAAGCGTGGCAGTGATCGGGCACCACCGGGAGAAGCTCGATAGGAGGCTTCATCGGAGAATCGGGGATCGGGACTTTGAAATGTCCAATTCACTTGACAACGAAAACCCCGAAATTGCGATATGTGATTTCGTGATTTGATCGCAGCCGTTAAATCAAGCAGAGACTGGGACCGTCCACTTGTAGAGGAAGTGTGGCAGCGATCGGGCGCCATTGGGAGAAGCTCGACAGGAGGCTTCATCGGAGTTTCGGGGATTGGGATTTCAATATGCAAAGAACACAATGCAACAAAAACCCCAATTTCGTGATATGCGAAATCACGAGTCAATCACAGCCGTTAAAAGGAGATAAGATTCTGGACCGTCGATTCCAGTTTGTGTCAGAGTTTCGGGGATCGCAATTTGGAAGTGACAAGAACTTGGAACATTAGAAATGCCAAAATCGTGATATGCGATATTGTGCTTCAATCATAGCCATCAAGTCAAGCTCAGCTCTGGACCATTGATCTTATACCATATCGGAGTTTTGTGAATCGAGATATGGTAAGGATTGCAACATGAATTTTGAAATCACGATATGCGAAGTCACGATGGATTTGCAGCCGTGAGATCAAGAAATGATCTGAACCGTTGATCTGATTTCTTTATGGAAGTTCGCAGATCTGGATTTGGAGATGACAGGAACATTCAACATAAGGAATTACGAATTCGCGATATGCGAAATCGTGAAAGCACCTTTCACAATAAAACCTTGGTCACAACCCTTGGTCACGGGAAGAGAAGGAGTCAAGAATAAAGTTCACCCCGGAGGTTCGGAAATCGCGATATGAAAGTGTTGAGACTTGGGAAAAGAAATGATGAAATGTCGAAACCTGATTTAAAGGACAAGAATAATAAAGATTATCCAACGGTGCGGATAAGGTTTGAAAGTGATCGGAGGGCTGTTGTTCTTTCTTACATTAACGCTTCAGTTATGAATCTGTTAAGAGAAACAAACTGATAATGACAAATCGGTTAGCGTTTCAGTTGCCAAGACAGATGTCCTTGGATTGCCCATTGGAAGGGGAAGTGGAACCGTGAAGGCAGAGTGTATAAAAGAAAATGAGAGAGACTGAATTGGGTAGCTGTTCTGGTGAGGAAAGGAATGAAACAGTAAGGAAGAATACAGAAGATGATGCGTGATAGGAAAGGAAGCAGATGTGCAGAGTGAAATGGAATGCAGAGCAGATTAGCAGAGCAAGAGAAAACGCAGAGCAGAATAGCAGAAAATATCAGACTTACAGAACAGAGAAAATAAGGTAAGAATTGATTTATCTGAGAAATTGTCTGTGTATTCATTATTTTGATATTAAAGGGAGGTTGGGAGGTGTTCGGGAGGATTTTTGTCCTCAGAGGTTCAAGTGGGTGCTTGAACACAGGAAGTTGTAGCTTCCATCTGGTTGTAGCCAGAGAAACAAGGGTGGCAGGGTGGTGCTAGGGAGAACAAGTGTTCTCTATTATACAGGTTGGAGCCTGTATAACTGGAAGTTGGTGCTTCCATCCAGTTGGTGCTGGAACATTCAGGAAGTTGGTGCTTCCATCCAGTTGGTGTTGGAATATTCAGGGAGTTGGTGCTTCCTTCTAGTGGGTGCTAGAGAAACCAGAGAGTTGGAGCTCTCAAATAAGTTGCAGGTTGTAAAGCAGAGGCAGCAGCCTCACAATGAGTTGGTGCTCAATTGTAAATGATGTACAAAACTGAAAAATACCGCCTATCATTTCGAAGAAGAAGAGGTTTTCTCCCTTTATGGGTTTCCTCGAAAAATCTGTCTCTGTGTGTACTTTATGTGTGACCGATGGTCTTTACTTTTACTGTTCATATGTTGTATATTGTTGATGATCATTTGAAGGAAGATTAATAATATTTTAAAAGGTATAAAATTGTTTAAGCTTATAAACAACTGATTCACCCCCCCCCTCTCAGTTGTTTTAGTATTTCCAACAATTGGTATCAGAGCAGGTTCCTTTTATTTAAGGTAGATATGTAAGCTTAAACATGACAAGTCATGAAGGGACTTCTGTCTCTAAGCCCCCTCTGTTTGATGGAACAAATTTTTCCTTCTGGAAGATTAGAATGAGAACATATTTAATGGCCTTGGGTGCTGATGTTTGGGATGTAGTAGAGACTGGATATACAAAGCCTGTTGTGCTAGCCAACAAGGA
>ML777639.1:199888-265861 GCA_009831015.1 Picea engelmannii
CAGTGGCAAGATTAGAAGCTATCATAATGTTTCTTGCTTATTCTTGTCATAAGAATTTCAAAGTTTATCAGATGGATGTTAAGTCAACATTTCTTAATGGAGATCTAGAGGAAGAAGTATATATGGAGCAACCTGAAGGATTTTCATTGATAGACAATCCTAATTATGTTGGTAAGCTGAAGAAGGCCTTATATGGACTAAAACAAGCACCATGAGCTTGATACTCCAGACTGGACAAATTTCTACAAGAAAAAGGGTTCAAGAAAGGTATTATTGACAGTAATCTTTACATAAAGTTTGAAGGTGATGATTTACTAGTTGTTTTGGTTTATGTAGATGATATTATTTTTGGCTGTACTAATGAATCATCTGTCCAGTGGTTTTCTAAATCTATGTAAACAGAATTTGAAATGTCCATGATAGGGGAGATGTCATATTTTCTTGGGTTACAAGTAAAACAAAGCTCTGCAGGAATTTTTATTTCTCAAGAAAAATATTTGAAAGAGATATTGAAGAAATTTCAGATGGAAGATTCTTCTACAGTCAGCACACCTATGGTGGTTGGTTGCAAGCTTAGAAAAGATGATATCTCACCTAATGTTGATCAAAGGACATATCGTTCAATGATAGGCATTCTTTTGTACATCACAGCATCCCGTCCTGATATAATGCAAGTTGTTGGAATGGTAGGTCATTTTAAGTTTGCTCCTAAACAAAGTCATTTGGCAGCTGTGAAGAGAATATTTAAATATTTGAAGGGAACAATGACTTATGGACTGTGGTATCCTAGAAATTAGAATTTCCAGTTAACTACTTATTCAGATGCAGACTGGGCAAACTATGTTGATGAGAGAAAAAGCACCAGTGGAGGAGCATTCTTTTTGGGTGACTCATTAGTTGCATGGCTTAGTAAGAAGCAAGGATATATTTCATTATCCACTATAGAGGCAGAATACATTGCTGCTGCTACTTGCTGCACACAAATCTTATGGATGATACAAACTCTTGCAGATCTGAAGGTAACTTACACTGATCCTATTTCAATTCATTGTGACAACACCAGTGCCATTAGTGTCTCCAAGAATCATGTTCTTCATTCCAAGACTAAGCATATTCCAATCAAGTACCATTTTCTCAGAGAACAAGTTTCAAACAGAATTGTTCAACTGAACTATATACCCTCTACAGAACAGATTGCTGACATTTTTACAAAACCATTAGGAGCGACCCCTTTTGGATATCTTCGTCAAAAATTTGGGGTGATAAATTCTGGTGTTTAAAAGGTTCACCTGGTCAGGGGGAGTGCTTATTGAAAATATGGTGAATTTCCTAAATTCTTATAGATGACAGGGGAAGTCTGTTTTGCAACAAGATCAGAGGAAGAATATTTCTTCTTTGACATTGATGTCAAAGGGGGAGAAAAGATCACGTTCGGTCGAACCGAAGAAGAATCATTTCAAGAGCAGAGTTGAAGAGCAGAAGCAGAGTTGAATCTGAAGGCACTTGGGTGCTTGTGTTGCCATCAATGCCAAATGGGGAGATTGTTGGCAAATATTGTACAAGCAGCGAATGCATGTTGATAGTTGTTGTCATTGATGGAAAATTTGTAGATAGTGAATAGTTGTTGTCATTGATGGGTTTGTATCAGACAGATTGCAACAAGATCACGGTTCAATCGTAACCATTGAATTCAAAATGAATCTGGACCGTAGTTTACATCCCTTGTCGAAGAGAGGATCTGAGCCGTCAGATCGGAAGCAGACATCCATCAGCCGTCAGATCTGCAGAAGCTACGAGGGAGATAAGCGTGGCAGTGATCGGGCGCCACCAGGAGAAGCTCGATAGGAGGCTTCATTAGAGAATCGGGGATCGGGACTTTGAAATGTCCAATTCACTTGACAACGAAAACCCCGAAATCGCGATATGCGATTTCGCGATTTGATCGCAGCCGTTAAATCAAGTAGAGATCGGGACCGTCCACTTGTAGAGGAAGCATGGCAGCAATCGAGCGCCATCGGGAGAAGCTCAATAGGAGGCTTCATCGGAGTTTCGGGGATCGGGATTTCAATATGCAAAGAACACAATGCAACGAAAACCCCGATTTCACGATATACAAAATCACGAGTCAATCACAGTCGTTAAAAGGAGATCAAATTCTGGACCATTGATTCCAGTTTGTGTCGGAGTTTTTGGGATCGCAATTTGGAAGTGACAAGAACTTGGAACATTAGAAATGTCGAAATCGCAATATGCGATATTGCGCTTCAATCATAGCCGTCAAGTCAAGCTCAGCTCTGGACTGTTGATCTTATACCATATCGGAGTTTCGTGAATCGGGATATGGTAAGGATTGAAACATGAATTGCAAAATCGAGATATGCGAAGTCATGATGGATTTGCAGCTGTCAGATCAAGAAATGATCTGAACCGTTGATCTGATTTCCTTATGGAAGTTAGCAGATTGGGATTTGGAGATGACAGGAACATTCAATATAAGGAATTACGAATTCGCGATATGCAAAATCGTGAAAGCACCTTTCACAATAAAACCTTGGTCACGGCCCTTGGTCACGGGAAGAGAAGGAGTTAAGAATAAAGTTCACCCCGGAGGTTCGAAAATCGCGATATGAAAGTGTCGAGACTTGGGCAAAGAAATAACGAAATGCCGAAACTCGATTTAAAGGGCAAGAATAATAAAGATTATCCAACGGTGCAGATAAGGTTTGAAAGTGATCGGAGGGTTGTTGTTCTTTCTTACATTAATGCTTCAGTTATGAATCTGTTAAGAGAAACAGACTGATAATGACAAATCGGTTAGCATTTCAGTTGCCAAGACAAATGTCCTTGGATTGCCCATTGGAAGGGGAAGTGGAACCGTGAAGGCAGAGTGTATAAAAGAAAATGAGAGAGACTGAATTGGGTAGCTGTTCTGGTGAGGAAAGGAATGAAACAATAAGGAAGAATATAGAAGATGATGCATGATAGGAAAGGAAGAATACGTGCAAAGTGAAATGGAACGTAGAACAGAATAACAAAGCAAGAGAAAACGCAGAGCAGAATAGCAAAACAGATCAAACTTACAGAACAGAGAAAAGAAGGTAAGAATTGATTTATCTGAGAAATTGTCTGTGTATTCATTATTTTGATATTAAAGGGAGGTTGGGAGGTGCTCGGGAGGATTGTTGTCCTCAAAGGTTCAAGTGGGTGCTTGAACACAGGAAGTTGTAGCTTCCATCTAGTTGTAGCCAGAGAAACAAGGGTGGCAGGGTGGTGCTAGGGAGAACAAGTGTTCTCTATTATACAGGTTGGAGCCTGTATAACTGGAAGTTGGTGCTTCCATCCAGTTGGTGCTGGAACATTCAGGAAGTTGGTGCTTCCATCCAGTTGGTGCTGGAATATTCAGGGAGTTGGTGCTTCCTTCTAGTGGGTGCTAGAGAAACCAGAGAGTTGGAGCTCTCAAACAAGTTGTAGCTTGTAAAGCAGAGGTAGCAACCTCACAATGAGTTGGTGCTCAATTGTAAATGATGTACAGAACTGAAAAAGACTGCCTATCATTTCGAAGAAGAAGAGGTTTTCTCCCTTTATGGGTTTCCTCGGAAAATCTGTCTCTGTGTGTACTTTATGTGTGACCGATGGTCTTTACTTTTACTGTTAATATGTTGTATATTGTTGATGATCATTTGAAGGAAGATTAATAATATTTTAAAAGGTATAAAATTGTTTAAGATTATAAACAACTGATTCACCCCCCCCTCTCAGTTGTTTTAGTATTTCCAACAGAAATATGGTGAAACTCGTATGTTCAGTGTTCTTCTCAAGAAGCAAAAACTGAATCCCTATCATCGGCCTTGCAAACCATCCATGAAATAAGGTGAAACTCATATGTTCAGTGTTCTGCTCGAGAAGCAAAAATTGAATCCCGATTATCACGAACAACAGGCTTTGGCTCTCTTACTGGTAAGGATGTTGGTCCTACAAAGAACCAGGACGGTTTCTTGCCTTCACATAGCCTCTAAACCCTCTTACCTTACAAGGGTTGCTAACTTAACCAATGTAGGGTTGGTTCTTCTCCCTCGTGTCACGTGTTGTTTCCTTTCTCTGTTGTCTCAATTCAAGATTTGGTACATGTTCCGAGATTGTGTTGGAACCATGAAGGCGATATGCAGAGACACGTGTAAGACATGCAAACTTGCACAAACTATACCAAAAGTTGTTCGTTGCCACAGTTTATCTCAATTAATTTATTTAGACACAAACTATACCGAAAGTTGTTCACTGCCACGTGCCTGCTATGCTGTAAATCCTGACATGTGGTTAACCATGTGGGTGGTGGTTAGCCGGCTTGCGACTGTAACGTATGCTCGACATGCCCATCTCCTGGCAGGAAGGCTTGATCTCAATGCGTAGAGCGTTGGTTCATTCGAATCACTTCCATCATGTCCCGAAGGGATTGATCAGGCTACACATGCCCCAATCCTACTATCACTATGCGTTTGCAATGCTACTTGGTTTAACTGTGTTATAGATCATGAAAGAAAGGATATCTTGTGGAAACGCAATCAAGGAGTTGCAGGTGGTCATTTTGAGAGCCCGATTCTGCTGAAGCCTTTCTTGCTCCTTGGCCCATTCGGTGGTGCTAACAACGTGAGTACCACTCTCCTCAAGTGATATCGTACCAGCTTCAGTGCCAATAGTGATATTGTCCATGTATCAGTGTGTAGAAATTGATTTAGAGATGGTTTAAGTGACTAGAGGTGTTGTATGCAAAGGTGTGTTGCTTGCCAGTTTCAGTGAACAATACACCTAGTCATGTGAGCCTACTACACCAGCCTAAAGAGTAGCGACTAAAGTTGAAAGCCTTTGATCCTCAACTGGTGAATCATATATAATGAGATGTAGTACCTCACTCTTGGTTTGAAGGTATCACTAAGCCCTGGGGCATTTGAAGATCAGGTCCTTCCAGAAGCCCTTGAGCAAGGTACTCCCTTAAGCCCTTGAGCCATTTTGATAGTTGGCTCTCTTTCCTCCCCCAAACTATTATAGGGTAGAGTCATTTTACCACTCTTGTGGACCAAACGAAGAGGTTAGGGAAGGGGTTTCTTCCTTGGGCGAGGTAAGTAAGATGGACGACTATTTTGTAAAGAAGAGTAAAGAAGAGAGATCTGGTGCACAGGCGTTGTCTGCCGCTTAGGGAATAATTATAATAATGGTTGTACCAGTTTGTCTTGAGCTAAGTGTATGTGTTTTAACTTAATCTCGGGTTTCTTCATGTATGTGCTTTAACTTAATCTCGGGTTTCTTCATGTAGGTGGAAAAATATACTTGAATCTGAACCGTCATATTGTAAACATGTCAAAAGAGAAAACAGTCGATGCTACCAGTGGTAACTATTTAAAAAGTTCATGGGACACCATTTTTGAATTCATGAGTTTACTACTGCTATCTGCATGTTGTTTCATTTTATCGCTTTTTATAGAATTTTCTATTTTCATTCAAAGTCAAATTTAATTTATTCTTTGAATCCATATTCCCTTCCTTCCTTATAACCCAGCCAACGCGGAAAGAGATTGTCGTTTCAGTTTCTCAGAAGAGAAAAGTCATCAAAAGAGAAAAGGCACTTGATCAATTGTTATAGTTATAGCGTCGGGGTTCTTTCTTCTCGTTTCTCATTCCTCAGAAGGTTGGAGTTGATTCTTGAAAATGATCTGGTTTGATGCAGGCATCTCAGATACATGCCATGGCAAAGAAAGCGAGGGGATCATGGAACAGTCTCGGGGATATTTTACTACAATCTCCTCTGTCATTGGTGGATCAATAGGTTCAACCACCCGCCCCTGCCTTTTTCATAATCGACATCTGCTGGATTTTGCGACTTGGAACTCAATATCGCTTTTGGTTGGGCACACTTCTTTGTTCAGGGCTTGGTTGTTGGGATCGAATAGAATAGAGATGGAATTCTTGAAACGACGGTTCTATTTTCAGCCAAAGTCAAATTTAATTTATTCTTTGAATCCATTTTTTCCAGTGATCAGAGTTTTCTATTTTTAGAAAATATCAAAATTAATTTCTTCTTTGAATCTATTTTTTCGTCGTTTTGATAGGTTCATTTTTTTCCAATTAATATCTAACCAGAAAAGTCGACACATAAGTTAATGGGTATAGTTTATGTTTTATATACTTATCTATAATGTATTTTGTAGGTGTTCAGTCGTATGGAGGCCAGAAAGCAGACAAAGCAAAGGAGACTATATATATTGTCATGAGAAGCACATATTGTATGTCCAAGCACATGAGAGCACCTGATTAACTACTACTACCTATTACTGGCCATAGTGGTTGCAGTTGCTTAATTATTTAAAAATATCTATTTTTCAATTTCTTTTACCAGGTCCATGAGTTTACCATACCCCAGGTCCTCACAGAATCACAACCACCCTACGACATGAATGAGAATAATGAAACATTAAAATAATATCCAGGGAATGCAACTGCATAGGGTTAAAATAAAGATGTCGTAAGAAAGAGAACCTATATAACTCTTCTTAAACGACAGAATACTACGTTAAATTTATTTTCATAACTGGGAGGGTCATTTGAGGACATTAATAAAATCTCATTTTCAATTTAGAGATCTGTAATCACTCCCAGCAAAACAAGCCAATCAACACATTGTGACTTGGGACCTGAATTAGTTAGTCGGTTGGGATATGATGTAGTGTAAGTGGTAAGACGGACCACTTACCACAATAGTGACCCCAGTTAAAACCCCAACACACGTACCCCACCTGACAATGGGATGCATTAAAACAGTGAAAAAGGAACCACATTTACATGGTCGTTGTACTCAAATGTTCTCATTGTATACAAAACAGAGCTTCATAGTCCCTCTGTTTGAACAAAGGGAATTTCACCAACAAAAAGACAAAAAATGGACCAGAACAAACTTGCAAACACGTTAACCTCCATTACTAAGTGAGACATCTAGTGGTTGTTTCTGACAAAATAAACTATTCACAATGAAACTGAGATGCATATCACAAAACATGACCCATGGGAGTTTCCACACTCACTCCAGGCCACACAAACCAGTCACCTAATTGTGACAAAGAACTAGAACCAATAAGTCATCGCTCTGTCGAGATGTTGTTTAGATTCCATGCCAAATAACCTTCTGAACACATAAATGGATACTCCGAAAATGTAATCTCAGATAAGCTGCCATGGGCTGCACCAAAGTTGCAAACATCGTATAAACGTATGCAGTTGACAAAAAAGGGGAAAGGTCTGAGAAATAAAAATCAGAAAAAAAATAGCAAAAAAACTGCCAAGCAATAGAAGAAGGAATAAATTTTCTATTTTTAAACAAAAATCAACTGAATCAAAATTGTCCCTTTACTTATCTCGAGGCGACCTGTAGAATTATTTTCAAAAGATGCAATTCAAATCGTTTTTTAAATCACCTATCACGTTAGTCATGATTTTAATTCAAGATGCAATACATCCTCATCCTATACTCACTCTGGCAATTGAAACCAAAGGCTAAATCCTCCTGTAGAAACACTGAGCACACTTTCTTTGCCCCAGATTTATAGGATCGCATTGTAAACAGTTTAAACTATTGTTCCCTAACACGCCCTTCCTAAAACTACAATCAGCTACAACATATATAAATCTGAGAATGTTAAACCCTACATTCCTCGAATGGATCCGTTCGCTCGACAGTTTGGAATTAACGGTCAATCCGTGGGATTTGAACTCGTAACCAAATCAAATAAACTGCTAAACAAGCACGATGTAGAATTTTTTGAAACACAGTCAAACATTATATGTTTTTCTTCTTAGAATTCGACCTCCAGTTTTAAAAACAGAAAAAAACAAGGCAACTAAAAAGTAATTCATAAAAACCCACACAGATCACTTTACAACAGATGAATGAATAGTTTCCTCAGGAATTTAGGATTTGATTTCAAACCCTAGGGCGGTTGAAATTTTTTTCAAAAGGCACTGGTCGCATTGTAGGAAAGGCACCAGACAGTCCCGGTTTCGAGTCTACCTATAAAATTTTCGAGTTTAATGTTTGCCCAGGCCCTGTCAACGTAAAACCCGGCATTGGAAGGGTCAAGGCATATGGCCTGCGTGTAAAAATCGATGGCCTGTTCGAATTCGTCTTCCTTGAATGCCTTGATAGCTTGTCTCTCAAGATCCTCGACCATTGCACTTACAGAAATTCGATCTGGGGATTGCTCCGCGGTATCAAAAATGAATGAGAACCGAAGAGTAGAAGAAGAGAATAAAGCTTCCTATTCTGAGACTCCAACGTCCTGCCTATGTTACTGTCGAGTAAGTTGTGTGTGAGTAGAGTGGAAGGATCGAGGCAATGGGAACACATCAGCGAATGGATAAGAATGGTAATCACTATCAATGCAGTGGGCATTTATGGCATTTATGAAAGTGCATGGGAAGAAGTGAAGCCAACAATAACACTTCAAACCTACCAGCCAATAAGATTGTAACAAATTTATAATTTTTTTATTTAAAAAAATATGAATAAAAACTTCCTAAGTTAAACATTAGAATTTTTGCAAAAAATTTAAAGTCAACCCTAAACTAATATGAAGTCAGTGATGAACTCATCGCTATAGTCCCTGTCCCTGGCCTTCCGGCAGGGACTAATAAGACAACTTTTAACCAAATGGTCTAGCAAAACATATTGTATTGTTTAGGAAGAGGATTGGGGTTGTTGTTGTTGTTGTTGTTGTTGTTGAAGACAACCTTGGAGAGCGTGCTAAAAAGAACTCTTTTAAAACAAGAAAAAAAAATTCTCTTCTCAATGACAACAAGAGTTAGATCTTGGTTAGCTTATCGGAAGATGCACCTTTTCCTATCTGTTTCTGATTTATAGAGATCACAACAGGGTGTGGGGAAAAGAGTATATGCAGATCTAAAAGAGTAGCAACCCGGAAATAAATAATATAAAACCAAATTAAACCAAAATAATATTTTGTAAAAAAATTTAAAAATGCATATTCAAGCTTTATACCTCCAGATCTGACTGAAATGGCCGTATCTTGGGCAAACATAAACTTTTTCAAGTGAAATGAAAAGTGTTCCTGACTGAAAAGAGTGCTCTGGATGCAATGAAACAGTCCTCTCAACCCAGAAATGTACGAAAATGACATAAAAAGGATATGAGGAAACTCGGCTTCACGATCTCAATCTACAACAGGAATGGGTCTTCAAACAATGTCTAATACCATGTTCGACAACACATGTATTCCAATAGAGGGTGAAAACCTTCACTAACCACTCACACAACCATATCAAATATCAACACACTAATGTTTTGATGTGGTAAAACCCCTACGAGGAAACATCCATGGCCCCAGCCAACGCGGCCACTTGGAGCAGTTTATTAATGAAAAATAAAAATATTACAGAGATATTTTACAAGAGAGTTTCTCAAAATCGATCATCAAAAAATGACCCTCCATGCTCTTTAAATATATATCATGGATCAATCGGGTGTTAATTCACGAATCAATGGTCATTAAGATCGAGGAGAATATGAACTGTCAGATCACTCTATGTCTGGAACATATTGTGACCGTTAGATTTCTTAATTACAAATGCATACTAATGCATACTAAAGAAAAACACTAAGAAACACACTTTTACCTAACAACACATTAGACCAAGTAGATCTTAACTAACTCCTAAGTGTCTAAATATCCTAGCAATTCTCTGGCTGAGTCAACCAAAGAATGATCCAAGTGCAAACTTGATTCTGGATGGAAGTTCTTAATGTGTTCCCTAATCACATAAGAAGTGACCTATTGAAAGAAAAATTTCAACTCAATTAGAGAATGATGCAAGTAAAAGCATGTTTGTAAATAAATGGGTGGTAAGACATCCAGAATCTATTTGCATTTCATAGCCACTCTAGAAGTGGCCCATGGAAAGTAAAATTTTGACTCAAATAAAGATCAAATACAAGAACATTTTGATAGGTTCATCCTTTAATACAATATTGTCCTTCAACATCTACTAAAACTTATTGAGATGAAATGAATTGACCTGTTCTTCCACTAATATTTTTTTGTCTTATGTCATATGTATCATTGATGAACAAATTAAAATGACAAAAAATGGTGATATAAGTGATTGAAATGTACTTGCCATTCAATTTTTTTTTAAATAAAAATAGAAGGAAAATGTGATGAAGAGTTCTCTCACAAGTATCTAAGGTGATTACATTTTTTTCCTTATATGTTTTGCTATGCAACCCCTATCTCATAGTTCTACATTTTTCCCTTTGAAAGTGATTTGTACGAATGATCTGGAATAATGTTTCTTGTGGTTATGAGTTGAACATGGGAAATGGTGATGATGCATGGTTGTAATAGCTTGACAATGTTGACAAATTGTCACCATTGTTTGGTTACTACAACCATGTATCATCCTTATTTCCCATCTTGAATGCAAAATCACTCACAACACTCTTATGCATTGTTGGTAGCATTTTTTAGAAGGAAAAATTGAAGAAATGTGGGATGGGGATTTCATAGTGAAATTATCCCCCTAACATCAATATATCAACATGAAAGTGCCAATTTCCCTACATAAGCATTGATATATTGGCATATTAACATTATTTTGATTGCATCCACATCAAAATTTATGCAGTTGGAAATGTAGATAAACTGGCTTCCTAATATCCCCTCTCCTGCAACATGAATTGATAGCTTCAAAGGCATTAGTTTAATGACCTTCAAGATGTCGTTAAAATAATGTTTTGGGGAGATATGAATATCCCATACCCATCATCATATCAACTTACAAATACATCAATCTAATGTCAGGATTTACGAAGGATGTTGATATAAAGACATGACATCAATGCTTAAATAAATTAAAATAAGACAATTTTCTTGAAAGACTTGATTTGAGCATGTAAAAGTAAAAAAACAATGTTGTATAAATGTCGTTTCTTGACCACAAATCTAGTAGTGCTACACGAAAAGAGTCGTCTCATTCATTAAATAAAATCAATTTGGTAACATGTAAATTTAAATTCCATATACAATATCTTACCATTAGTTGGGATCTAGTTGTTTAAGGAGGAGATTAATTAATGAAATTGATCTTTGCATATTCTCATTTTCGAAATTGTAAGAATGCAAAAGAGTTAAAGTACCTTGGTGATCATTGTATAAGGAAGGACCTCATAGTTACATAAAGGAAATATATTTTTCCAATGACCTATGTATAAGGAAGGACCTCATAGTTACCAAAAGATTCGTTGCAAGTCCCTTGAAATTCCCAAGAAGATGGAATTCGACAAGGTTTATAAATTAAACTAAAATCTAAATCTGTGTTGGCTAGGGGAAATATATTGTGCATCATGAATGGAAACATACGTAACCCATCTTGGAAGATTGGGATCTGTAAATGATTCTACGATGGCATCTTGTCTTGAAGATTTCAAGGAGGAAGTATGAGGCTGAACCTAAGCCATCTTCTTTGGCTGTGGGCAATGGTGACTACTTGTTTAACAATAAAGAATTTGTCATAACTCGTGGTGAGTTTTCTTACCTTTTTATTATATAATATATTTTATATGAGAAATGCACTTTTTAAACCTCTTCTTCGATGAAAAAAAATCCCATTAAAATGAATATTAAAAAACATTAAAATGAAAATTATAAAAAAACATATAAAAATTTTAGAACAATTTCAAAATATTGAAAAACCTAATTATAAATCAAAGCATGTAAACCAAGAACTAAAAGATATAATCCTCTCCCGCAAACATGGACTAATATGATAATAAAGTTAACGATTGCATCACTTTATTGAAGTTTATTTATTATATTGCAATATTGGGATCTAAGAAAAAAAACAACCAATAAAAAAAATAAAAAAGATTTATTGAAATGAGTTGCTTGCTAGCAGTCACAACAAAGTATTTGTTTAAGTAAAATTATGTTACTGTAAGTAAAAGATGGATAATTCTTGCAGGGTAAATTGCATTATAAGTATGTTTAGTATTTAGTTTTACAAATTGAAGGTAGTTTTAGCAATGATCATAAGTGAAATTGGCTTTCATGTGGATACTATTTAAGTTGAAACTATCTTTTAGTCTTGGATTAAGAAAAAACTAAAATTGCTTTTAATTGGCTAAGAGCTCATCTTCCTTAGATGTAAGGAAATGAGTTAATGACCTAATACTGAAAGGCATTTGATAAGAATGAAAGTTTGTCCCTTTATAGACCACTAATAAATCATTTTAGGTGGTGTGTTTTTTCTTAAATAATGGTAATGAATCATCTTGTATCATGAATATTTTCTAAGAATAACTAACGTCACTACCAATTAACCCCAAAAAAACCAATAAAGCAATTCACTTAAATGACATATGTGATATCATAAAATGCATATGTCATTGCGAGGAAAAGTAAAAAAAACAAAAATAAAAAGTTCAATCATCGTCATAGCTTAAAAAATTAAAATTAATTTTACAAATAATGGAGTCATACCAGAAATAGGAATATGTAAATGAATATTAATATTAGCATGCTTTGATTAGTTAGGAAGTTTAAAAAGTTGTTAAATAATTTTTAATATTGAGTTAATCATATATTTGAAAAAATTGCAAGTTACAAAATAATTAAGGGTGGGGATTTGTATTAAATAAGGTCATATGTGCCATGCAGTTTGCCACTGTTTATTTCATTTTTTCCATTTGCATAGATATTTTGATTATTGGGTGTTTACATTTACCATGTTAATTTCCTAGATGAAAATATTGGTCTGGTTTTCTAATGAGTGTCTCGAGCTATCATCGTTCTTTTAAAACATCAAGAATCCACATACTTGAGAGCCTCTTTGGTCTTGACACTTTTATGAAAATTTAATTATGCCTCCTTTCCTATTATTCAAACCCTTTTTCATCAACTCTATCACCCATTGAATATGCATTGGTTTTGGTAATCCACCATCTCTTAAATTTGAAAGAACATCTTAAACATTATTTTCTAGGTGTTATCCCATTGTGTTGAAGGAGAGACAACCTCAAATGAGAGAAAGAATTAACCAAATTTTTAAAAATAAACTTAAAGTTATTGAAAAATTGAATAGTTTAATTTCCAACTATTATTTGCTTAAAAAATAAAAAATAAGTTTTAATTAATTTTTTTATAAATTGTAAATGTGTTGAACCTGCACATAATAGATCTAGATAGAAAATACCACACACATATGCAGAGAAAATTTGGGAAAGAAGAAGCAAAAGAGAAAGAATGGAAGAATCCTCATTAACCGTTATGAATAATGAATCATTTACACAAGATATACTATGTATGACTTAACCAATGCGCACTAGAGGAGAACCAATGCGACGTAGTGGTGGCATAGAGTGATCTGGAAACACACCAGGAGTTACGAGAATGAACTGCCACCTAGTCTAGTCTCTCAAGTAGTTATGGGAATGAACTGCCACCTAGTTGAGTTAACTAGTCAACCAGTCTTCAGTTAACTGACTAAACAGAGTGTAGTGAGGAGTAGATCAAGGAATCAAGGGTAATGAGCCAGTTTGGTGATGAAACCAAGTCAATTTTGCATTAGCATGGTGATGATCCCAATGTTGCATGGTGACAAAACTAGTGGATGACTAAGCAGAGAGTGGAATTTCTACTCAGTGAAGTTCTTGGGGAATATGTTTGTTGTCTGTTCAGCTGAAGGAAAAAACTGTAGTTCGATGATCCCCTCATGTACTAAGTCCCAAATGTAGTGCATGTGGATCTCGATGTGCTTCGTCCAATGCCTCTAAACTGGATCTATGTAGAGCTTCAAAGTGCTCTGGTTGTCACACCAGATGACGATCAGTCGATGAAACTGAATGACTAACTCAGTGAGAAAATGTTGTAGCCACATAGCCTGAATGGTTATGTTAACTACTCCTTTGTACTCTGCCTCAGCTGAAGAAAGAGAAATAACAACATGCTTCTTGCTCAACCAACATATAGGCATAGAACCAAGACTGAGTGAGTAACCAGATGTGGACTTGTGATCAGTGTTATCGCCAGCCCAGTCAGAATCAATAAAACCGATGATATCTAATGTAGAGTCTGTTGAATAATAAATCCCAAAGGTGATGGTGACCTATACGTATTGAAGGATACACTTTGTATCCTTCCAATGTAGTTCATGCAACTCATGCGTGAACCTAGAAACTGTGCCAACTACATAGGAGAGGTCTAGTATTGAGTGTGTGAGATACAACAAGCTCCCCACTAGCTGTCTGTATAGTGTGTTGTCAACCAATGGAGTGTCCCCTCCATCCTCAAATTTCACTCCTGATAGCAAATGAATCGAAGTAGACTTGCAATCTGTCATGTGAAATCTCTCAAGGAGATCTTGTGCACACTTGGCCTGAGACAGTTTAATGTCTGATGTATCCTAACTGATCTCGAGTCCAAGGAAGAAGTGTAGTGGACCCATGTCCATCATCAAAAACCTATCATGTAGAATCCTCTTGATTGCAACAATCATTGAAGTCGAGCAACCGATGATCAACAAATCATCAACATACATAACTAAGAGTAGAAGTGAATCAGTCGTCCTGAGCATGTAGACATTCGGGTCTGATTTACAATGTACAAAGTTCTATGACAACAGGTAGGAGTCCATCTTGGAATACCATGCCCTTAGAGCCTGCTTGAGGCCATAAAGGGACTTCTTCAGTCGACAAACCAAAGATGAGTCTTGCATAAATACCTGGGGATGATCCATATAGATCTCCTCAGAGAGATCACCGTGAAGAAATGCATTATTTACATCCATCTGATGGACTTCCCATCCCTTGGCTACCGCAATGGAAAGTGTCAATCCTATGGAATCCATCTTTTCTACTGTAGTGAAGGTCTCATCATAGTCAATGCCATGCACCTGCTGAAATCCTTTGGCAACAAGCCTGACTTTGTGTCTACTAATTTGTCCATCTTCTGCACTCTTGGTCCTGTAGACCCATCTACATCTGACAAGTTTTCTCCCATAAGGAAGGGGAACCAGATCCCAAGTATGGTTATCAAGGAGGGAGTTGTACTCCTCTGGCATGGTGGATTCCCAAAAGGGGTTTCCAACAACCTCGCCATAATATTTTGGATCTGAAGACTGAACCAAGAAAATATGCCTAGAGGGAAATGGTTCAATGTCAGTAAGTACAACAGGAAGCTCCTCGAAATCAAATCGATTCCTCCTAGTATCGGTTGGATCACCAACAAGATCCCCTACATCCTGAAGAGTAGTTTATGCCCACTTGGGCCTTTGCTCTGGATTTGCATATCCATCTGGATTCTCTAACTCTGCATCTGAATGTATTGACTCTGTATCTAAATCATCTAAGTCCTCTGAATCATAACTCTCATATGAAGAAGATTCGGCATGTGCATGCTCATCATCTTGGATAGGTGGAAGAATGACTGTGTTTGCATGTGGCTATTGAGGTACATGCGAGACACTTTCCTCGAATTGGAGACTTCACTCAATGATGATCCATTCCAAGGAAAGATCAATAAATCTGTATCCCTTCACACCATTGGGGTATCCAACAAAAATACACTCAGTGCTCTGTGGATCAAGTGCCTTCCTCTTTTTAGAGGGAGTCTGGGCCCATGCACGTCAACCGAAAATATGAAAGTGGGTCCCTTCCGGTTTGAGGCCGCTCCAAGCCTCGTAGGGGGTCTTATCCTTGAAAAATCTATGGGGAGATATGTTTTGGATGTAGGTTTCACAGTTAAGTGCTTCGGCCCATAGTCTCTATGGTAGTTACTTTGCATACAGCATGCAATATTCCATCTCTTTTAGAGATGTGTTTTTCCGCTCAACAACTTCGTTTTGTTGTGGAGTATAGGGAACTGTGTGTTGCAATTGAATCCCTTCCTCATGAAAAATATTTTGGATTTCATTATTGACATACTCTCCCCCGTTATCAGTTATAGGACTTTGATTTTCTTTCTGGACTATGTCTCAACCAGGGATTTGAAATCTTTGGGGTGTTGAAATAACTCATATTTTTTCCTGAGAAAGTAAATCCATGTGAAATGTGAGAAATCATCAACAAAAATGAGAACAAACCTCACTTTGCTAATAGATGGATTTAGAAAAGGACCCATGAGGTCATTATGGATCAGATCTAAAGGTGCGAAAGATCTTTCAGACTTTCCTTTGTCGAATTTCTCTTGAGGGTGTTTTCCAAGACCACATCCCTCACATACTCCCTTGGAGAAATGGATGTCTGGTAGACCATCAACTAATATTTTCTTGCTAAGATGTTTCATATATCTAAAATTCAAATGTCCAAACCTTTCGTGCCATATCCTACTACTTTCATTATCATGGGTAAGAAGTAAAGCATAATCTGGTTCAATAAATTCAGAAAATGTATACAATCTAGATTGATGATTTACCTCACTAGTAGAAACCCTGGAGTTGGTTTGCATGTCATAGATGTTCAATGCATTTGGTGTGAATATGAATTTATTTCCGATGCCAAAATTCATCATCTGATACATGGAGAGAAGTTTGACGTAAATTTTGGGAATGTGCAACATATTCTCAAAGCTTTCATTGGTGAGTTCAATCCTTACTTTGATAGTTCAATTCCGTAAAACTAAAATGCAAGGATTATGTAAACAACATGGCAACTATTGTCAAGCTACATGTTGGTGGCGAATTTAGAAAGCATGTTTAACTCCTGTAAAATAATTAAAATCATTGTATATTAAAAAATTCAAGACCTTTGATACTGGTACGATGATATTTACACAGGCAAAAAACATCCTTACATTTTCCGCTGCTGAGAAAAAGGTGATTTAAAATTTTTCAAGGTTCATAAAAGTCTCTCGTTAGTGTGCTGAAAGTAAACAATATGGATGCTAATAAAAACCCAAAAGAAACCATGGGCTTACCAGCGTCTCATAAACCCTAACGGTTTCACAAGGCCACAAAAATTGACCTGTATTCTAACAACGATACAGTTAATCAAACAATCTTTCTTATTGAATATTATCAACGATTCTAAAGATGTATTAAGTGCCTCTCATTATTGAGCTAAAACATGTCACAGGAGACTACTAAGATTTTGAAACTACAATCTGGTTGTTATTAAAACCATTAAACAAAGTCATGGGCTTAAGTAAAACTCATAAACCCTAATGGTTTCATGAGGATGCAAAATTGACTCATATTCTAACAGCAGTGCATTTAACCAAAACCAACTTTCTTACTGGAGCTTGACGACTGTTAGAGTATTCTTGAAAAAGTACAATGGTTTATCTATTCTATAAAGATTGAAAAACTAAGAAATATACCCCAAAATTACATCTCGAAAAACTCCACCAGGTAAATCAGACTTATTGGATCAGAAATCGAACAATCTAGGGGCCTATCATGCTAGCGGCTTACTAGAACCATGAGGAAAAACCAAAGGTTATCACCTGCACAACTGCAACTAAATAAACCCTATTTATTTAGTAGAAACGTATAAAATTGACGTTAGTATTCGAACACCAAAGATTTACCCAAACTAGAAATCTAACACTACTACCACTACCATAATTAATTTAAAAGCACACACTAAAATAACGAAAATATGGCAAGACTCCTATAGCTGCACAATACATGATTTCTAACTAAACAATTAGTAAAGGTGGGCCGAAACAAGATCCTTTAAACTGATTTCATCAACAAGAGAGACTTTCCAAACACTTCTTCTATTAAACCCTTTCTCTAAATGCCTGTGTTATTTCACCTAAAATCTAGAGAATCTTTAAAACCCTTTTATAATCGTTGGTTTATCTCAACAAAATCAGGAAAAAAAAACTTAGACCCATTTCCCAAACATGTTTGTATCACTATAATCCAGAAAATACTATAAACACAATTTTTATACATCCTTATTTATGTCACTACTATTCAGAGAACTAAAAAAATAGATCCCTATTTTATGTAATTGAAATCCAAAATTCAGAAGACAACTCACTAAAGGCCCATCCATGGGGATGTGTACGCCAAATTTCTCAGATCATTAAATGTTAAGATGGGAACACATGCATACATTCGTCATGGTGGATATTCCTATTCAGAAAACTAACTACCTTTTCAATACAAAATTTACACATGCATACTATAGCCAATGAAGAAGAACCGAAAGTGGTTGTCCCGCCCTTGCACTCCATCCAAGTCCTGCTCATGCTCCATCCAAGTCCTGCTTTCCAACCGCTGAGACCTCATTGGTACCTCCTAGCCAATGATAGGGGTACTCTTCTTCCCCCTGAGCCCCCCAAGCCACAAAGGGGCCATGCACACAATACCAGAGAATGCTAGCACCCAAATCACCTCGCAAGGTCTAGCTACCACTAGTTACCCAAGCTGGGTATCCCAACTCCAATAAGAGAAACTTGGTCAAAATAAAATTTCGGCAGCATAACGTTACACAAGCCAGATGTGTTCCACACTCCTCCTCTATCGTCCTTTTTATAGATTTTTCAAGTGATTAGTTTTCCAAAACCTCATTAGATTCCTTTTTCAGTTAATTAATTATGAAGAACCTCCCCCGTACACATGTCACCCGATCCCCTACTTGCACTAGAAAAATCAATTTATTAATTAATTAAATTTGCCTATTTTCCTCACCCACCTAAAAGCGTTCCTAAAAACGATCCCCAACATCCCAATATTCCCTTACAATTCTTAAATGACTTATGCCTTACTTAAATCTTAGTTGAGTTCATAAATAGAAAGTTCCAAAGGCTAGATTCCTTACTAAGTTAGACATTCCCCTTTTTCTTTAAGTTTCCCCTTTTCTTTAAGTTTCCCTTTTTCTTTAGGTTTTCCCCTTTTCTTTAAGTTTCCCTTTTTATTTAAGTTTCCCCTTTTTATAACTAAGTTCAAAATTAGCAGGTTTAGACAAAAACAACTAATTACCTCTTTTATTAATTAAACCTTTATTAAAATTTCCACTTTAATTATTAATTCTTGAATTTTCTTTACCCCCTTCTTGTTTACATTTTTAATTAGTTTTTTTTTGTTCTAAGGTTCTACTCAAACCTAGGTTTTCAATTCACTAGGCTTGGCGACAGTTCTTAAGGAAAAAAAAAATGTTATTAAACTTTACTTATCACATCATTCATTTTAAGGCTGACCAGGTCCTAAGGAGGCATAGTTTTCAAGGCACTGGGTTTATTAACTTACCCCAGTTAAAAATAACAACATGCCCTTCAGGACGCACTATGTGATCCAAGGGTGCCACTCGTTTCTTTCTGTTTTATTTGCGCGACGTGCCCTTCAAGGTGCACTACATGCTCCAAGGGTGCCACTCACCTCATGACTGAATTTGGTAGATGTCAAACCCCTGAAGTCAATACTCCGTCAGGTGATCTTGTAGGAGACTAAGGGCCTCTAAGAAATAAGGACCCTACCTTATTGCGCACCCCTTAGAATCATCGTGAGCGACTGTCACAGTCTGCCCTCATGGCATCGTGGGTATTTTCGAACTAGTTAATCGTTAACCTACAAGTTGAGCCACATCAGGAGTGCTAGTAGGCTCTGGGAGGGATATTGCCACACCTTTCCCTCGATGTCTCTGGTTGTCTTGTGTGACCCCTTTACTCCAAATTCAAGTATGGTTGGAAAACTATCATCATCCTGCATCCATCAACGAAATATGTCAGCGATAGAAATCAACATCATAATATCTAATCATATGTAAATATGTCACATCAACAACATTCAAACCTTAACAGTCCACTCCCTTACTCGATCCAGAGTCTAAGGAGTTTCATCGATGCCTCAACATCCTCAATGTCTAGATTCCTACACACTCAGGATAACCCAGTCAATAGCACCTGTCGATGTAAAGTCAACAAAATAACATATAATCAAATCCACAATATCTCATAATCATAATCAAAATAACCAATCGTATAAAGAATTAGATCACTTGCACGCAAGTGTCCTCAAAGAACAAGTCTTCTCAGTGCGCACAAGAGCGGGATGTTACATACACCCCCTCTTGTTTTAAACTTTGTCCTGAAGTTTCACAGTATGTAAGTGCCGAATAAAGTGCATCACAATATCATAGGTCTAGCTATCAAACAAAAATGGAAACTATTGACGCATATCATATGCGTCCTCCCAGGTCGCCGAGTGTGGACTATAGTTATCCCACTAGACCTTGACCTGATCTACTGTTCGATGCCATAGTTATTGAATGCGATTGTCCAGGATGCGGATCGGCTTCGCCGTGAATGCACCCCCGTCTGATACCTACAAGGAACTCATGTCAATAACATGTGTAGGATCACTAACATAATGTCTCAAAATAGATACGTGAAAAACATCATGCATACACCTCAAAAAATTAGGCAAGGCTAGTTGACAGGCAACGAGCCCCTTCCTTTCCAAAATATCGAAGGGTCCCATGAACCTAGGAGATATTTTATCACCCTTCCCCAACTTGATCAAACTCTTATGCGGTTTCAACCGCAAGAAGACTTGATCACCAACTTCATAACTACGATCGACACGACACGCATTGACATAACTCTTTTGTCGATCCTGTGCTTCCTTTATCCTTTGTATTATGGTTTTCATTTGGTCTTCCATTTCTTTGATTGCTTCAGGTCCCACTAGAACCCTATCCTCAAGCCAATCCCAACTCAAAGGCGTCCAAGACGGTCTCCCGTAAAGAAACTTGAAAGGCGCCATCTTAATGGTGCTTTGATAACTGTTGTTATATGAAAATTATACAAATGGCAAGAATTCTTCCCAATGCTTCTGTTGGTCCATCATGTACATACACAACATATCCTCCAAGATTTGGTTCACTTGATCGGTATTTCATCTGTCTCCGAGTAATACACAATACTAAAGTTAAGTTGGGTTCCCAAGGCCTCATGGAAACTAGTCCAAAATCATCCTATAAACACCGATCCTCTATCAGATATAATCCTCTTAGGAACACCATGCAACCTGGAAATCTCACTGATAAAAACTATAGCTATGTCAGGTGACTAATACATCGTACGTACGGGGATAAAATGTGCACTCTTCGTCAGAGTGTCAACTATCACAAAAATCGAGTCGTGTCTACTTGCCACCAGTGGCAATCCAACAATGAAATCCATCGAAATGACCTCCCATTTCGATTCTAGAATAGCGTGTGGCTGTAGTAATCCTTCCTGATGTCTACGTTCAGCCTTCACCTACTGGCATTCTAGACATATTGCCACGTAGTTGACTATATATGCCTTTATTCCTTTCCAAAAGAATAAGGGTTTAAGGTCTTTCCTCATCTTCATGACTCCATGATGAGCCATGTACACTACTCTATGAGCCTCGTTTAGGATCAAACTCCTCACTCATCGTTGGGCGATACGTAAATTTGACATTTAAATCTCAATAATTCGTTATTGTCTACAGTAAATCCATCAAATTTTGGTACCATCATTGTGTTTTGTTCGATAAAATCCTTGGCCTCTTTGTACCAGTCATCGTCGCGCTGCAAGGTTAGAATATTTTCATGTAGATTCATCTGAAGAGACATCACTGAAAATATGCATGGTCTCTGACTCAATGCATCAGCCCCTCTATTCACTATTCCTTTTATGTAAGTAATCTCGAAATCGTACTCGCTAAGCAATTCCGACCAATGACGTTGTCACACATTCAAGTCGCTTTGCATAAAGATGTGCTTTAGACCACAGTGGTCCATTTTTAGTTCAAATTTTCTTGCAATAAGGTAGTGTCTCCAAACTCTCAAGACATAAACAATGGTTAACAACTCTAAATCGTGCATCACATAGCTCTCCCCATGCCTTCTCAACTTCTCGAGATGTAAGCGATCGCTCGATCGTCTTGCATCAAGACTCCGCCTAAGCCTTCCTTGGATGTGCCAGTGCATACCAAGAAGTCCATGTCCATGTCAGGGACCTTTAGTATTGGTGTTGTCGTCAACAGCTCCTTGAGCCTCTGAAATGCCTCCGCACATTTCTTGGTCCAAACAAAATTCTTGTTCTTCTTCTGCAATTTCATGATCGGATTTTCTATTTTCGAAAAACCTTCGATGAACCGTCGATAGTATCCTGCTAAACCCATGAAGCTATGCACTTCTAGGACATTCGTCCACACAAGCCATTCCATAATATCCTCAACCTTTGTTGGATCCATAGTGATACCTTCACCGGAGATGGCATGCCCTAAGTAATGAATCTTCGATTGATAAAACGAGCATTTAGACAGTTTCCCATACAATTTATTATCTCGTAGACACTTTAGTACCAGGCGCAAGTGCTCGCCATGCTCCTCCATCATCTGAGATTAGATCAAAATATCGTCAATGAATACTTGGACAAACTTGTCCAAGTACTTACGGAACACCCCGTTCATCAAGCTCATAAATACCCTCGGGGAATTCGTGAGTCCAAACAGTAAAACGGTAAACTCGTAATGTCCAAACCTCGTCTTAAAGGCGGTCTTAGGGATGTTGTCCTCCTTGATCCGTAACTGGTGATACCCTGATCTCAAGTTGATCTTTGAAAACACTGTCACACCTTTCATTTGATCAATAGATCATCAATACTTGGCAACTGATATTGATTCTTGATTGTTGCCTTGTTCAATTAATAGTAGTCAATGCAGAGTCTCCACAACCCATCCTTCTTCCATATGAAGATAAAAGGCGCACCCCATGGTGACACACTTGGACGTATAAGTCCTAGGTCCAACAAATCCTTCAGTTTCATTTTCAACTCCTGTAACTCCGGGGTTTACATCTGATAAGGAATTCTTTCTATCGGTTCAGTTCCCAGTTTTAGGTCGGTGGTAAATTCCAATTCCCTCTCTGGAGGCATCCCAGGTAACTCCTTAGGGAATACGTTCAAAATTAGGAGGTTTAGACAAAAACAACCAATTACCCCTTTTATTAATTAAACCTTTATTAAAATTTCCACTTTAATTATTAATGCTTGAATTTTCTTTACCCTCTTCTTGTTTACATGCCTAATTAGTTTTTTTTTTGTTCTAAGGTTTTACTCAGACCTAGGTTTTCAATTCAATAGGCTTGGCGATAGTTCTTAAGGAAAAAAAATTGTTATTAAACTTTACTTATCATATCATTCATTTTAAGGACAACCAGGTCCTAAGGAGGCATAGTTTTCTAAGCACTAGGTTTATTAACTTACCCCAGTTAAAAATAGCGACGTGTCCTTCAGGACACACTAAATGCTCCAAGGGTGCCACTCACCTCTTTCTATTTTATTTGTGCGACGTTCCCTTCAGGATACACTACGCGCTCCAAGGGTGCCACTCGCCTCATGACTAAATTTGGTAGATGTCAAACCCCTGGAGTCAATACTGTGTCAGGTGATCTTGTGGGAGACTAAGGGCCTCTAAGGAATAATGACCCTTCCTTATTGTGCACCCCCTTAGAATCATCATGAGCGACTATCATAGTCTGCCCTCATGGCATCGTGGGTCTTCTCGAACTAGGTAATCGTTAACATACGGTTCGATCCACGATGGGAGTGCTAGTAGGTTGTGGTAGGCTTGTTGCCACACCTCTCCCTCAATGTCTCTGGTTGTCTTGTGTGACCCCTTTACTCCAAATGTGAGTTCCGTTGGCAAGCTATCGTCAGTGTGCATCCATCAACGAAATATGTCAGCGATAGAAATCAACATCATAATACATAATCATATGTACATATGTCACATCAACAACATTCAAACCCTAACAGTCCACTGCCTGACTCGATCCAGAATCTAAGGAGTTTCATCGATGCCTCTACATCTTCAATGTCTAGAGTCCTGCACACTCAAGAGAACCCAATCAATAGCACCTATCGATGTAAAGACAACGAAATAACATATCATCAAATCCACAATATCTCATAATCATAATCAAAACAACCAATCGTATAAAGAACCAGATCACTTGCACGCAAGTGTCCTCAAGAATAAGTCCGCTCAGTGCGCGCAAGAGCGGGATGTTACAATATCAATGTAATGAATGTAGTCTTCATGCCTTCATTGCTATGGTTTCCACAATCATATAACACATGCAAGAACATAAATCAATTTTATCACTACCAAATCTCTTACACACCACCACTCTCACACACTAAGTCATTTGAGAATCATCTATATCGAATCATGGGTTACTTAAGATATAAATTATGTCCTTAATGATAGGTTTTCACATATACCTCCAAATCCTTATCATTATGGACTACTGGTTTCAAAGTCAATTACAGAGTCAATTACAAGCCTTGGTTTGAACTAAGTAAGATATAGTGCTCTTGTTACTGCACATCCACTTAAGAAAAACATAAGTCTAAATTCAAGTAAAGCACACTCATAAGCTCATCTTTCATAATTTGACACTTGTTATTGATATTCTCTTCTTATCATACCTACTCAACCATGTAGTACCATACACAAGACAAAACAATTGATTTGCCTTGTTGATTAAGGCTATACCAATATGAGGTCTAGATTATTTTTACTTCTTGGTTAAGGTAACAAATTTTGAGTAAATTACGTGTACATGAAATCATTCTACATAAACCCAACACACAACATTAAATTAAATTGTGGAATGTCACACTAATTCTGATTAAGGTATTCTTTGCACTATTGGAAATATTTTGATGGATAGAATAATATTGAAGGGTTGGGGACTTTGTCCATAAAGTTTTAACCTCTAAAACAATTGTTTAATGCTCCAAATGGGTTTTGAAAGTTTTAGGAACCCAAATCACTAAAAAATGACCTTCCCGTAAAGTGGGCTCTACAAGTCTGTGGCTTCAATTTTTCTACCCAAATAACTAAGGTATATGACAAACTATATATGGATTCGTCTCGGATCATAAAGATGTAATAGAAAAGGTTCCATTTCCTAAATTGCACCATATATGGAGCTGCTATGACAATAATGTTTAGGCAAGATGAAATGTTTTAATAAGAGTTCATATGCTAATAGGACAATAACATAGAATATTAATGATATATAATCAATTTATTGACTTCTTAAAATCATGTTCAACATATTCCTCTATTATGGAGGAAAAATAAAATATAGGATATTATTTCCTCATGGCCATACCTTATAGGTCTTGATGCATATTTCATACAAACAATAGTGTACATGAAATGAACATACATCTATGAGATTACCAACAAGCATGTGGATTCATTAAGACATACTATTTTAAATTGGTTCTAATTTCACATGTAATACCCCTTGACACTATGCCAACAAAGACAACAAGGTTAATCCCAAGAATTTGACTAACTCAAGACTGAGACTATATTTTTTTCTTTTTCCTTTTTAAACAATGCCAAAGATAAATAACAACTACATTTATTACATCCACTTACATACCATGATCAATACTCTTCTCATACAATATAATCAAGTATTCCATATACATCAAACATTTCACATTAACCATTATCCATAAGAAAGTATAAGAGAGCATATAATTCATCATAAATAAACATATATGGAATTTCACAACCAAGTGTGCAATCCTACTATAATAAGTGTTGTGTGTTCTTAGGAACTAGGATATAACTTCACATATTTAGCACGTTCTAATTAATTAATGGTATCCATAATCAACATAAATGCATAAATGAATTTGCTTATAAATCCAAAACAACAGTCCAAGAATAATCTAAATGTTAATAAGAGTAACCGATATCATTCACTGTCATCTTCGGAGTACTAAAAAAGTCTCAAAAACATCTCTCACAATGCATCTCTTTTTGTTACTTAATTATCAACTGAATATCATATTCGATATTCACATCTAATTTAAGAACCTTGGAATCTGTTTATTAACAATGTGTATATACACGTTCAAAAGTACTTATGTACTCTATGCTATGATTAATGGATTTCTTAAAACATTTGGTATCCATAATGACAAAGGCAAGATATAGTTGAAGTACTTTGTTCTATCACTTGGTCTATAGATATATTTCAATCACATTCCTAGATCAATAATGATCAAAGAGATATTTTTCATCTACATGAATCAAAGAGTGCAACATTTATCTCATTTTGATGCAGGAGCATCTCTCCACGTCAGCCAACCAGCTAGCCAGCCCACGTCAGCGCACGCATTCAAGGGTGAAGAGGCGCAGCCTCATTTCAAATTTGAATTTGATGTAATTAAATGTTGTAGGCTATTGAGCCACGAGGTCGTGCTTTGCATAGGCATATAATATATAGACCTTTAATTCTTGAAGGATGAGATCTTGATCCAGATTGTGGACTAGACAACCCTTTCAATGCCATTGAATAGGGTAGGTGAGGTTGGAGGCAAGTGATCTAAGAGCCCCCTCATGTAAAATATCTTTCATTTTGTATCTCATTTTGGGAAGTCAAGAGAGAAGAAGAGCAAGAGCCGAGACTCTATTAAATTTTGAGCTCGAGAACACCCTTGTAAATAGGCATTGCCATTAACATAATCCAGAACATAATTTCCTGCATGTATTTTTGTGTTGAATGAATGCCTTTGTGTTCTATTTATGCTGTAGATGTATGTTGTAGGTTTACATTTGCAGGGAGTTGTTTTATTTTTAGGCTTGAGAAGTTATTTGTGGTTTGATGCTAGGAGGGCGTGACAGAGTACTACGGACTCTGAATACCAGTGTAGAGAAGCACCTCTGAACTCTGCAAATTCAGACAAAGACATGCCAAGTGGGCACAAGAGATGAAATCATCAATTCAGAGGAAGACCTTTGAGGTTGCTGAACAACTTAGAAGGAAAGGCTATGTATATGAGACAAAGTTGTAGATAGAAACTCTCTTTGAGTTCTGTAAAGATCTACCAAGTGGGCATTGAGCTAGTGCAAGGAGTGCACAGGAGGAGAACTATACTGTGAGTTCATAAGAAGCAAGAATCAATGAGGATTCTTGATACTCGGCCAGGAGGGCATCGAGCAAGTGCCAGAGCGCACAGAAGGAACTCAATGAGTTTAGAGATAGAAGAAGAATCCACAGAGGGATCTTCACAGGGTTGTTGAACACCCTGAACACTCAGCAAGAGGTTGCTTGAGTAAAGAACAGCCAAGAGGGAATCCAAATTCTCCATCTAAGGGAGAAGGGAAAAGTTCTGAGTCTCAGAGAAGCTTAGAAGGGATAGCACTTTTCATGTAAGGACTCTGCAAGAGCGCAGAAGTTAGAATCCTTCAAGGATTCAAAAGTGAAGCTCAGGATGATTAGTGCTTTCAACACACAGAGCGTAATTGCAAGGAGTGCAAAAGCCACAGAACTATTCAAAGAGTTTGGGGTTCCCTAAGGCTCAGGAGGGACAGAGTTTTTATACGCGCAGGCGAGACTCAAGGTGAAGATTTCGCAGAGGAAAGAAGGCAAAGGTTGAGGCCTTTTGCAATTGGGAATTATTCCAAGTGTTGAAAGAAAAGCGCCAAAGCTCGAGAGGAGAAACAACTGTCGTTGGATCAACCGAGAAGAGATCTAGACCGTTGAAGGTTTCCACGTCCAAGAAGCAGCAGGAAGAGAACACAGGAAGAACGGATCTGGACTGTCAGATATTGATCCAAATACCTATCAACCATTGGATCTGACAGGAATTATGCAAATTTTAAGCCTTCGTGAACAGGGGAGAGAAAATCCCGAAAAAGAGAAGCTTACTGGGATTTGGCATTCGGGAGTTCAGAGGTCCTGATGACAAGAGGTCAGGACACTCCACATCGAAAGTCCCGAAATAGTTAATTAGATCATAGTCATTTGTCTGAGGGAGGATGCATGTCAGGAGATCATCCGCTTCGGAGATTCGGGCACCGAGACTCATAGAGGTGAGAATTTTTGCTTCTCACCTGGCGAAGTCCCAAAAAGATCATAGTCGTCCATTCGTAGGGACACGTGGTGGATATCCAGGGATTCCATCGGTATTTCATCTACCGAGGATTCAAGTTGACAGAGGAGATTGTGTCACTGGAGTCGCGAAGTTGCGAAATTGCGAGGAGCAAGGATAGTCATTGGATCTAGGTCGAGGGAGGACCATTGGATCAGAGCCTCATCGCACATTGCGCGTTCAGAGGTTCAGAGGTTGAGAGGACCTATTCTCAACATCAAAAGTCACGAAGGGTCGTAAGCTGGGCACGAGAGACATGTTGCAGAACCACAAGGTGGGTCTAGTTGATAGATAGGTGGAAACGTGTCGCCTATTGAAAGGAGTCAACACCCCATTGACCTCTCACGTCTCGGGGGTTTGTGAGATAAGGGAACGAGTGTTCAACCCTTCAACTTGTGAAGTGGTGAGTTTCAACAAGCACCTTCTGAATTAGGCCTTGGTCATAGAGCGTTGTGGTCACACAGAGAAGGTGGAGCTCGCACCTAGTGCTATTCGCATAGGGAAGCTTTTGAAAGGAACTGTGGATCGATAGGAAGGAGATTCCAGTAAGGAAATTGAAAGAGTCGATCCGGCTCAAATAAGATAAAGAATTATCCTATGAGAGGACATCAACCCGAAGGCCAATAGAGTGTCTGCGTCATCATTTCTGGTATCAGAGCTTGAATCTTGTCTGTAGATTTCAGGTAAGGGAAGCGAGGAGAAGGCAAAGGAAGATAGAGCATTGGATACTCTATGATGATTGTTTGCAGGTAGGAAATAATCAAGAAGACACTCAGGAGGACTATAGGAAGAGGCTAGAGACACTCGGGATCAGAGTGACAGTAGCATATTTGCCAGCAAGGCAGACAAGAACAACAAGATGGCCACTAAATGCTATACGAGTGTTGGAAGGAAAGACCCAGAGCTGATGAGCAACGCTGAATGGGATGAAGAACTTTCTGAGATGAGGGCAAGAATAGATGAACTTGCATTTGAGAGGTAGCAGAATGCCAAGTTGAGATGGGTAAATGAATGGCCCATGGGGAAGCCAAAGGTAAAATGGCCAGTCAAGGAGTTGATGGCTAGAAGACAACGTAGACTATTGAGAGGATGGTTGAGGCATGCTAAAAACCTCGACGGACCTGAGTAGATGGTTCAGATATGTGAACCAGAGACTGGGAGAAACCTTCGTAGTGAGGATGAATTGGGATCAGCTGAAGATCTCAAGGATTGCCAGGAGGGCAGCAGAAAAATCCCAATTTGCCAGGTGGGCATGGGAAAAGAAATGGGACTGTTTGAGAGTCTCCTAAACTCAGAGGTGAGTTTGAATCATACCAAGGAGCTGACAGAGGAGGAATATTCATATGGTTCTTCCATCCATGTGAATGAAGATGATGAAAAGTTAAAAACTTGCACCATCTGAGAGGAAGATCAGACGAATCTTCTAATGATTGGGGGAATTGGGATATTCCTACCATTTGCCCAAGAGGAGGCATAAATCTTTATTTCAGATGTTGAAGAAGCAACAACAGAAGTAGGATAACTAGCTGAGACTATCAAGGAAGCATTGGAGCAAGTGTTAGAGACTGCCCAAGAAAAAGAAGAAGAAGATGAGCATTCTGAGGAGTGGCTCAAGACTTTCAGCCACGTAGCTGAAAGGACTACAACGTTGGAGTTTGCAGAAGAAGAAGAAGAAGAAGAAGAAGAGGCAGACAACATTAGTTTGGCTGATCTGCATGAACAGATTGAAGCCCTGGAGAGAAGGGTGAAAGTGCAGGGCATGCACATCCAAGAGGTGAGGTTGGAAGCAGACGAAGAAGGCATGGGAGATCACAGTGATGTACCCAATTGCAGAATTTTTTTGCAGCTGGGGAGACTGCAAAAACAGAGCTAGCCACTGGAGCAACTGGACAAAGTAATCGAGAAGATTAGGAGGCTGATGGTAGAGTCAGCAGAGACTGCCAGCAAGGAGAAGCTGGGCAGAAAAATAGCAGCAACAACAACAACAAGGAGATGGGGCAAGGAGGCTCCAGAAGATTTATTGGGATCCAGGAGGATTTCAATAGCTAACATGGGAAGCTAATGAATTTTTCAACTGAGGAATATGATGCAGGAGCATCTCTCCATGTCAGCCAGCCAGTCCACGTCAGCGCACGCATTCAAGGATGAAGAGGCGCAACCTCATTTCAAATTTGAATTTGATGTAATTAAATGTTGTAGGTTGTTGAGCCGTGAGGTTGTGCTTTGCACAGGTGCAGAGTAGATAGAATTTTAATTCTTGAAGGCTAAGATTTAGATCCAGATTGTGGACTAGACAGCCCATTCAATGCCATTGAATGGGGTAGGTGAGGTTGGAGGGAAGCGCTCTAAGAGCCCCCTCATGTAAAATATCTTTCATTTTGTATCTCATTTTGGGAAGTCGAGAGAGAAGAAGAGCACGAGCCGAGACTCTGTTAAAGTCTGAGCTCGAGAACACCCTTGTAAATAGGCATTGCCATTAACATAATCTAGAGAAGAATTTTCTGCATGTATTTCTGTGTTGAATGAATGCCTTTGTGTTCTATTTATGATGTAGATGTATGCTATAGGTTTACATTTGCAGGGAGTTGTTTTATTTTTAGGCTTGAGAAGTTCTTTGTGGTTTCATGCGAGGAGGGCATGACAGAGTACCGCAGACTCTGAATACCAATGCAGAGAAGCACCTCTAAAGTCTACGGATTCAGACAAAGATGTGCCAAGCGGGGACAAGAGCTGAAATCATCAATTCATAGGAAGACCTTTGAGGTTGCTGAACACCTCAGGAGGCAAGGTTGTGTATAGGAGACACAGTTGCAGATAGAAACTCTCTTTGAGTTCTATAAAGCTCTGCCAATTGGGCATTGAGCCAGTGCAAGGATTGCACAGGAGGAGAACTCTATTGTGAGTTCGTAAGAAGCAAGAATCACTAAGGATTCTTGATACTTTTCCAAGAGGGCATCGAGTAAGTGCCAGAGTGAACAAAAGGAACTCGGTGAGTTCAGAGATAGAAGAAGAATCCACGGAGGGATCTTCACAGGGTTGTTGAACACCCTGAACACTCAACAAAAGGTTTCTTGAGTAAAGGATAGTCAGGAGGGCATCCAAATTCTCCATTTGAGGGAGAAGGGAAAAGGACTGAGTTCCTTAAGGTCTAAGTCTCAGAGAAGCTCAGAAGAGATATAACTTTTCATGCAAGGACTCTGCAGGAGCACAGAAGTTAGAATCCTTCAAGGATTCAAAAGTGAAGCTCAGGAGGGTTAGTGCTTTCAGTGCATAGAGTGTAACTACAAGGAGTGCAGAAGCCATAGAACTATTCGAAGAGTTCAGGGTTCCCTAAATATCATGAGGGACAACATTTTTATACGCGCAGGCAAGACTCAAGGTGAAGAGTTTGCAGAGGAAATAAGGCAAAGGTCAAGGCCTTTTGCAGTTGGGAATTCTTCCAAGTGTTGGAAGAAAAGCACCAAAGCTCGGGAGGAGCAACAACTGTCGTTGGATCAACCGAGAAGAGATCTGGATCGTTGAAGGTTTCCACGTCTAGGAAGTAGCAAGAGGATCACACAGGAAGAATGGATCTGGACCATCCGATCTTGATCCAAATACCTGTTAGCCGTTGGATCTGACAGGAGTTACGCGAAGTTTAAGCCTTCATGAATAGGGGAGAGAAAATCCCAAAAAAGAGTCGCTTATCAGGATTTCAGCATTCGAGAGTTCGAAGGTCTTGAGGACAAGAGGTCAGGACACTCCACATCGAAAGTCTTGAAATAGCGAATTAGATTGCAATCGTCCGTCTGAGGGAGGACGCGTGTCACAAGTTCATCCATTTCGGAGATTCAGGCACTAGGACTCATAGAGGTGAGCATTTCGACTTCGCACCTGGCAAAGTCCCAAAAATATCACAACCGTCCGTTCGTAGGGACACGTGGTGGAGATCGAGGGAGTTCATCGATATTTCGGCTACCGGGGATTCAAGTTGACGGAGGAGATTGTGTCACTGGAGTTGCGAAGTTGCAAAATCGCGAGGAGCAAGGATAGTCGTTGGATCCAGGTCGAGGGAGGACCGTTGGATCAGAGCCTCATCACACATCACGCATTCAGAGGTCCGGAGGTTGAGAGGACCTCTTCTTGACATCAGAATTCATGAAGGGTCGGAAGCTGGGCACGAGAGACATGTGGCAGAACCACAAGGTGTGTCCGGTTGATAGACAGGTGGACACGTGTTGCCTAGTGAAAGGAGTCAACACCCCATTGACCTCTTGCGTCTCGGGGGTTCGTGAGATAAGGGAACGAGTGTTCAACCCTTCAACTTGTGAAGTGGCGAGTTGCAACAAGTGCCTTTTGGATTAGGCCTTGGTCATAGCGCTGTGGTCGCATGGAGAAGGGGGAGTTCGCACCTAATGTTGTTCGCATAGGGGAGCTTCTGAAAGGACCTATGGATCGATAGGAAGGAGATTCTAGTAAGGAAATCAAAAGAGCCGATCTGGCTCAAAGAAGATAAAGAATGATCCTGTGAGTGGAGGTCGACCCGAGGGCTAATAGAGTGTCTACATCATCACATTTCTATATTTACAATCTAAAGAAATAATTCTCCAAAATCACATTAATAAAAGCATTGAATTCAGATATAGTCATGAAAATACATGAATCAAAGAGTGCACCATTTATCTCATTTCTAGATTTACAATCTAAAGAAATACTTCTCCAAAATCACATTAATGAAAGCATTGAATTCAGATATAGTCATGAAAATAAGGGGTATAGTTTATACTTTAACACTTCTAAACATGGTATTTAAAGGTTTACAATAGTAATACAAAGTGAAAATGAGAAACAAAAACCAAATCTTGAAAATTCCAAAATTTTCACACATAGGTTACTACAGGAGTTGCTCGTGGCCCCATAATCAATATTAGTGTGCCACGTGTGCTCTACGTTAAGGAAACTTGTGAGCACTTGCTATTGTGGCCATTACAGGCTGCAAGCACTTCCATGTTCATGTAATTTTGAAATAAAATCTATGCGTAAATATTTGCATGCATCATTAGGATTTTACTTGCCTATTGCAAATAACATTACCTTCAATTGGGCCTAGCTAATGCTTCTACTCAAAGCATCAATTATTTATGCATGAAAAAACAAGTCTATAAATCTAGGAAAGGAATTTTCATCTAATATATTTTTGTATATAAATAAAATTAGAGGATGAATTTCATGAGTAATGAAAACAAAATGCCTCTTGCTACAAAGTTTAGCTCCAAGCACCCTTCTTTCCAATCAAGCACAACCTACCATATTTCCACCCTATCATATACAAAGGGTACTCTTATTCCCTTGGAATCCCTAGGATAGGATATAGAGATTGTAATACAAAGGGATATAGATATTATAACTAAATAATCCAACTATAAGTCAATGAACATGAAATTCAAACTCTTAATTTTTTGACACCATAATAAAGCTCAAAATAAATCAACTTAGCTTACTCATATGAAATCAACCAATTATGGGAAAAATAAGCACCTTTTATACTTGGTCATATAGTTTATACTTGGTCATATGTAACTATATGCAACCGTAGTTGCCTATGAGTAGAAGGATTAGTTCACCCAATCCAAAATAATCCATAAGGCATAGGAGTACAAGCTTGTTAATTTGCATGCCAAAGTATTATCTCCTTATTATTCACGATTTAAACGTATCTCATAGTCTCTTCACTTAGCTTTCAAAATTATATATACCTAAGCACACACAACTATCGATTTCAAAACATCTAAACCTTAACATATGTCTACAAAATTACCATAATCTCGCAAATATGAGTATCTCAATTTAAGATCCCTATCCCGACACATTAAAGTTTAACCTCGTCATTCAAATTACATGAATCGTCACTATCATTCTTACTATAAGAACCCTTCACATCATTCATAATGCTCAATCCATTGATCAAAATCCAAAGGGAGTTGGCCATTTGCTTTTAGAAAAATTTCCACCGCGCAATTACAAAAAGATTCTCATCTTTATCGTTACATCAACTTATTCTAAAGTATTTTCCACTATTTCCATATACTCCTTAAGCAAATTTATCTACATCAAAAAGAAAGGCACACGAGATTTAATAATTATTCCATAAAGTATAACCTCATATTTCAACAATCAAAATATTCCAAGCCGTATTATTGCATTCAACATGCAATTCAATTTTTTTTCCTTAAAGAATTAAGAGTAAGATCTACTAGAGAATCCAACTCTGGATTAGGTTCAATATTGAATCCTCATTCTCATTCGCCTTCAAGTAAATACAAATTCATAAATAATATTAACTTACTATGTCCATGGAATTTATTGACATAGGTTCTTTGATATAGGAATTACTCTTAATTATGAATCAGACTTATAATATGAGTTTCACAACCATATATCAATGTAATGAATGTAGTCTTCATGCCTTCATTGTTATGGTTTCCACAATCATATAACACATGCAAGAACATACATCAATTTCATCACTACCAAATCTCTTACACACCACCACTCTCACACACTAAGTCGTTTGAGAATCATCTATATCCAATCATGGGTTACTTAAGATATAAATTATGTCCTTAATGATAGGTTTTCACATATATCTCCAAATCCTTATGATTATGGACTATTGGTTTCAAATTCAATTACATAGTCAATTACAAGACTTGGTTTGAACTAAGTAAGATATAGTGGTCTTGTTACTACACATCCACTTAAGAAAAACATAAGTCTAAATTCAAGGAAAGCACACTCATAAGCTCCTCTTTCATAATTTGACACTTGTTATTGATATTCTCTTCTTATCATACCTACTCAACCATGTATTACCATACAGAAGATAGAATAATTGGTTTTCCTTGCTGATTGAGGCTATACCAATATGAGGTCAAGATTATTTGAACTTCTTGGTTAAGGTAACAAATTTTCAGTAAATTACGTGTACATGAAATCATTCTACATAAACCCAACACATAACATTAAGTTAAATTGTGGAATGCCATACATATTTTGATTAAGGTATTCTTTGCACTATTGGAAATATTTTGATGGGTAGAATAACATCAAAGGGTTGGGGACTTCGTCCAGAAAGTTTTAACCTCCAAAACAATTGTTTAATGCTCCAAATGGGTTTTGAAAGTTTTAGGAACCCAAATCACTAAAAAATTACCTTCCCATAAAGTGGGCTCTACAAGTCCATGGCTTCAAATTTTCTATCCAAATAACTAAGGTAGATGACGAACTATATATGGATCTCTCTTGGATCATAAAGATGCAATAGAAAAGGCTCCACTTCCTAAACTGGACCATATATGGATCTGTTGTGACAATTATGTTTAGGCAAGATGAAATGTTTTAATAAGAGTTCATACGCTAATAGGACCATAATTTATATCTGAAATTTAATGTATAAGATTAATGATATATAATAAATTTATTGACTTCTTAAACTCATGTTCAACACATTCCTCTATTATGGAGGAAAAATAAAATATAGGAGGACATTATTTCCTCATGGCCATACCTTATTGGTCTTGATGCATATTTCATATAAAGTACATGAAATTAACATACATCTATGAGATTACCAACAAGCATGTGGATTCATTAAGACTTAATGTTTTAAATTGACTCTAATTTCATATGTAATACCCCTTGACACTATTCCAACAAAGACAACAAGGTTAATCCCAAGAATTTAACTAACTGAAGACTGAGACTATATTTTTTTCTTTTTTCTTTTTAAACAATGCCAAAGATAAATAACAACTACATTTATTACATCCACTTACATACCATGATCAAGACGCTTCTCATACAATATAATCAAGTATTCCATATACATCCAACATTTCACATTAGCCATATCCATAAGAAAGTATAAGAGAGCATATAATTCATCATAGATAAACATATATGGAACTTCACAACCAAGTGTGCAATCCTACTATAATAAGTGTTGTGTCTTCTTAGGATCTAGGATTTAAATTCACATATCTAGCATGTTCTAATTATTTAATGGTATCCATAATCAACATAAATACATAAATGAATTTGCTTATAAATCCAAAACAACAGTCCAAGAATAAGCTAAATGTAAATAAGAGTAACTAATATCATTCACTATCATCTTCGGAGTACTAAAAAAATCTCAAAAACATCTCTCACAATGCATTTCGTTTCGTTACTTAATTATCAACTAAATATCATATTCACATTTAATTTAAGAACCTTGGGTTCTGTTTATTAACAGTGTGTATATACACATTCGAAAATACTTATGTACTCTATGCTATGATTAATGGATTTCTTAAAACATTTGGTATCCATAATGACAAAGGAGAGATATAGTTGAAGTACTTTGTTCTATCACTTGACCGATGGATATATTTCAATTTCATTCCTAGCGTAATAATGATCAAAGAGATATTTTTCATCTACATGAATCAAAGAGTGTAACATTTATCTCATTTCTAAATTTACAATTCAAAAAAAATACTTCTCCAAAATCACATTAATCACATTAATGAAAGCATTGACTTCAGATATAATCATGAGAAAACATGAATCAAAGAGTGCACCATTTATCTCATTTTTATATTTACAATCTAAAGAAATACTTCTCCAAAATCACATTAATGAAAGCATTGAATTCTGATATAGTCATGAAAATAAGGAGTATAGTTTATACTTTAACACTTCTAAACAATGTCTTTAAAGGTTTACAATAGCAATACAAAGTGAAAATGAGAAACAAAAACCATATCTTGAAAATTCCAAAATTTCCACACATAGGTTACTACAAGAGTCACTTGTGGCCCCGTAATCAATAGTAATGTGCCACATGTTCTTTACATTAAGGAAACTTTTGAGCACTTACTATTATGGCCATTATAGGCTGCAAGCACTTCCATGTCGATGTAATTTTGAAATAAAATCTATGCGTAAATCTTTGCATGCATATTTAGGCTTTTACTTGACTATTGCAAATAAAATTACCTTCAATTAGGCCTAGCTAATGCTTCTACTCAAATTGTCAATTATTTTATGCATGAAAAAACAAGTCTATGAATGGAGGAAAGAAATTCTCATCTAATATATTTTTGTATATAAATAAAATTAGAGGATGAATTTCATGAGTACTGAAAACAAAATACATCTTGCTACAAAGTTTAGCTCCAATCACCCTTCTTTCCAATCAAGCACAACCTATCATATTTCCACCCTATCATATACAAAGGGTACTCTTATTCCCTTGGAATCCTCGGGATATAATATAGAGATTGTAATACAAAGGGTACTCTTATTCCCTTGGAATCCCCAAGATATGATATAGAGATTGTAACAAATGACTATTCAATAAAAAAAAATATGTGAAGGGCATAAACCTCCTTCACCCAAAAGATTGTGTTGCTCACAAAGAGCCAATATGGATCCACATCATAAACAACAATACGTGTCCGATCAAGACTCAACACAATCTAGACCTCTATTTACTAACTTGCTATGGAATTTAAGTAGCATATTAATCATCCAAAAACAATGGGTGCCCTCATAGCCACCCTTCACCTTATTTTATAGTGTTCATACATAGTACCACATGTTGCTCATGTACAATTCCCTATTTTATAATTAATCTATATGCATATTACTCACACACTCCACTCTTTTTTTTCTTTTCAAGTTAAACTCGCATGTGTGTACATAATAATTCTCTTTTTAATTAAAACATATTTTAACTAAAATGTGATTGTTTTAATTTAAATGTTTTTATGTACACATTTTTTTTACTTTTCTCTAATTTATACTTACTTTTGTACATTAATGTCAATTCTATATACTCATGAATGTCTTTTCTATTTCAATGAACATGCTTCTATCTATATGAATAATATTCCTAAATGACTTGCACGTGATATATTTTTATTTTTAGGACGAGTAACCCCAACTAGTACCAAACGGTGAGGTGATTGTCACTCTAATCCATCTGCACACATATTCATATGGAGGGGGAACCAATAATCTATGAGTGAGACCATGCTACTTCCACCTCATTTATTGTTGATAAGAGATTTGTGGTTTATTAAGGAATAATGACTCTATGCTCTTATTGCACACCTCTTAATTCATCTTCGTAGGTGACCTTCATAGCTTAACCTCTTGGCATCATTCAACCTTTTAGGTGATAACATATATACTCTAACATGGTCTATATGGAGGGAGTTGCTAGTAGGTGGGAAAAACTTCACCGCTTCTTGTGGAATAGTTGTGATGCCTCCTTCTTATAGTCTCTACCCATGTGTAAGTTACCTAGCAAGGTTACCCTCTGTTCATGCACACATCTAAGAACACAACATTACATGACACTATCTAATTAACCAAAGTAAACCATAATCACATATGCATCTCATAACATCCAGGTTAATACATTTAGCCTCCTCACCCCATCGTGGGTCCATATATCTTGGCTCACTCTTGAAATCCATAAGCTTGTAGATTCTATCTGTCACACTTGACATATCATCAATGGTATTATGGTATATAAAAATCAAATCGTGCATGTTATATAATCATCAATAATCTTTTTTTTTGTTGACTGGGGAAATCAACAATTAGTCGGGCACGTACTTGCATGAAACACGGTCGTGTTATCCAACTACTACCACTATAACTCCATGCATGCCAACGCGGCCACTCACGTGGCACACAAGGATAGTCAAGAGTTTCGAACCAGTGACTTCACATAACAAAGTTCCTTAAGAGTGCACTCCATCCTCAACTATTCTACACCCCAAGAGAAATCATCAATAATATTATGACTCATGAATTAACATAAAATTTTATTATTTTCTCATCATCACATCAAATCATAATTTTGATACACAATTTCATACCCTTTAATAACATCCAATTGAATCTTAACATATTCATAGCTTATATATAATCATCGCATCATATGGTAGTAGGTAATCATATCATACCATTACCAAGTTTTAAAGCATAAGTAACATAAATATGCATTCATCTAACAACATTGAGTCACCCAAGCTTCTAAAATACCTTCAAAACAAATAATAATAGTTCTAGTCAAAATGGGGCATTACAACTCAAACGTTGGTTAAAACAATTATCTAAAGGTTGGTTGACAACTATCCTTTAATTAAGATAGAATAAATCATTACATAATAACAAGGCACGTGATGCTCATTTTTTAATGTAATCAAAGCTATGCTATACAAGGAATTGGAGTTTAGATGTAATAGTTTATCTGGACATGCAATAGGCGTCTTGCACATGTTAACATTATTCATAATTGTGTTCAACATTTTTCATAAAAATTTTGGTTCAAAATGAACAATATAGAATGTATTGCAAACATATGCATAAATATCCATACTTAGAGCATACTTAAATATTAATTAATTAGCAAATTTTCCTAACAAATATTTTGATAGCCATTTCTCAAATTTCACCAATTATTTGAATTTGTAAGTATTGAGTTGCTTATTTTTTACATACCAACTTAAATTATGTTTTATTTTTTGGCATGCATACATTGTCTCTGAATTGGTAATGATTTTGTACCTTAAAGAGAATATTCTATGAATTGGTAATGATTTTGTATCTTAAAGAGAATATTCTATGAAATGATTATGGGCAAGTCTTTAGATTATGAGGAGAATATTCTATGAAATGATTATGGGCAAGTCTTTAGATTACGAGTTGTATTTTCAAAAAGTTTTAATATAATGAATGGAAAGTAATCATCACTATTAATTTTATTTTTCACATGTTAACTTATGAAAAGATGTTTATCTACTTTGTAGATCACAAATAATTTTAAGTATGGAAGTTTATTTTAAAATGTAGAAATTTTGGTGAATCTTACTAGTCCTTACTATGCCAACTATATAATGTTTGGCAATATTTTTGTAAAAATATTCAAATTTTTAAGGATTTTATATAGTTTGTCTAAAATTTTGACTATTTTAAGGTAAAATAATTTTATCCTATAGAATTTGTGCAAATCATTTTTAGAATGACGAATCTATTTTTGGGAAAAAGCATGAAAAATTAGTCCATAAACGAAATTTAGCCCCTACAATTTTCCCTATTATAAATATACCGTTTTATTCTTAGTAAACCTTGAACCTTCAACATCCTTTATTAAAAATATATTTCCCTAATCTACCCATCACTCTTTACTCTTTAGGTTTAACTAAATCCCTCATATGGTCTCCCTTGTTGAGTTGTGCACTAATCTCATCCTATAAATACTTTATTTATAGGAGTTATTTTTATGATCAATATCTTTGAGGTGGCGTTAATTTATTATACGTAATAATGTTATTCTATTAAGTACTTTTTATTTGAGTTTTTTTGTATGAGCATTGTCTTTGAAGTGGTGTTATATTGATGTATTTGTGTTGATCCACATAGTCTTACCTTCCCTTGTTATGAGTACCTTGGCCATGCCAATCCTTGTTATCGATATAACCTATCACATTAATACCATCATAGTGTTGCCCGCAGGGGTGTAGACCGATTGGCAAGTGCCGTGTAAATGGAAGGAACTATGTAAAATGAGGTCTCAAGGTCGATTCTCACCCCGATTTACTTGGAGGGCGTGCTTGCGGGCTGTGCGTTTCTCCCTAAAGGTTATAAGGCAGCCGGCAGGATTCGACCCCGTGTCACGCGAGTACGATACTACCGTTGTTACCGATTCCCCTAGTACAAAAAAAAAAAAAAAATACCATCATAGTGTTTTGTTGTATGTTATTATACCTCTAATTAGCCACACCATAATAATTTTTGAAGGCTTGAACAACGACATTCTTGACCAATTGATTTATATATACAATCGGTAAGGAAATTTTCTCTCTTTCTTTCTTAAAAATGTATCATGTATCTTGATTTATATACAACAAAAACAAATAAAGAAGTTCTCTCTCTTTTCAATGTATCTTATATTAATGAAAGGTATAAATTATACAATAAAAGTATAAGAAAACATTTTACTAAAACGATAAAAAGGTGTTTGTATTAATAGAATTACAACCACACAAATCTCCCATCAAGAGAGATTTATTCTAAATAGATGGTTGAAACCCATACAACAATCAAACTCTAAAATAAGTAAAGAAGGAGAAACACTAACACATAAAACAAGGTTGCATTGAAGTTTACACAGCATATAAAGGGTTATTACTCAAATACATCGACACATCTATTAAGCCTTAAATAGTGGCACAATACCCTTTAATTGGGGTCTATTACATTAATAATGTTATTTTATCTATGTCGGCTTGGGTTCGTTAGTTGTAATTGTACCTCCTAGTCTCTTATATATACCAAGGAAACCTTTTCATTTTGAATTATCTTGTATTCGGAAATTTATGTGGTGTATAAGGAGGTTGCCTCCTGGAAGAGGCTTATTATATGAAATTATCTCTTTGTCAAGGCATTGAGTACTTATTCTGAGGTCTTTTTATGCTATTTTGATATTTGGTACTTAACATTTAGTATCAGAGCTCAAGGTCTTGGGGTTTCGTTGCTGCATCTGATACACCTTGGAATTTTCGCTATAACTTTTTTTCTGCAACTTTTCATAAGGAACCCCTTGGATGATATTTATTAGACAGATCAAGGTACATGGGGTTCAAATTTTATCTCCTTGGGCCTTATAATTTTCGAGATATAGCCAGTGTAAGATAGGGTTCTGGAATCATCCTGAATTTAGTCATCGTGGAATTTTTGCTATAAACATTTTTTCGTGATGTTTCAGACCCTGAAACCAGAAGGCTATTCATATAAATTATCAAGGTATCTTTGATAAAAATTTAAGCTTCTGGGTCATCCTACTTTTGTAGATACACCCTGTGTAAGATAGGGTATCTAACTAGTCATATTAACTAGTCTCAAACATGTGTTCCAGGTAAAATAGTGATATATTGTTCAATGAGTATCAAAATTAAGTGAGACTAGTTGCATTGGATAGTGGATAGTCTGTAGTATTTCTGGTGCAAGTTTCAGAATCAAATATTAGATATTGTGCTCTTGGCATGCTTTACAAGTACACTCTCCTGGAAGGGAAAAAAATCAGCAAGGTGTGGGGAAGTTACCATAACTTCCACTTGGAAAATCCAATTTTGATCAGACCCATGGCATTGCAGAGAATGTGTATCAGAGAACTACAAAATGAAACTTTCAGACCCAAAAGGGCCGAAATTTTGGAGATACATCAGAAGAAAGATCGTCTAGCAGAACCACCTCGAAATCAAGGTTTAAAAGTGATACTTGGCCAACATGCCACCAAAAAAGGGAACTTCTACACCAAATAAGCCTTTAGATAGTCCTACTTGGACTCTTGATGAAGGTGAATAAATGCATAGGGAAATAAATGATTTACAAAAGAAAACAATAAAAAAAGATGAACTATAAGGGATGATGGATTCAATTGAAGCTAAGTTGGAGGCAATAATGGGTACTAAGATGGATGGTTTAAAAATGGAGATCATGGAAGGATTGAAAAATTTCCTAATAGAGAGGCCAACTAAAAGTGAAAATGTATCCCATGAAATTCATAATGAGGACACAAGGAATTTGAATCAATACTGGAGAAACTCCAACTTTGGGTTTAAGACCAACCACTTTCCTAAGATCGATATGAGGAAGTTTGATGGCAATGATCCAATCACATGGATACTTCAGATGGAGCAATTCTTTGATCTACATGATGTGCCACATACACAAAGGTACGAATTGCTTCTTTATATTTAGAACCTAATCAATTTGTGTGGTATAGATGGCTTTGTTGTCGCAAAGCACTTGTCACTTGGAAAATTTCCATGGAAGAAATGATAAAACACTATGAGGATAGAAGGTGAAATACCTTCTTTAGCCAATTGATAAATCTCAAGCAAAAGGGTTCAGTTGCAGAGCACATTGAGAACTTTCAAAGATTGAATATAAAGGTAATGGATATTTGAGATGAGCACCTAATTGATGTATTCATAGTAACTTTAAAGGATAACATTCAATATGAGGTTCTCCTTTGGGAATCTAAATCATTGGGGAATGTGTTCAGGGTGGCGAGAAATATTGAAAGTAAAAATATGGCTATGGCTACTAGAAGAACCACTCCTAACATCTATCGAGAGAATAATGTTCCTTCTTATAAAACACCTCAACCTACAAGTTCTTTGATCTACAAGATGTGCCACATACAAAAAAGGTACGAATTGCTTCTTTATATTTAGAACCTAATCAATTTGTGTGGTATCGATGGCTTTGTTCTCACAATTCACTTTTCACTTGGAAAATTTCCATGGAAGAGATGATAGCACACTATGAGGATACAAGGAGAAATACCTTCTTAAGCCAATTGATAAATTTCAAGCAAAAGGGTTTAGTTGTGGAGCACATTGAGAACTTCCAAAGATTGAATATAAAGGTAATAGATATTCCAAATGAGCACCTGATTGATGTATTCATATGAAATTTAAAGGATAACATTCAACATGAGGTTCACCTTTGGGAACCCAAATCATTGGAGAATGCGTTCAGGGTGGCGAGAAATGTTGAAAGTAAAAATATGGCTATGGCTACTAGAAGGACCACTCCTAACATCTATCGAGAAAATAATGTTCCTTCTTCTAAAACACCTCAACCTACAAGGTTGACACCTCAAAAATTGGAGGAAAGAAAAGAAAAAGGTTTTTTCTTTAATTGTGACATCAAGTACAGTAAGGGACATAAGTGTGGTGAGAATAAATTATTCTACATAGATTGTGAAGAGGAAGAAGAACAATAACAAGAACCATCTCAAGATGAAAATGTAGAAGAGATTTCTTTTGAAGAGTTGACTTCCACGATATCATGTAATGCATTGGATGGAATTAGCACTCCTAAAACCCTCAAGATCAAAGGATATATCAAAAAGAAAAAGGTAATAGTCCTAATTGATTCTGTTAGTACTCAAAATTTCATTCACTATAAATTATCCAAAGCTCTTAATTGCTTTATATATCCAACGCCAGATTTTCAAGTAATGATTGAAAATGGAGGAACTATCATTTTCTTAGGAAAATTCCATAAGATGAATCTTACTATGAGAGAATATGTAATGAATATTCCAATGATTGCTATACCCATGGGTGGCACTAATGTCATACTAGGAGTCCAATGGTTACAATCATTGGGTAATATGGCTTTTAGTTTTCAAGAAATGTTCATGAAATTTTCATTGGAAGGAAAGGAAATTGAGTTAAGGGGTATCTCAGGGAAACCCAGTAAGGTGATAATCTCTAATGGTATGACAAAATTATTGAAAAAGGGGCATCATGGTGTAATTGTACAACTATGCTCACTATATGTTCAAACAACTAAGCCATCTATTCCCCTAGATCTCCAAGGGATCATTGACAAGCATTCCAAAGTATTTGAATATATTCCCATAGGTCTTCCACCCACTCAAAATCATGACCATGCTATTCACCTAATTCCTGGGAGTGTTCCTCCTAACATTAGGCCTTACAGATACCCTTATTCCCAGAAGAGTGAAATTGAGCGTATGATTGAGGAAATGTTAGAGGTTGGCATTATTAGACCTAGCAAAAGTTCTTACTCTACACTGGTGGTAATGGTACTCAAGAAAGAGGGCTCATGGCGTATGTGTCCAAATTATAGAGAGCTCAACAAGATCACTATTAAAGATAAGTTTATCATTCCCTTCATTGATGAATTGTTAGATGAATTACATGGAACAATCTATTTCACAAAGTTGGATCCTCGTTCAAGGTATCATCAAATTAGAATGAAATAAGCATATATCCTGAAAACAACATTCTGAACTCATGAAGGCCATTATGAATTTTTGGTCATGCTTTTTGGCATTACGAATGAACCTTCCACATTCCAAGGGTTGATGAATTCCATTTTCAAGCCCTTACTTCACAAATTTGTGTTAGTATTTTTTGATGATATACTAATCTATAGCAAGTCTTGGGAGGATCATGTTCGACATGTTGACACGATGCTACAACTACTAAAGGGGAAACAACTATATGCCAAACCATCCAAATGTTTCTTTGGGGTGAATGAGGTAGAGTATTTGGGTCATATTGTACCTCATTAAGGTGTCAAGGTAGACCCTAACAAGATTAAGGCCATGATGGACTGGCCAATTCCCAAAACATTGAATAATATTAGAGGATTTTTGGGTTTGACAGGTTACTACTGCAAGTTTGTTCAGAACTATGGCAGAACAACAAAACCTTTAATGAAATTAACTAAGAAGGATTCACTTTCATGGATTCCAGAGGAAACTCAAGATTTTGAACAACTTAAAGAAGTGATGTGCAAAGACGTTGTCTTGACCACACCAAACTTCAAAAAAACCTTTATTGTGGAATGCGATGCCTCGGGAAATGGCATTGGTGTTGTTCTAATGCAATAAGGAAGCCCCCTTGCTTTTGAAATTCGGCCACTCAAGGGAAAGGACTTACACAAACCCATTTATGAGAAGGAAATTATGGAAATACTACATGCAATGAAGAAATGACGCCCTTACCTAATAGGTAGGCACTTCAAGGTCAAAACAGATAGTCTTAAATACTTCTTGGAACAAAGACTATCTTCAAAAGAATGACAAAAATGGGTGACCAAGATGTTGGGTTATGATTTTGAAATCATCTACAAAAAAGGGAAGCAAAAGGTTGTGGCAGATGCACTCTCAAGAAAGGATGAAGATGTTGAGGCCTTTCTCTGTGCTATCTCGATCATCCAACCCAATTGGATAATAGAAGCGATGCATGGATGGAATAATGACGAAAATGTGTGGACTCTCATTCAAAGGTTGCAACAAGATTCCATTGCATCATATGCATTTACATATAAAAATGATTCACTATGGTACAAATATTGCTTATATTTATGTAAGAACTCCCGACTTAAAAAAAATGTACTCTTGTAATTGCACACCTCTCCGGTAGGAGGGCACTTAGGATTTTTGAAAACCTGCCATAGGGTCAAGAAGGATTTTTTTTGGATGGCCTTAAAACTTATGTTCAAATGTTTGTGGTAGAATGTTTGGTTTTTCAACAAAACAAGGTGGAAACAATTAACACCCCAGGTCTTTTACAACCATTAGCCATCCCAAGTCAACTTTGGGAGGAGGTTTCCATGGATTTAGGTTACTAAAGTTTGAAGGAAAGAGTGTCATCATGGTGATTGTTGATAGACTTACCAAGTATGCACACTTTTGTGCACTCTCTCATCCTTCCAAATCCAGTATAGTTGCCACTGCATTCATGGAGACAGTTCAAAAGCTACATGGAAGCCCAAAGATTATTGTAAGTGACAGAGATCACATCTTCACTACACATTTTTGGACATAATTATTTTCTTGTTTGGGTACTCAATTGGCTCTTAGCTCATCTTATCATCCTCAATATGATGTACAAACTGAGATAGTGAACAAATGTCTGGATGGCTACCTTTGTTGCTTTGTCTCTGATAAACAAACACAATGGTTCAAATGGTTACCCTTGGTAGAATTGTGGTATAACACTTCCTTTCACACTACAACAAAAATGACACCATTTATGGCACTCTATGGATATCACCCACCTTCCATCACTTCTTCTCTAAAAGAAAAATCTAAGGTTCAAGCAGTGGAAGATCACATCGAGAATCAACAACAAGTTCTCCAACTCTTAAAGGATAACCTGACCATGGCACATAATCGCATGAAACAACAAGAAAATCAACATCATAGTGAAAGAAGTTTTGAAGTAGGGGATTGGGTATTTTTAAGACTACAACCATACAAACAGATGTCCCTCAAGAAAGCTAAGAAAGATAATAAATTATCACCAAAGTACTATGGCCCTTATAAGGTGAATTGCGAAAGATTGGTACTATGGCATACAAATTGGAGTTGCCTGCATCTTCACGAGTATACCCAATTTTCCATGTTTCATGCTTAAAGAAGGTTATAGGTGACAAGATCCCAATTCAAACTATATTTCCAGATCTTGACGAGGAAGGAAAAATCATATTGGAGCCTGAAGCTATCAATGACACAAGAATTCACCAGCTGAGGAATAGATCCATTTCAGAGTATCTCATTAAGTGGAGGAAACTACTTGCTGAAGATTCCACTTGGGAAGATGAGTCTTTTATACAGAAGCATCCAAAATTACTCAAGCATTGCGGACAACACATGTCTGAAGGGGAGGGGCATGTTGAGTCTTAAATAGTGGCACATTACCCCTTAATTGGGGCATATTACATTAGTAATGTTATTTTATTTATGTTGGCTTGGGTCCATTAGTTGTAACTGTACCTCCTAGTCTCCTATATATACCAAGGAGACCTTTTCATTTGGAATCATCTTGTATTTGGAAATTTATGTGGTGTATAAGGAGGATTCCCCCTTGAAGAGGCTTATTATATGAAATTCTCTCTTTGTCAAGGCGTTGAGTACTTATTTTGAGGCTTTTTTTATGCTATTTTGATATTTGGTTCTTAACAACACCCCTCTGAAGTGAAAAGGGCCAATGCAATCTTATATAAGAGAGAAAATTTCCAATGGATCTTATAAAAAGATCAATCTCTACTTGTTCTCGATAAAATTCCATCACTCGAGAGCATAATTGCAATCCTAGAATGAATGTCAAAGAGACTCAATATTTCCACAATGAGGACATGCATCATGTGTGAATCTTGTTTGGGATGATCACTCATTGGAAGGAAATCTTTAATACACCGTAAACGAAGCAAAGAATCACATATTAAAATAGATCCTATATGAGTAGAGAATGAAGCCAATTTATCCATTTTGTTTTTACACCACCAAGACACCACCACCTATTCAACTTCGCTTGAAAAGAGAGAGGGAATTTGAGGTACTTCCATAAGCATTTTCTAGACAGGTTTATAACTTTTCCTTAGAAATAACTCCCTAAGAAACTATTGCACATTTTGCCTAGATCTTAAGATGGTACCCAGTGTAAAGTGAGTAATGCAGACTAGTGTGCCTAATCTTGAGGGAATTGAACTAGGGACCTAAAAAACACATTGGATTTCTAACAACATCCTAGCAATAGTGACACCAACTAATTGAGCTAACCCTTAGGGATAGATAGGTTTGTCATATCTCCATAACCAATCCCATAATCTATAATTAGGGTATATAGATTGACCTTATACAACTCATATAATGGAATCAATCTCTAAATTTCTTGGATTGCTATACAAATTGAAGAAATTAGTTTAAATTCTTGTGAAATATTATGCCTAGTCTTCCACACTTTGGTCTCATCACTCCAAATATCTCTCCAACACAAAATACCCTTTTGGGCAAGAATTTTGGGGAACTATATAGGCATATGTGCTATAGGACACGATGTTCCTTTAATGTCCAAATTGAATGAAAATCCATATCAAAACCTCTCCCAAAGCCATTCCAACGTCTACTAAGAGTAGGCATATCTTCTTCCCAAGCTTCCCAAATCCTTTCAGGAACAAAAGACCCATCAATCTTGAAATCCTACAAAATAGCAAGGACATAATTGAGGAGGAAATGGCCCTTGATCATGTTTACATGTTTTGCATTAGAAATCTTGTATCTCAATAAAAGTTTCCATTACACTCTATCAACAAGACATCAAACAATCCATTTAGTTGGTAAATCTACCCCCTATAATTTGATATCAATGACACCTAATCCATTTTTTTGTTTGGATAGATTTAGGAAACTAAGGGGAATGATCATGCACCTCAAAAATTAGACCATAGGAAACCTCTTAATATATTCTCTAGTAGACCAAAACAAGAAGAGAAAGGAGACTAAAAGAAAGACAATAAACATGAAGATCTTATAAAATTTCACCCAGAATCATAATTTTTCCAACTAAAGGAAGGTCACTAAACATGAACAACAAAAGTTTCTAAATATCTAATTGTAGATTTTGTGCTAAAGCTTTTGTAAACACCACTTCCAAATTTGTGTTGAAGCTTTTGTAAACACCACTTCCAAATTACTATAGAAGAAGAAACATATGCACATGCAAAGAAAAAACATAAGCTAATACACCATAACATAATTTTTCAAAGAGAGAACATACAAATGTATCTTAATATATTTAATGTGTAAAACATCAATATTTAAAAATTACGGACACCGCCTTATTTCATTAAGACATGACTTAACCTACTATGATGTGACTTTATTAACTTAAATCCACTCAATTATTGAACTTAAGTACAATACTATAATATTACATCAATATATGACTATTATCCTAAGCCATATCTAACACCTCCTTAATGATCATGTGGAAACAAATGTGTGTGCTAGAGTACAAACTTATCTTGAAGAAGCATGTTGAACATATCTACGACCCATTTTTTAAATGCAATCCAAAATAGATTATGAATTTGTCAATAAATGAGAATTAATGTTGACTTCATAACATGTCATAGACATGGCTGATGCAGAATGAGTCACCTCAATAACCATTTGTTTGACCATTGAATCTTCATCTAGATGAACTCCAATGTTGGATAAAAGATTCAACTCTCCTACTATAGATGTAGAAGTTGATTTCAACTTCAAAAAAGATACCCTCTTCTACACCTAATATAAAAAAGTATCCAACTTCACAAACCAAGCCTCTATAATTGTCATAAATTGTGAAGACTTTAATCCACACATATAAATTGCACCTCATGTGGACGATTCACACTTGTAAATTGCACATCATGTGGTTGATCTACAACTCTTTACATCTAATCACCTACCAAATTGCATTTGCACTACCTTGGAAAAATCCAATGTCATTGTAAGAGATGCAAGTGCTTTCTTCCACATATTCTCATCTTCTTCACCAACCTAGAACTCAACAATGTTTGAGCCAACATACAAATCAACAAACAACAAATAAATATAAACCTATTGAACAAACTAATCACATTTTCTTTCTAGCCTTCCACTCGCTTTTATATCCCCAAGCCATGGAAGCTCCTCTTCATATATTCAAGCCTATCCTTATTTGATTTACTTTCTAAACAAACAAATTTTCCCACTTCACCTGAAACAATCTCCAAATCTCTTTTCTCCTTTGAAACTTGCACAACATTTGGTGATGGATGCTCAACATTTTACACTTGTCCTTGTAGATCAATTGATTTCTCAAGTTCAAACCAATAACCATAATCTTCATTTAGGTTTAATTTCTCATCAATGTTTACATTCCAAATCACAACCTAAATTGTACAAGGATACTTATTTTTCCATGGAAAACTTCCTTGGGGAAACCCTCCAGGAACTTCCTCACATTTCATGAATGGGGCTTAAGGTAAATGATGGTGGTTGAAAACATGTACACCTAACCCTGAGGGACCTAAGTGTATTCGACCTTGTGACCTCATTGGCCATTATGGCTTTGACATAGTAAATAAAACCACTTTAGCCTAACCCTTGAGGCTGATTTTACATGGATGCTTGTGGCATAATAATTAGAAATCAAATCATATAAAATATTTTAAGTGAATTATGTTTGATCTCTTCTAGCATCTTGCCTCCTCGTACATGGCTCCTCATGCAAGGTAATGTAACTCGATAATAATTTTAGGGAGAAATCACAATATTAAATAGAGGCAATCAAAATAGATAGAATCTCCACACAACCATGAAAACAATAGGCAACAAGTAAATGGATCAACTAGTTATTTCTTTATTAAAGCTACATGAAATTACAATACTGTAAGAATAATAAAACTCCCAATTTCTTCTAGATCACATAGAACATTCAAGAATGAAAAGAGCACAACTTCTGATCCCATCAACTCGAGATTCATTAGAGATACTATCTACTCCAGAAAAAACTTAAGCAGATTGTGTATTCAAGTTCCATGGTTGCAATGCTACAATCTCGAGCCCAAAATGAGTAAATTACTCTAGTTAAGGTACAAGAGGATCTAACCCCTCATTCCTCTTACTTCTACATTGTCATAAGCATACTGTATATGCCCTAATATTAAACTTATAAGTTCAATGCATTAATCTCAGTCCATCATCATCTTTTATTTATCCAAGAAGATCAAAGGGTGATTCTACAAATCTCACTTTACAACTTGTAATTATTTCTCCCATGGAGAATTTTGTAACATGCTTGGTGAAGAATACAACTCTACATTAACTTCAACCTATAGAAACAAGAACAAGATTTGGTCGTATTGGCTTTTGTTGTATGGAAATTCAATGGAAATATGAAAATTAGCCAATTTTTTTTTGCATGTTATGGATATGATATGGGTCAACTTATTTTTTATTGTCACAATTTTTTTTTGTACATTATGGATATGATATGGGTCAACTTATTTTCTATTGTCTTTGATAATATACTTCATTTTTTATACTTGTACTCCTTAACTATAAACTAAATAATGAATTATTTTTCTTTTTTTTTTTGCATGTCCACATTTCTTCTAAAATTTGGAACAAAATGAATATCTTTTGTATCTATAAGATGTATACTTTTGTATTGGAGTTGTACAATATTTTGTCATTAAATATTTTCTGTATTGAATTGTATTTAAATTTGTATCCATGTTTGAATCTTTCTACTATGTTTTAAACCACTTCAGGTTTTTCAAATTAAATCTCCATGACAACCCAATTAAAGATCGATTTCCTTCTTCTTGAGAACAATGGCTATAATCATTGTCAAATGCCCAAGTCAAATAAGGGTCTATGTGCATGTCATTTGATGATGGGTCCATGTATGTTGCATATGCTTGGCCATGGAGTATTCTAAGAGTGGTTATAGTCAATGAAGTGATCATGGAGTAGTCTAAGAGTGGTTATAATCAATGAAGTGGTGGCATGGAATTTTATCATTCTTTCCCCCCTAAGCTCTTCACATGCATAAGATTTTTCTATGTGTTAGGATCACAAAGCTTTGGTTTCCTAATCACCGCCATAGACCAGGATATTGATTCAATATAATTTTGATTAGGGGTTGGTCATTTGGAGGGGGTCAAGGAAAACAAGAAGAAAATGTTCCTAATCTTTTTATGTGTGGTTTTGAGAAAATCATTCAACTATGTTTTTGGGAAGTTTCGAGGTTCCCACATACAAGCCTGTTTTTTTTTTTTGTATACGAAGATCCCGACAAAACTTATCAAAACTCACTATTCAATGAATAGTGAGAATAGCCATCACTCGCTACTATCCATGAATAATAGATGACTTATCATCATCATACAAGGAAAACCACAACACTTGAAATAACCCATAAATGGTCCATAATGAGGCAACTTTGACTCCTACCAAAGAGAGAAATCCATTGACTGCGAAAAGGACAGAAAATGAGTTGTGATTGAGAGGGAGGGAGATGATTGGGACATAGGAAAAGGAATAAGTAGTCACACAAATAGCATTCCGGATTTACATTGTCGTGCAGGAGGGGCATCTGATATTCTCCACAAATGGCTAAAGTTTATGCGGATTCCAACCTTAGAGTAAAGTGTATGAAATTTCTCTTCTAAAAGAAAGGAAATATGCTTTGCGAATTCTATAAATTTAAAGTGAAAGTGGTATGTTATTCATCCTTTGTGATGAAGTTGAGAATAAGCATAATAATAATTTGGAAATGTAATGGTAGGAAGAAAAAGGTGGTGTGAAAATTGGAAGTTATTTTTTTAAATGAAAGTAAAAGTATTAAAGTTAATTTTATCCAAGTTATTATTAATAGTAAGTATGTGTAATTTTACAATTTATTTAAAGTTGTTGTTTTAAAAAATTAGAAAAAAAATTATGAAAATTCAAAAAATAACAAGAGCAGCATAGCATGAACGATACCCGCTAAGGTAACTTGAACCAAAATGATTAGAGGGAGGCCAAGGAAAAGTTGAAAATGAATTATTATCATTGAAAGTGGAAGGGAGGATAGATTTAATTGGGATTTTCGCTACCATAACCTCAGCCCATTGGAGTTTTCTGCAACACACTTGTTGTGAAATAATTTAGATTTAGATTTGTCGCTAAAATGTATTTAATGCAATGTTGTTAGTGCTCATTTAAAAATAATTGAGTTTCTTCTTCAACCTCTAGAACCGACGGAGAATTTAATTATATTGCTGCAAATTTAATTATACTGCTGCAGAAATGGTAAGATATTATTTTTTTTATTTTCCAGGTTCTGCATGTGTGAATGTGAATTTGACTGCCAAGCTTTCGGTGGAAATATATTATAGTGTATGGGTCAGTACCTTCTAGCCGCCGTCAAAATCCATGGTATCCACGTGCTTCATGCAAAACAATGATTACGATGTGGACCCTACCCCCCGTAATAAGACTTTCAATTTATCGAATCGATATTAAAATAATATGAAAATAAAAAATTCAATGTAATATGGTTAAACACTTTAGAATAGGATGAAAATATTTTGGTCAATGTGTAAACTAATATACAGTTAATCTAAAATGATTATTATATATATCATGTTTATTGGCAAGTATAATAAGTAATATTAGGTCTATCTTATGGTAATATTAAATAAATAAATAAATAAATTGAAAGTGTAATAATAATAAGAAGAAAATAATCATAAAAATGTAATAATAATAGAAAAATAATGATAATAGTATTGTTTGGATTTAAATATTTGTGAATAAATAATCATTAATTTATGCTTATAACTTTTGGTTATATTAAAAAAATAACCAAAAAAAAGATGATGATGATGGTGTTTGTATGGAAGATTTTGATTTTTGCTTTAAAGATAAACAAAGTATCATTAATATGTTTATAATTTTCTTTTATATTCAAAGGTAGGTTAACACATAAAATAAAAACTATAAATTTAATTATTGCATAGTCTTTATAAAATTTTGAAAAACTTCGTTCTCTATTTTGAAGTAAAAGAAGAAAAGAATAACCAAACCAACTATTTTGAAGTGAAAGAAAAGAAGAATAACCAAACCAACTAATAAATAGGATATAATTGGAACTACAAAAAACTTTAGGTTTTCTTAAAAAAATTTGATTTTGCAATTGTAAGAAAAAATAAAAAAAACTTATAGCAGTGTAGGGAAAGAAAAGTAAATAAAAATAAGAATCAAATATTTTTTTTTATTTTTAATAATGGAATGGAGTTGTAAAGTTTTTGAACCTATCTTTAAATAATGGAGTGGTAAGAAGAAGAATACTAAGTAAATGAAATAATATTGGGAAACATTTTTTTAAGTATATTGGATTAATAAGTTATGTAATAATGGTTAATGTTGATAAACCAAAATCATGTATATTTATTTTTGAAAAATTTACAAATTGTAGTATATTTATGGGTGGGGACTTTTATATTTTATAAGAGTATAATTATATTAATAAAAAAAATTAATGGAAAAATATTGCTAAGTATTATTATTGTAAGGTAGGATAAAATTCATGGACAACACTTCAATGAAAATAGAACAAAGTTTTTTGTTTTTTGAACCACGGTTAGAAAGGTAGTGATTTTTTTGGGTTTGTTGTGGAGTTATTGCTCAGTGTTTTGCATTGAATTTGATCTAGCTCGACTTTTCTATTATTTACTTTTGACCATAAGGAAGATGGGAGATCTATGAGCTCCTGACCTCTCAAAAAAGTTATTAAGTTTTTTTACTACTTCTCAAAAAAGTTATTAAGTTTTTTTACTTGGAGTTGTGATTGATCTAGAGAGTGGTATTGGTGCACAAAACTCCACAAATTTATGTTCCAAAGACATATCATGAGACAATGACCCCCTCTTGAGATTGATTATTTTGAGTCTATGATACTTTATGTAAGTAGTTACGTCTAAGCTCACTTCTAGGTTATTTTGTTAGGAGGGTGCCTCCCAAGCCAATTATCTAAGGATGGATTGGGGAGGTGTGATAGCCACAAGGTTGGTACTACACCTATACCTATAGTTTGACCAATGGTTTATTTTTTCTTTAGTTCGATGACTCAACCCATAGGTGTGTCGAGGCCTATGCATGGTTTTACAATCCTAGTTGTTGTTTCTTCTTGGTCTCATGACTTTTTGGCTAATAAAGCACCTCACTTGTCTCTTCTAGTCTATGTTGAATTTCATTGAACTTCCCTATGCAATTTTGGTCATTCGTAGAGCATATTATTGCCCCTTTAGGGAGTGTCATCTATCACGCATATAAACCTTAAAGACCCTAGCATTGAGTTTGTGTTGAGGTTAAACTTTTCCAAGACTTTAAGGAATTCATGCTCATGTGGGTAGGGGACATGGTTTTGTAATATTTAGTTTGATGTATCATCTTCCTAACTCTTACTTTCGGTGCCAAATCCTAGTTCATTATATATGTGATTTTCCACTCATGTCTCAAGTTGATCTTGTAACAACCCAGCCCATATAGAACCCCTAGCCCCTAAATATTTTGAGACAATAATACAAAATGGATCACTATATGATTTGTCATTTGTTTCAATGACACTTTTTCAGTGAAAATTGGAGCCATGTATTTGTAAGGCTCATTTTAGTCGTGGATCATACTAAGGTGATTTGGAGTCCTCAAACTTTTGGAACCCCTTTCAAGCATTAATTGACCATTGTTGGGTTAAATCCTTGTGAAAAGGTTTCCATCCATCTAAATATATTCTAATCATTGAGATCATTACAATGCTCGAAAGACTACCTCAGTCAAAGTCTATATGAGGAAGTTAATCCTCTTACAAGTTGACATATGTCTTGATCACCATATTACCAAGTGGATGTCACGTTAATTTTCATTAGACACACATGAAGAGCTAGTTACTTGTGGAATTTCAAGAAGATTTTAGAGGGTCCAAAACTCTAACCCTAATTAGGATTTGAGGCATGCAAAAGCCCTAACCATAAATGACTATGAGGACATGTTAAGTACTAAGCTACAAGAAAATGAAAGGGTTTCATTCCTATTGTATTGATTTATTGTTCCATAGATGAACATAGTAAAGGAGTGGGATATTATGAGCAAAACAAAGAAATCAGAAGACTATGTATTAGTCATTCTAGCGAAATTGTCTATTATAACTTTGTAGTGATTCCATTTTTCTTTGAATTTGCACTTCATATCCAAGGAGAAAAATGCAAGACATAGTTCTTACCTTTTGGATATGTTTTCCCATATTGGATTTCCCAAGGTACATCTTGTTTTCATTGTGTGGATGGTGTGGTCATTTTGTTCTTGTAGCATCTTTTTTGTATTCTTAGTTTATTTTAGTATTTTGACTTCTATGATTATTTTTTAATCATAAATAAACATTGCATAAAAGAGGATAACCTCATAATAATTTGTAGTTACTTGTAAAATTTGTTGTGATGAGTGTCCAATGGAATACCCATGGCATTTTACAACTCAAGCAACAAATATGGGTGAAAATGGTTTGACTCGGGTGTTAAGGAAGAACAAAATCATTGGGGAGGCTAAAAACCAAGTGCCAATAGTCCTGACCCCTAAATATCTAGTCATTGTTGAACTTAGTAGATTAATGTCTACATTGGCTAGGATCTCCTACTAGTTGAACCCAACAAGGAAGGGGTGGTCATAAATTTTACTATCCTCCAATGCTCTTGTGTGTTCAAGGAAAAGAAGCAATGTTCGATGATGATGGCCAAATGAAATGGAAAAGAAAAATTACCTAATGATCAACAATGATGGCCAAACGAAATGGATAAGACAAATTACCCAAGGGGGTTGATTTCTTTGTCCCTCAAGTACCACGAAGAACCCCTTTGGTGCTCTCCAAGACCTCAAGGATTTTGAGGTGAAGATGAATGATGTTATTAATTTAGAGTGAAAGTGAACTTCATGTGGAAGGTCTAGGTTTTAAATGACTTTGGAAGGAAAAATCTATCTACTAGTTGTTGAGTTTAATTGGTGGGATAGACATCCTTAACTTAGAAGAAATCAAAATTGCATGCTTTATTCTGCATGGAACCCTATCTATCATATGGTTAAGGGACAAACATATTTTATCTTACCATGTTGAAGGTAAAGGTCGTGTGCATAGTCTTCTAGATTCAACAAAAAATCATATTTTCACTAGATTGTACCTCATGAAAGTTATTAGGGTTACACACTAAAACTGTCAATATCATTGACATTGACCTCTGGGTGTTGGGGTTACAGAATAAAGTTCCCAACATATTTGACACTAATTTATGGGTGAGGATAGATTCATTTTCATCCATAAAAGCGATCATGTTGAAAGATACCATGAAAAAAAATAAAACAATAAAATTGACATAGTTATGATAAAATAAATGAGTTGGGAAACACTTGAAAAAGAGGTCAAGAATCATAAATAATTGAGGAGACTAATAACCATGCATAGATGGAAAATGGACTACGTCATGGGTATAATAATATTATAAGTCCATTGGCCCATGGACAACAATATAGTAATCCAAGTTGAACATGCATTTCCAATTTGAATGAAAATGAGGTGAATAAGTCTCCAAGTAGAAATCGTTTAGAGCACGTGATGCAAACAATGAAGTAAAAAACAACATGGTGAATATATCATAGGTAAAAATACTAAACAAATTTGTTGACACTAAGAAAAAACTGGTATTTTTGTATAGGAGTGTGTTACACCTCATATTGTATGAGGTTCCACTTTGTGATTTTCATCACATTGATGGAAATTTTCTACCGCTTCTTTGGAGCTATTGGACCAATTTGGGGGGATTCATCTTTACAGAGCATATTATCTTCATCGAATCATATCATTTGATTGTGATATTTGGTTGGGGGAGTCTCACTTCTCCTTGGTTGGATGATTGTGCTTACTACTTGGTGGTCTTCCCACATGTGCTTGCCTTGTTGATCACCCCTTGGTTCCACTTTTGGTGGATGTGAAGTTTATCCCAATTGGATTCACACAAGAAAAAATGGCCAACGACATAAGCTCTATAATGTTAAGCAGAGGCAAGGAATGAGGCTACAGATGAGGAAGGCGACCAGGTTGTTGGCATGAAGGCCCCCATTCCATCACGACCGATGCCCCCCTTGCATTTAGTTAAATCGTAAGGAAAACACATGGGATGTAAAGTTAAGGAAGAATGTTATTGTCAAAACTAAATATTATGTATTAAAAAATAAAACAACATGAAACCTCTTCCCTAATGTACATGAAAAAAAAAGGATAGAGAGGAGAAACAATATTGGAGGAAGACAAAGGGTTAGGTATGCTTGACCTTCCAACTATCCCCTAGTTGAGCCATCCTCCTATATATTGTTTCCACATAAGGGAAGAGGGGTTCTTTGGTTGAGAATGAAGAAGAATTCTACCCAAACATAAATTGATGCAGGAGCATTGAGAGCATGGCTATGGGTATGTCGAAAATGCATGATGAGGATGATGATGATGGTGATATAGGGGAAGTAAAGGTACATGTATGAAGACATTCGATAGAAAATGGTTGATGAACCATGTACAAGAAAAGGTTTTCTAGGGTACCGACGGATATAATGGTTGGAAACCCATGTAATTTGGTGGATGGTAATCTTTTTATATGGACTTCAACAATGTTTATGTTTGCAGGTACATGAGGATAAAGAGGATCGAGGATGAAGAATGAATAAGACCAAAGTTCGCAGAAGATAGAGAGCGTGGAAGACATAGAAAATGAAGATGAAATGAGTTCAAAGGACCAAGTGAAAAGAGGCATAATGGGGTCACAAGTGTTTTTCAAGGGAGGAATATGATATAATCCCTTCTTGTAATCATGAATAATCAAATAAATTAAATGATACTTTGTAATGAGGTAGAATAATTCTAGAAAGTCTATGTGAGAATGAAATATGAGGAGAAAGGAGCTATGTTATGGACATGAAGATTTGTTGAGAGATTCATGGATATCTGTTGAGATATTTAAGGAGATATTGTGGAGAGAGTTGTAGGGATGGTTTGAAACAACCATCTAATAATTTAATGATTGTTATGGTCACTTATGGTTATAAAAAGGGACCATTTGTAAAAGCAAAGGTAGTGTAAGCCTGAGAAATGATTGTTTAATAAAGTTTTCCCCTTCGGGGGTTTGGGAGTATATTCTCCAATATCCCTTGCTTGCTTTGTGTGTGTGTGTGTGTGTTTTTCTGTTGCATGCTCTGGTGCCATCATAAATGAGAAGCATGAGGCTGAACTAGGGAGCCTCTAAACTATACATTGTTACATAATAAATATTCTAGATAAAGCCAATTGAATTTTGATTTTCCCATTTGGGCTTTGTTGATATTTTTTTTTTGATCACTTAGGTTTCCCGCTCTTGGAAAAATAAAAAATAAAAAATTTCAGAAGATTTTTTTTTTTTGAATGATCATTAGTTCATGGTGTAGCCCTCGGTCTCATCATTGTCATGCATTTTATGGATTCAAAATCCTACATCGTATGCTAAAGATATCCAAGTTTTCATCTAACTGCCCAAAGAGCGCTTCTTCTATGTGTAGCAAAGTTAGTTTTTCTTGGAACTAAGAATTCATGGAACCACGATCATTGTATTGGAACCCACTTGTGTTATTGGAACTTCTATTATTCTCCCATATTCCATACTTAACCATTTTCCCCTCTTCCACTCTACTCTCCATACTCCATATTCCACACTTAGCCATTTTCCCCTCTTTTAATTCCTTACTCTCCTCTCCTTTCATTACTTAACTATTTTTACATTCATATTCACATTTTCTTTTAGTTTCTTTTCAATTTTCACTTTCGTTATTTCATTTTCCATTTTCTTTATCTTTTTCGTGTTCATGTTATTTCTATATTTCATGTACCCTATTTTGCATAACCCTACTACTTACCTCCCCAACACTTACCACGTTCATTTTACTCTTCTTACACTTAGTCATGTGAGACTGCTTACTTCCCCAACACTTACCAAAACACTTACCACATTTTACTCTTCTTAGACTTAGTCACGTGGGACTAAAAATGGGGCACTGACTCTGCGATGACATGGACGTTGACTGGGCATTGATTGGGTTATCAAAATTTTATTAACTCATTAAATTTCCTAAGGAATAAGAGCTACACCAATGTCTCCTTAGTTTCCTTTATTCCACATGAAGACTATATAAAAAATTTCATTTTAAACATTAAAATCCTCATCACCACAATGCATGTGGGATTTAAAAATCCAAATTGTAATGAAGGGCTAGGATTAATCCATGAATTTGATGGACGACTATTGAGCAATGATCTTCAGAAGTTCATAACTCAAGATCCCGATGTCTATTTTGGGAAACCATACCTCGTTGGAAATTTAATTCGACAAGGAAGATGATGGAATATGTTTCAAAGGATGAATTTGGCTATGATTCTCCTGGAAACTGAAAGAACATGCATCTATGCTTTCATGGTTTGCTAGTAAATTTGTTTGGAACCTCGACTTCCCAAGGCTATAACTTGAGATCCATAAATCCAAATCACGCTCAGTAAGACTCATTGGAAATATGGGAAGATGAAGAATACTCCTAGAGTGGTTTCCATGGCTAAGAAATCAACTATCATGTTAAAAAATATAAAACACAACCCACTTTTGTTTAAGGAAGTCAACATCAAGTTTTGGAATTGAAAATTTATTAAATGTATTTTATTAAAGTATTAAGTGGACCCCACTTGGAGGAATGGATTTCAATGACACAATTCATTAATGAGACTTAAATAAAGCATTAATTAAATTATTTACTCCAAAAAGGAAGCGTGTGGAAAATTATAGAAAGAAAAACCCTAATTACTTCAAGAACATTGACAACAGACTTTAAAAAGGAAAGAGAAGGCATCATCAGGGGGTTGGCAGTCAGAAGTTTCTACAATGGTGAAGAGTTTGCAATAAGAAAAGCTCTATCTTTCCAAGATTCTTTGAATTGGCCACAACTTCTTCCTTTCTATTTCTTTCCTCAAATCTTTCATGTATTGTAAGCCAAATAGGAAGATTTGGGTATGAACAATTCTTTCTCTTGAAATTTCCAGTCATCTTGTAACATTTCAGGTCCAGAGGATCAATATCCCTCCTTGTAAAAAGGTGATTTCTATTTCATTTAGTTTATTAGATGTCATTGAGATATTGTAGAGGTTGTTTCAACCCTCTTGTTTTTGACATTATTGAACTTGTCATATTTGGGATATTATTATAAATTTCTTTTGCAAAGAAATACTTTTGGGCACTACATTAGTGATTTCTTAGACTTTGAGTTGAAAGAATGTGATTTCAAATGTATTTCCTATCAAAATATTTTTGGAGTTATAATGAAGTTATCATTTAAAGTTCTTTGAAGACCTGTTCATTTTCACTTCATCTTTCAAAGTCATAGAAGATTCCAGGTTCAATTTATCTTACAAGAAAGGAAGAATATATGTTGAAAGGAGACTCCAAAACCTTGTAGACATAACTCTCTGCTGACACATTTTATCATTCTTTTTTTTTAAATAATATGATGTATATTTGTATAATTGTACATAAGGGTTGTACATTTCATGTATATACAACCTTACTTGGGATATTTTTTGTAGTTTGTTGTAAAATCATATAAATAAATCTTCCAACATTCCATCCAAAGAGGATTACCACCTCTATAAAAATGTGCGGGGATTCATATCCCCGTGAGGTTGTTGTTTGGATCTTGACCAATCTGAACATCAACAGGTTTCCAGGGTAAACTCTGATTTTTTTATGTGTGAATTTATATGTCTGCTATGTTGTTTTGTTTGTCTCCGGGTTTGAAATGGAGTTATTTTGTATGTTGATGACTCTCTGTGTTGTCTAATAATGAGAATTCTTTACCAACTATTTTTTTGAAGTTTTCTTCCATAGATATATTTCCCATGAGCAAGTAAACCATTAAATCTATAGATAATTTCAATTTATATTAGCTAGAGATTTTCTTGATAATCAATTGAACCCTTGCCCTTTCTTCAAAATCCTTATTGAATCTACCTTGATTTATCATTTATACTTGTGCAAAAATAGATTGTCTCATAAATCCTAAGGACCATGCCGGAATTGTTTCTCAATAGATAAAAATGATCTAGAAGTTTACTGCATTTTTAAACTCAACCCACCCTTGTAATAATAAATTTAATCCAAAATGTTGTATAGGGTCACTGAATTTAAATAAAGACCTTTTAATTTTGTCTAGTGTAGAAAGGGTTTTATGGAGAAAAACTAGATCTCATCCCCTCTATATTTAATGATGAGATTTTATATAAAACTCTTTCAAAACACGACCAACTTCATAAAAGTATAAAGAGAAAGTTGTAACGTATCCCAAATCAAATCAATAATGATATTCACGTGAGAATGATTTTTGGGAACATATTACCTAATCACTAAATGGACAGTTTACCCTAAACACATTTCATCTAGGAAAATGGATATTTTAGTTAAAGGAAACATAGATACCAACATGCGGTGAGACATGTACCTTATTGAATTATTCAATGTTTACCACAGAGCAGGCTGCTCTTGATCATTCCAAAAATAATTCGGATCAATGGTATTAGAGCAGGCTGCTCTTGATAGTTTTTTCAGTGCATGTCCCTGACGAGGTCCAAGCATAACAAGTTGGGTCTCGAGCTTGTCTCTCTTGAGGAAAATCACTCTTGCATGCCCAATAAATCCTCTATGGTGGCAGAAAAGAAAAACGACGGAGCATAAGATTCTATTATCCCGTTGCTTGAGCAAGCTCTAGCGCAAAAGAGGGACAAAATGATGGATAATTTTTCCCACATCCTTCAACGCCTGATGATAGCAACAAGTGCATCTTCATCAAGAAACCACTTTAGAGGAACCTCTCCCTTCAAGATATAAGTTAATTTTGATATTAGAGACACTAATGGTTGAATATGCTAGAAGGTTATTTCTCTGTTCACAATTTTTTCGGCAGGGAAAATATCACCTTCTCACTCCTCAAGGCTCTCCCCCATGTCAAGCATTGGTTGGAAACGTACTGGGAGAAAATTTCCAGAGAGGGATCTGGAATATATGGGGTCGAGCCCACTTGGGATTTTTTTGTGGATGCGGTCAAGGAACAATACTACCCTGTTGAAAAATATGAAGACCAATACATGAGATGGACCACACTGCGGCAAGAGAAGAGCTAAATAGTGTCAGAGTTCACAAATACTTTCCATACCTTGCGCACCAAGCTGGTTATCAAAGAATATGATGCACATCTAGTTCTAAAATACCGTGGGGCTCTACATAGGTACATCCAAACCAAAATGGATTTCCTAAGAATCTCATCATTGGGAGCTTCCTATCGATATGTTGTCAAAATCAAGCATAAATTTAGGCACTAGAACATATGGGAGTTTGGATCTACAAATCCGCAACAACCAGACCATGGTAAAGATGAACCTAACCAACAACCTTTCGACAACCAGTCCAAGACACAGGAAAAGAAGGGTAAAGGAAAGATGAAGAATGAAACTAGGAAGTGGTGCGACTTCCAAAAAATCCTATGGAACAACACCGATGAATTTCTCTCGAAACAATCATTGGTGGCCGAGGTCAAATACAAGGAGCCGAACTCTGATTAAAAATCTGATATAAAAAATATTGAAAACAAACAGATCATCGACATAGACCCTACTACTACTGTCGCAACTGCAACAATTCAATCAGAAGAACCAGTAGATCCTGAAGAGGGGGAGTGCCTCTTCCATTCATAGATGTGGGTGAAGGGGACCCGATTACATTTCATTGTTGATAGCGGTATCCAGAAGAACCTCACCTTAGTTGAGGTCATCAAACAATTTGGGTTGTCAACAACACCACACCCGCAACCATACAACATTGGGTGGCTTCACCAGGGACAAGATCTCTGTGTCATCCAACAGTTTCTCTTGTCCTATGGCATCCATCCCTTCAAGGATGAGGTAGTGTGTGATGTTTCCCCTCTTGATGTCTGCAATGTTGTTTTGGGCCAGCCATATATGTGGAAACATCATGTTGTTTATGAGTCTCGACCCTATAGTGTCATTATTACTCTAGGGGGTCAACTCTACCGGATACTAGACGTAGTTCTGACTATTGTTCCACCAAAAAAGTGCCACAAGGTAATCTCTCATACTACACGATTCATCCTCTTCACGGTCTATTCAAAGGATGCACAAAAGGTCACTACAACCACTGCAGCCTCAACACCTTCTATCCAGTAGAAAAATATTGTAGAAGAGAAAGAAGATATTGTTTCTTCACCTACAATGGTTCCTACACAATGCCTCGTCAAGCCCAGAGACAATAGGTTGGTGAAACAAATTCAACCCCGCCAGCAACAGGTTCGTGACAGCCTTCCATAGACAAAGCAACACAACTTCTCCAACAAGGAACACAACTCACCAAGATTCAGATTCAGAAAATGCTTTCCCCTCTTCCCTGGGAACTCAACGCAATGGAGACCATTGCTTCCTAAGGGGGCAACATTGATCTAGGTGGATATTGGTGGCCACCCACTTGTTCCAAATTCCAATTGACTCATCTTGACATTTTTTAGTTCAACACATTTCTCTGTAATGGGGACATTTCTTTGTAATTATGGGTTCTGTACTTACGAGGCTATCCTGAATCCATACACAACATCCATGTGTATATTGGTGGCCACCCACCTATTCCAACTGGCTTATTTTAGAAATTTTCTTGTCAATACATCTTCCTGTACGTCCAGGGCCGTTTTGGGGCTCTACATAGTGTTTTCTTGGGTTGCCATAGTCAAATTGTAGATGGAGACAGAGTTTGATGATATAATGCATAGCTCTCTAAAATACCTTTCCAACGGGCTATAACGCGCCTAAAACGAAGATCACATGGAAAAGTTACGACCCTGGGAAGTTAATGTACTAACTTACCACAATGGGGTCCACATGAATTCTGGCGCTTCATCTCCTAAGGTTAGGTTTTTGGATGTCTAGGGTTTTGGCATTCATGTTTATCATAAAAAGGCCTTCATAGACTCATTGTAATCATTTTCTTGCGAATAAGCGTAGCCGTCACATCTCTTCTCAGCTGCCACCATTCCAATGAATCTTGCACTATGTATTTTTACAGTCTCTGTACATTTATTTCATTAATATAAATCATGTATTGTTGTATTTCTCCATTTCTGGCATATTTTATGTGTATTTCATTGTATTATCTATGCTTTCATTTCGTTCCAAAAATAATTCATATCATGCACCCTATTATTTGACACTATATCATTGTTGAAATCAAAGCAACTACTCGATTGGTCTTAGGCATATTTTACATAGCACATATTATATTAGTGTTGAAATCAATACACTATATTGTCATTGAAATCAATGCATTGAAACAATTTCCTCTTTGTTTATAAAATGTCATTTCTTATTACTCACTTGTTATTTATCATTTATAACTTCTTGCACATATAAGTACCAATACCAAAAAATGTTTTTCTTTTGTTTATTCAAGTAATTTGGTTATTTTCTTCATGAAGGAATGAAAATCCTACATAATGGAAGACTATGTTTGCTTATTCATTTTTTCTTTATTTATTTTTATCTATTTCAATTATATGACTCACTCGACTAAGCTAATAGAACTCTCTAACCCCAAGGGTTATCTCAAGTGGTCATGATCCAGACGTGAGATCTCTCCCCCCAAATTGGGGATGTTATGGGTTTGACTCTCTTGATCTCCTTGGGGTTAAGCTCCATAATAAGGTCCAATTGTTTACTCTATTTACCACCCATGGATAATGGGGAAGTACTCAAAGGGTTTTTTGTGAAATTTTACTTGGAAAAAAACAATAAAAATTTCATTGAAATTTCTAGTGATCTCCTAGATTCATAATAACAATTTCCAATGGAGTAATCATAATTCATAAAGGTGTTTGTATTTTAGGGTTACAATGCTCTACAATTTGAAGAATTACAATTTCAAATGCAAGGAGTGACTAGATTAAAATTTTAGTCATTTTAACTTAGCATGGTAATTTATA
>ML777639.1:294858-306372 GCA_009831015.1 Picea engelmannii
GGTGCCATCCTTCTTTTTCACAAACAGGACTGGTGCTCCCCATGGGGACATGCTGGGTCGAATATAACCCTTATCCATCATTTCTTTCAATTGTAATTTGAGTTCCACTAACTCAGGTGTGCTCATCCGGTAGGGTGTCCTAGCCACCGGCATCTCTCCTAGTGCGAGCTCTATCGAGAAGTCAATGTCTCTTCTCAGAGGTAGACCCGGTACCTCTTCCGGAAACACATCTCTGTATTCTCTCAGGATAGGGTGATCATCAGGGCTTGGTTTAGTACCTTTGATGGTTTTGAACACCTGTATTGCATATAGGGGACATCCCTTTTGGCAATACTTTCTCATTTGCAGGGATGATATTTGCCTCACCGAGACCGATTTTCGGATCCCTTGGAGGGTTATCCTTTTTCCTTCTTTGCTCACACATTTTAAGGTTTTATGGTAATAGTCCAATTTGGCTTCATGGGCAGCCAACCGATCCATACCAATCAACAGATCATATGATCCCAGGGGTAATACATTAAGGGTTGCTTGGGTGGGGAATTCACCCAACATTAATTGGTAGGCTGGTATGACCTCTACTACCTTTCTTTTGGTGCCAGTGGCTAACTGTACCAACCATGGCTTAGTTTTCTTTCGTGGATGTAGCTTACACTTATCAACGATGTTAGGGGCTATATAAATCAAATTTGGACCAGGGTCAATCAAAACAGACACCGGATGGTTGAAAATCATACCTTCTATTTCCACCACTGAAGCTTGGTGGTCAGCTTGGTTATTATCCAATGCTGCATAAATCTGCGGCGCACTCCTTGCCACATCATTGACTGTGGGAGCTTCCTGAATGTTATAAACTTTCCTACTATTCTGTTGTCGGTGTGGATAGTCTCTCAGGAGATTCTCTTCTCCGCAACCCCAACATTTCAGAGGTTCTTTCTTTGGGTTATTAGTCTTTACTAGTATAGGTCCAGAAGTTTTACTTCCGTCCACCAAGGGAAAGTTCTGTTGGAGTACACTCTGAGCTGGAAAGTTCATTCTAGGGTTCTTCTTGTAGTTCTTAAATCCTGAGGATATGATCCCCTTTTTCTGAAATCTCGAACCACTCTTTTGTTTCCAGTCTCCACGAGAATCTGCCTGATGTACATATTGTTCATGACAATATGTTGCTTTTCAAATAGTGTCTTCTAAGGTCTTTGGCTTGTCGAATTCGATTCAGTTTCGGTATTCCTTGGGTAGCCCACTGATGAAGTGTTGCGCCTTCGCCTTCTCTTCTTTGATGTAGGGTACATATCTCAATAAGTCGAGGAATTTGTTGACATATTCCTCTATAGTGAGTTGCCCCAGTTTGAGTTCATAAAACTCTTTAGCCTTCTCGTCGAAATATATTTCCGACAAATACTTCTTCCGGAAGTACTTTTCAAACTGTTTCCAAGGCAGGTCCTCCTCACGGATCCCTTTTATATTCTTAAGGTGTTCCCACTAGATGGAATCCTTTCCGTTCAGAATGAAAATGGCCACTTGGGCCTTTAAATTCTCTGAAAAATCATGGACTCTGAAATATTTCTTCAGTCCGAGTAGCCAAGCCTCAACTTCCTCTCCCTTCTTTATCTCACCGTCGAAGGAGGGAGGTTTGGCCTTTCTGAATTCTTCAAATTTATGACCCTTGGATATCTTTTGTTTCTTCTATTTTCTTCGAGAATAGGAACTGGACTTGCTGCTGGAAGAGCCTTCTGAATCGCTAGTTTCCTTCTCAGTGGAATTGTCCAGCACTGGTCCTTTACCTCTGGGGTGGACCTTTCTTGAGGTGCTCCTCTCAGTATGGCCACTGATACGAACATGTTTCTGCATCTCGGGTTCATGCTACATTTGTCGCTGTAGGTTGGATAAGCTCTGCAGTAAAACTGCATTAATTTCGGTTTGTTTTTCTTATTCTTTCATCATCCTTTCATTATCAACCTTGCAGCTTTGGAATTCAACCATGAGACTCCTCACCGTCTCGGCTAGATTTGGAGGGGTTCTCATTGCTCTTATTTCATCAGACTCTTCATCTCTATTACGGGAGCCTTCTCCCATCTCTTGGGGAGTCACCATTCTCTGCGTCTGTAAATTCCTGCGGCTGATCGTCCGCTTGGGTGAAAAGACAAACGATGGTTATTAGTCAAGAGTTAAATACATTTTATAATCTACGCATAAATTTATAACTCTTTCACATGCATACCTAGTCGAGTTCTTGTTTCCAAGTTTTTAATCCTGGACAAGAGAGTTAAGTTAGGGGGTTACTCCTTGTAAGAGTGCTTCGAACAGAGCTTATGCGCAACTCGTGCATGAGCCCAATCAAGCCGAGTGTTGTAAGCATGCTCTAATACCACTTTGTCACATACCTACTACCTCAATCAAATTTTTTGTTGATTTCCGCAGAATCAAAACCCCCGAATTACCTATGGAGGCTTAGCGCAAGCTAACTCTTTTTCTCTCCATTCCCATGTGATCGCGGGTCATGATCACAGTTCAAATAAACACAGTGTCTTTTGTATTTCGCGCCTTGGCACTACAAAGATGTCGAGCCGTTCGACTCTGTAACCGCCGAACCCCGACAGGGCTAGTGACCGGTCAATAGGGACGAATCCCTACAGGGTGAGGAAATGGCCAATAGGAACAAATCCCAACAGGGCTAGAGAACAACCAATGAGAATAGGCCGCGTTGCATGGGTAAGTGGAGTACAGGTGGTAGAGGGGAATTGCGACATAATAGTCAATAGGACAGGAGGGGGCCCCATTTCACACGCCACACTATTTCAGACCCACCCCCCCCCTCATTAAAGGTAGAATGGCCAGGGGGGTCCGGAATTCACCTGAGCACCATTGATCATGGTGAATTAATCTCAACCGTTCGCGAGTTGCACATCCGATTCCGGACCGCCCCCACCCCGTTAAAGGCAGAACAACAAGGGGGTTCTGGAATGAAACCTCAGTTGTAGATCTGGGCGGGTGGACTTTGGCCGTCTAGATCTGCTTGTTGCTTACCTTAATGTGCACTCACGCTCCAACTTAAAGCCGGCATCTCCTCCCCACATCCGATGGTCCTTACAGACCCTCAGATCCTTCAGAAGAATCTCGTCCTTTAATCAGGACTTATCATCATGAGAGTCCGAACTCTCGATCACGGGGCTCCCAAATTCCTGATCCCCGGTTCCCTGGTGTGGCAAATCTTTCGACACGTAGCCTTCGTAAATTTGATCGGTCCAGATCTGTCTCGGGATTTCCACCATGGAAATCCCCGATCCCTCATCATTAGGATTCCTGATTTCGTGATTTCCCGAAATGGGTAATCTTATGATATGTGGCCTCTGTCATTCGGACGACTTAGACCTATTCCGGGGTTTTCACCATGGAAAATCCCGAACTCTCGTCATCAGGATTCCTGATTTCACGATTCTCGATTTCCCGAAATGGGTAATCTTACGACACGTGGCCTTCGTCATTCGGATGACTTAGATCTATTCCGGGGCTTTCGCCCCTATACACTGGGGTCTTAATCCTCGGGTAACTCCTGACAAATCCAACGAATATCAAGTTTTCTAGCCGAGATCTGACGGCTCAGATTGGTTCCTACCCGTGCATTCTTCCACGACTCCCTGGACGTGGAAAAATCAACGGTCCAGATACTCCCATGGACCTTGGAGATCTACGGTCCCAAATTCTTCATTGTCCACGAATACACAGAGAAAAAAGGGGTAAGGAATTTAACACCGTACTTACTCCTACCAAACTAACGGTCATGCGTGACCACAGGTTTCCCGATGGAATCTCATCCATCAATTAACACCTATCAGGGTTAGGACACGTAACACTCCATCTTCTTCCTCCAATCTGACGGTCATGAGTGACCGCAGATCTCCCGATGTCGATTCAATACTTCATCCTTATGCTGCCATCTCGGGTGTTCAAGAGGATCGTTCCTCCTTGTGCAGGGTACTAAGGCCTTATGCCTTCACATCCTCTTTCCTGGTTCTTGATGGGCTTTTCAAGGAGGGTATCTCTATGGGGAGGTTCACCCAAGGCACTATCTGAGGCAGATAAGGGTATCGTCCTCCCGAGAACCAGACGTGAAGTCTAAATTATATCAGTACGCATATAAATAACGATTCATGAGGACATAAGCCATACGTAGTCTTTCCATACAAATATGCAACTACTAGTACTGATCAAAATACCATACAGACATTCTTATAATGAAATCATTCACAGTTTCACATCTTATGAGCATAGCTATCAGAATACATATATTTCAAGATGCCAAAGGCAAAACACTTATCAGAAATAACACCAGGGGTCAAACAACTGCTGAGAAGAGTGCTCGTTTCCACCCAACCATAGGCTCAGTGACTCCCAACGGATTTACCACTAGCCACCCCCGAGATGAGACCGCGATGTTGTGAGACTGCGTCTCTGTTTTCCAGTGACCAGGAGTGAAGGTTACTCTCCTCCCTCTCTTCTATCACTCTCTCTGCATATTGCCAGAGTTCTCCTCTTCCCCTCGCGTCTGCCCCCAATCGCTTCCACCCCACGCCTTATCCTCTTACGAGGTTGCGTGTGGCGCGATTTCCCTCGCGCTGGTCAGTCATGATCGATCTACGAATGGGCGGTTCACCTCCCCATCCCTCATTAATTTCTGAGGAGCCATCAACCTGCCAGCTTGAGAGACATTTAATTTGGGGCCAACGAGCCGCTTTTGGTTCTCCGAGCCAGTGAAGTCCAAATACGGTATTAATTCTCGGAGGAAGTTAACGCCACCTTTTCAGGTGCCTTCCACCACCATCATGGTCTCTTTTTCTGCACATCCCCTCTCAGCAGTCCTGCAATAAAATTCATAATGTTATTCACATTCATTGATCTTTTCCTCAAGGTCTATTTACATCAAATATTCACATTTATGAGTTTTCCATAGTTCTTGGCCAGTCTAGTTATTTTTTTACAAACTGGGGGAAACAGGGTGTTACACCTATAATCTCAAAATTAAAGGAAATATGCCCTATCCCATCCTCCTCATAGAAACAAGCCTCTCCCCCATTGAGAGCATGTCTATGACTAGATACTTAATGTATAAGAACAAATTAAACAACATGGAAGACAAGAGGCTACCTAAAATTTCTTCAAAATCAAGTCATAACCACCATTGACTCAAGCGAGGATGGCATAAAGACGCCCGGTCTTGGCTAAACTATTGGGGAATCATGGAAGAAACCATTTTGCAGAATAAAGATACTATTAAAAAAATGTCAAATCAAAATTTAAGGAAAAAATGTGGTGTGATAAAGAGAGGAAAAAAGAAAATTAAGGTATTATAAAGATGTAATCAACCCTAATCTAGAAGATCAAAATTATCTATCTGTTTTGCCAAGTATATATAAAAAAAAAAGCATTGCTAAGATAAGAACAAATTCTCATGAGCTCCATAGTGAAACTGGGCGTTGGTCAATTCCTAAAACGCAATGGGATGAAAGAGTGTGTCACCTTTGTGACACTATGAAGGTTGAAGATGAAAAACACTTTCTCTTAGATTGTCCAGCCTATACCCATATTAGATCTCATTTTCAAAATAATGATCATACTACCAACCTTCCTAACCTCTTAACTCAACAAAAGTATGGTGATCTTGGAAAGCTTCTCTTAATGCTTTTCGAGCACATAAACAAAATTCTAAAGAATCACAAGTAATCACTTACCCTTTTAAGATCCGATAGACCAATTAGGTCTTAGTGGATGTTAATCATCATCATCATCATAATAAACTTTACATAAATTTTATAAAAATTATAATAAAATTCACATATATATTTTTCAAAAGTATTTAATTTTATTAGATTAGTAATGAAAAATTAAACCAAAAAGTTATGATAAATGATAAAATAAAATATTATTATTAAAAATCAATTCCATATATATAATAAATAATCTGTTTTTTTTAATATTAATTTTATTATATAAATCACAAAAATTAAAAAAATACAATATTAAAAAAAAATGTTAAATAATAAAATAAAATTTAATTACTAAAATTCTATTCCATATATACAATAAATAATCTATTTTGTAATTTTTTAAATATCAAATTTGTTATATAATCACACAAATTTAAAAAATACCTCATTATTGATGTCATATTAAAGGTTCCTCTTTTTCATCCCTATCCTCTTTCTCGTCTTTGCTACGTTTTTCTAATCACAATAATCATTCTTCTTATTAATTATACTCGAATATGTCCCACTTGAATCTGTGCTAGAGCCTGTCTCCAGTCCCGGTCCCGGTCCCTGTAATCTTCATTGAATTGTAAAGTAGATAAAAATAGAATGAAGTAATCTTCATTGAATTGTAAAGTTAAAAATTTATTTTTAAATAAAATAATATACTTGTGCCATCCTCGAAAATAAAAGTAGATAAGAATAAAATGAAGTAATCTTCATTTTCTAATAACGAAATTGTAAAGTTAAAAATAAGTAAATGAAAATCATCATTATAATGTATATTTATTTTAATTTTTTATAAATTGTAGTATATTTACCAGTGAGAACTTTGATGTTGTATGAGAGTATAATTATATTAAAAAGAAAAATATAATGGAGTAAATATTTGATTAGTATCATTATAAGGTAGGGAAAACATAATGGACAACAAATCAATGAAAATAGAGAGATGTGAACACATAATTTTTTTTTTAACCACCATTAAAAGATTGTGATTTTTGGGATTGTTGTGGAATTAAAAGATTGTGAATTTTGGGATTGTTGTGGAATTATTGCTCAGTGTTTCACATTGAATTTGGTTTAACATTACTTTTTTATAGTGGACTTTTTTCCATAAGGAAAATGGGGGCATTATGGGATTCTTACTTCTCAAAAAAGTTATTTTTCTACTTGGTGTTGAGACTAATCTAAAGAGTGGTATTGGTGATGAAAAATACACATAAGTCTGTTTCAAAGGTGTATCATGAGATAATGACCCCCTCTTGAGATTGATTTTTTTTGAGTCTATGATAGTTTATGTAATTACTTTCATCATGGCCTAATTATAGGTTACTTTGTTAGGAGCATGCCTCCCAAGCTAGTTATTCAAGGATGGATTAGGGAGGTAGGAGAGCCACAAGGTTCGCACTGCACCTATACCTATAGTTCTATATCTATAGTTTGACAAATGGTTTATTTCTACTTTAGTCTGATGAATTGGCCCAAGGGTGTGTCGAGGCTTGTGCCTAGTTCTACAATCCCAACTATTGTTTCTACTTGATCTCATGAACTTTTTGGCTAATAAAGTACCTCACTAAATTGAATTTCCTAACCTCCCTATGCAAATTTGGCCAATTGTAGAGTCCATATCTGAGCCCATATCTGCTCCTTTAGGGACTTTCCTCTGTCATGCACCTAAACCTTAACAACCCTATCATCAATTTTGTGTTAAGGTTAACCTTTGTAAGGACCTTGAGGATTTCATGCTCACATGGGTAGTAAGGGATAGGGTTTTGTAATCATTGGTTTGATATATCAATCTTTCTAACACTCATTTGCAATGCCAGATCTCGAATTATTATATATGTGGTTTCCCACTCATGGTCTTAGGTTGATCTTGTAACAATCCAACCCATATGGATCCCCTAGCTCTTAAATATTTTGAGACAATGATCCAAAATTGATCACTATATAATTTGTCATTTATTTCAATGACACTTTTTGAGTGGAAAATTGCAGCCATGTATTTGTAAGGCCCATTTTAGTCACCGATTTTATTATGGTGATTTAGAGTCCTGAAACTTTTGGAACCCCTTTCAAACATTAAATGATCATTGCCGAGTTAAATCCTTGTGAATTTTTTTCATCCCTTCCAATATGTTCTAATCATTGATATTGTTAGAATGATGAAAATACTACCTCTATCAAAGTCTATATGAATAAGTTAAGCTTCCTGCAACTTGACTATGTTTTGACCACCATATTTCCAAGTGGATGCCAAGTGAATTGCCATTACACACACATGTGGATCTAGTCACCTATGGACTTTCAAGAAGATTCCAGTCATTCCAAAACTCTAACCCTAATCAAGAGTTAAGGCATGCAAAAAACCTAGTCGTAGATGGTTATGAGGACATGTTAAATACTAAGCTACAAGAAAATGAAAGGATTTCATTCCTATTTTATTGATTTAATATTCCATATATGAATATAGTAAAGGAGTGGGCTATTATGAGAAAAACAAAGGAAGTAGAAGACCATGCATGAGTCATTCAACAGTCTTTCAAGTGAAAGTGTCCATTACAACTCCATAGTGAGTCCATTTTTCTTTGTATTTTCACTTCATATCTAAGAAGAAAGGAGAACAAAAAAACAAAGCATAGTCCTTACCTTATGGTTGATTTTTCCCATATTGAATTTCCCAAGGTACATCTTGTGTTCATTGTGTGGATTATATGGTCATTTCGTTGTTGTAACTTCTTTTTTGTATTCTGATTTTATTATAGAATAACATCATAGTAATTTTCAGCTTTTTATAAAATTTGTTGTTATGAATTGTCCAATGGAATATTTATGGTAGTTTATAGATCAAGCAACAAATATGGGTGAAAATGGTTAGACTCAGGTGTTAAGGAAGTACAAAAGTGTTTGGGGAGGTAAAAACCCAAGCCCCGAAAGCACTAACCCCTAAAGTTCTAATTGTGGCTAGACTTAGTAAGTCGTAGGTTACATTAGTTAGTAATCCTCCTATTAGATAAACCCAAAGGGAGGGGTGGTCATTAGATCAAACAACAAATATGGGTGAAAATGGCTGGACTCGGGTGTTAAGGAAGAACAAAAGTTTTTGGGGAGGCTAAAACCCAAGGCTTGGAAGAACTAACCCCTAAAGCTCTAATTATGGCTAGATTTAGTAAGCCATAGGTTACATTAGCTAGTAATCCTCCTATTATCTAACCCCAAAGGGAGGGGTGGTCATTAATTATATTAATATTCTTATAATTTAAAAGATAAGAAATTGGAAATGTAATAATAAGAAAATGATGGTGGTGAAATGTAATAATAAGAAAAGGATGGCGGTGGTAATTGATTGTCTTCTCCAAGAATGAAGAAGCTATCATTAATGTGCTTATAATTTTCCTATGTGGGCCAATATGTAAATAAATAAATAAATGTAATTAATGCACCGTCATTATAAAACTTTGGAAAACTGTGTTCTCTATTTTGAAGTGAAAGAAAGGAAGAATATAGTTGGACCTATGTAGTGAAAGAAAAGAAAAATATAATTGGAACTACCAAAAAGAAAGGAAGAATATAGTTGTACCTACCTTAAAGTGAAAGAAAGGAAGAATATAGTTGTACCTACTTTGAAGTGAAAGAAAGGAAGAATATGGTTGGACCTAATAAAAGGAGGTGGGTGCTCTCATGAAAAAATGGGTTATGCAATTGTAAGGATAATAAAAAACTTATGCCTCATAGGGAAATAAAAACACATAAGAATAAAAATGAAGTAATCTTTTCATTTTCGAATAATGGAATTGTAAAGTTTTGAAGTTATTATTAAATAATGGATAGATACGAGAAAGAAGAATATGTAAGAGGAAGAATGTAGACACATTTTTTTAAAGCATATTGAATTAGTAAGTTATTTAAGAATGGTTAATGTTGAGCAAATTATCCGAATCATCATTATAATGTATATTTGTTTTCATTTTTTTTTTATGAATTGTATTATATTTATGAGTGGGAACTTTGATGTTGTATAAAAGTATAATTATATTATTAAAGAAAAATATAATAGAAAATATTTGCTAAGTAGTATCATTTTAAGGTAGGAAAAAAATAATGGACAACACATCAATGAAAATAGAGATGTGAATAAAGATTTTTGTTTTCAATGAAAATAGAGATGTGACAAAGTTTTTTTTTTTTTGAATCATGGTTAGAAAGATTGTGAATTTTTGGGATTGTTGTGGAGTTATTGCTTAGTGTTTTTCATTGAATTTGGTTTAGATGGAATTTTCTAGCATGGCCTTTTTTCCATAAGGAAAATGGGAGCACTATGGGCTTCTCATTTCCGAAAAAAGTTATTTTTCTACTTGTTGTTGTGAATGATCTAGAGAGAGGTATTGGTGACCAAAACTCAATATAACTTTGTACAAAGGTGTATCATGAAATAATGACCCCCTCTTGATATTGATCTTTTTTAGTTTATAATAGTTTATGTAATTAGTTTCAACTAAGCTCAATTATGGGTTACTAGGCTCAATTCTGGGTTACTTTATTAAGAGGGTGCCTTCCAAGATAGTTATCCAATTATGGATCGAGGAGGTGTGAAAGTCAAAAGTTTGGCACTACACCTATACCTATAGTTTAACCAATGGAATGGTTTCTTTCTACTCATTCCTTCACTCACTCACTCACCCAGTGGCCACCCATACCCTGATGTCATTGTACCTGTACCTATACCTTGGTTAGCTTAGGAGATGGATTGAAGAAGTGGGTTGTCAGGACTGTGGGATATCGAAGAAGTGGGTTGTCAAGCCCGTGGGATATTGAAGAGGCGGGTTGTCAGGCCCGTGAGCAATTCTCTGTAGGTGAGAGAATTGCTTGGAATTGATTTCCCGAAGGTTCCAAACTACTAGTCTAATGACTTGGCCCATGGGTGTCTCGAAACTTATGCATAGTTATACAATCCTAGCTATTGTTTTTTCTTGATCTCATGAATTTTTGGCTAATAAATCACCTCACTTGTCTTTCTTAGTATAGGTTGAATTTCCCAACCTCCCCGTGCAATTTTGGCTAGTCATAGAGCCAATCTCTGCCCCTTTAGGAAGTTTTACCTGTCATGCACCTAAATCTTAAAGAACCCTGCATCAAGTTTGTTTTAACATTAAACTTTCTAAGGACATTAAGGAATTAAAGCTCATGGGGTTAGGGGATAGGGTTTTTTAATAGATGGTTTGATGTATCAATCTTCCTAAAATTTATTCTCGATGCCAAATTCCAGATCATTATATATGTGGTTGCCCATTGATGGTCTCAAGTTGATCCTATAAAAATCCAACCCATATATATCCCCTAGCTCTTAAAGATCAATCCAACCCATATATATCCCCTAGCTCTTAAATATTTTGAGAAAATGATCTAAAATGGATTACTATATAATTTGTCATTTGTTTCGATGGCACTTTTTGAGTGTAAAATTGGAGCCATATATTGTAAGGCCCATTTTAGTCATAGATCCTACTATGGTGATTTGGAGTCCTCAAAATTTTGGAACCCCTTTGAAGCATTAAATGATCTTTTTTGTGTTAAATCCTTGTGAAAAAGTTTCAACCATCCCTCCCAATATATTCTAATAATTGAGATCATTACAATGGTGCAAAGACTACCTAAATCAAAGTCTATATGAAGAAGTCAAGCTTCCTACAATTTGACCTATGTTTTGACCACCATATTACCAACTGGATTCCAACTCTACTTCCATTACACACACATTTGGAGATAGTGACCT
>ML777639.1:306509-350505 GCA_009831015.1 Picea engelmannii
TGCAAAGACTACCTAAATCAAAGTCTATATGAAGAAGTCAAGCTTCCTACAATTTGACCTATGTTTTGACCACCATATTACCAACTGGATTCCAACTCTACTTCCATTACACACACATTTGGAGATAGTGACCTATGGAATTTCAATAATATTCTAGAGAGTCCAACATTCTAACCCTAATTAGGAGTTGAGGCATGCAAAAACACTAACTGTAGATGGCTATGAGGACATGCTAAATACTAAGATACAAAAAAATGAAGGGATTTCATTCCTATTGAATAGATTTATTGTTTCATAGATGGAAATGTACATAGTAAATGAGTGGGATTAAAGGAAGTACAAGACCATGTATCAATCATTATTTTATGAACCAATGCCTTGAGAATGTTAAAAAATCAATGAATAATAGTCTAGTTCAAGGGGGAAACCTTGTTTTACAATATATTCAATGTACAAGATGAGATAAGATGATCCTAATACTAGGTATGCTTGGTGTGTGTGTGTGTGTGTGTGTGTGTGGGAGTCAAAGGGTACAATTATAATGAAATAGTACAATCAAGGGTTATAGTCTACCTACTAATATAACACTAGAAATGTAATAATTCAATATATAGGGATTAATAAGGGGTTTTATACTTAACATGGGGCTTTGTATAGGGATTAACATGCTCCTCCCCTTCAAACAAGTGTTGTCTGCAACACTTAACTAACTATGGGTGTTTCTGCATGAATAAATCATCTTCCCATGTCGTCTCTTCCACTGGTAGGTTCTTCCATTTGACGAGGTACCCAATAATTTCTCTATTTTGCAGCTGTTTAATCCTTATTTCAAGGATTTTTTTTTTAATATGATTTTCCCTTATTCATTAGTAACTGGTAAAATAGTTTGGACTGAGATATTATCATCGATTACCTTCTTTAAGCAAGAAACATGGAAGACTGGATGTACACCTGAGGATGGAGGCAACTCCAATTTATAAGGCATACTTTCAATCTGTTGCGACACCTTATAGAGGTCATAATATTTGGGTGCTAATTTATTGTCCTTCTTTTTTTGCTTGAGGGACATCCGTTTATATGGTTGTATCCTAAAAAATAACCAATCCCCCACTTCAATTTCCCTCTCACTGTGATTCTGATATGCTTTTTGTTTCATCATATTTTGTGCCATAACCAAGTTGTGCTTCAATAGTTTGAAAATATCTTGTTGGTGTCCTATGTGACACTCCACTGCAGCTTGAACATTTTTAGTCCATTTCAAGGGTGATGTGATGGATGGAGGATGATATCCACAAAGTGATAGAAATGGGGAAATTCTTGATGAAGTATGGAAGGAGGCTAATGAGGGGGGAGCTCTGCGACTAGTGGGACATCATATATGATAGAAGCCTCCCTAGGAGGAAGGGTATCCTCTATGTCAGTTCCGTTGGATGATACGACACATACTTGATTGGAAGGATGAAGGAGCGGTGGTGCACCATGGTAAGTTCCTAACAATGATGGGTCTTTGAAAATTTTGGGACCCATTTTGATGAGTGGGTATGCTTCATGGCTCGTGTGGATGAGAGGAAGAATGTTATCGATGTTGGAAGAAGGGTTAATCTCGTAATGTGAGACTTGGTCAATGGTAATGATCTTCCTATTATGGGGGAACATCATGGTTCAAAAGACGGAAGAGGCAACTGTGTTCATAGCATACATGTAGCTACGACCGAACAAGATATTATAATCGAGTGGGGTGTCGATAACTTCAATGTCGATGAGAATGGTCTTGCCCTCGAGTTCTACAGGGACATTTTGGAAGAGCCCTTCAGGAGACGATGGTCGTCCATCATAAGCTCTTAAGGTAATGGCAAATGGTATGAGTTCGGGGGAACCAAGTTTCTGCCATACAGACTTGGACATGATGCATGTGGATGCGCCTTCATCGATGATGCACCGATGAACTATAATGTTCCAAATTTTTATTGGGATTTGAAAAGCGATTAGAGTGGGGAGGTGAGGTTCTCTGCTATCGAGATCAAATGTGATGAGTTGAGTATCCGCGGGGTCGACTGCCCCCAAGGCAGAAAGTAATGATCTACGCTAAGTGGGACAAGTTTGAAGGACTTCTAAGACTGACATGGCAGCCGAGGATTGTGCTAAGTCATCAACCAAACTGTAATTATGAGACACTCTAGCCTGGGGGTTGTGGACATTCCTGCGCAATGGGATGCAAGGGATGCAAAGAGGTGTTTCAGCATTAGGGTGAGGAATCACCAATGGGGGTCCCGTTGGTGCTGGGATTGTGTCTAGGGGAATGGGAGGAGACTCAACGGGTGCATGGTATTGACGAATACATGTTTGCAGAAGGATTTCTTCCTCACTGGTGAGGAGAATAGTATGATCTACAGGATTGTTTGGATTGAGATACTGTCCCAACTGTGGTGGGGTAGGCTGGGTGTCTTTTTGGGTGTTCATCACACCCTGGTGCGGAATGGGATTCTACAGCACGGTTGGGGGAGGTTGTTGGCCATATTGTTGTGGGGCCTGTTGAGGGGAAGGCGGTGCTGGAGAGTGTGGTACACTTCTTGAGTCTTTCATCCGTTTAAAATCAGCGATTTGAGGGCAATGATGAGTATAATGACTGAACTCACTGCAAAAATCACAAGGGAAGGTGGTTCTAATAGTATTTTTATTTCTCCCTTGACGCCTGTTGTTATTTCCCCCCTGGGGGTTCTGATTCCCTTGATTCTGGTTGCCCCCAGTAGGTTGGTTCTGTTGGGGGTGATTCTTGCCTTGACCTGGGTTGCTATTGTTCCTGTTTTTTCCTTTCTTTTTGGCATTATTCGATTGATGGGTTAGATTTTCCATATTCAACTGTTCAAAATTTTGATATTGCTGAAGGGGAGAGGGTTGAACAAAATTCACCCCAGCGTGAGGGTATGGGGGAGCTATGGGCTGTGGAGGACCAGGGAATGGAAAGTATAGATTCTGTGGAGGTAATGATCCGTAAGGTACATAGGAAGGTGTAGCGCTTTGGCTAGTACTTATAGTATAAGATGAGGTAGAGGGAGTAACAGAACTTGTTTGGATAGGTGGGTGTATTTTGGGTGCCGATGGTGGCCCACTGATGGGTGGAGGAATAGCAATAGGGTATGGTTGTTGATAAGGGGGTGGAGGGTAATAAGAGGTTCCACCATATGCTAGTGGATGTTGAGGTGTGCCATACATCGGTTGTTTTGGGGGTTGTGGACTGTGGTGCGTGGTATTACCAATCAATCCGTCTGCTGAGTGAGACATCCTGGGTTTGTCTTGGCTGAATGGAATGGGTTTTGAGAGGTCAAGAAGTATTGTGTACAAGTACCCTGATTGTGAATAGACGAGGTCGTATTGTTGAGCCTTACTGATGGATTCTTCTTCTAATTGAGGGAAGGTGGAAGCTACATCTTTACTGACAAGAGAGACAAGTGATTTGAGAAATCAACCAAGACACTATTATTTGGTGGTTTCGGCTTTGCACAAACTATGTCGTCTATGCCACTCGTGAATCTGATCAGCGATATGTGTGGTTGAGGTTTGTTTAAAATTAGAGAGTAGTTCAAGACCATTGTCATGGCGGATTGGTAATTGGAAGAAGGTCAAAAATGCTTTGGCCAAGAACTCGAAAGTCGCATGGGACCCCAACTTTTCGTCTACATACCATTTGGCTAATGGGCCAGTGAGCGTGCGTTGAAATAATTGTAGTCGAATGGAATCATCCATAATGCTATTGGAAGAGCACCATAGGTGGAAAGTCATGACATGGTTGGTAGGGTCATCCCCTGCCTTTCCTTCAAACTTGGGAATGTCTGAAGGTAGTTTGGTAGGCATTGCAAGCCATGTGGGGTCATGCAATATAGGATCATTTGTGAGTTTTCTTAGGTCTGGTATGTTAAGAGAGGCCAAATATGGCATCTGGAGTGGTGCCGAAGGATTAGTTCCAGCCATGGTGTGAGTGTTCTGTGAACTTGACCCTTGAGGGGGGCTAGGTGGGTTGGTACTTCCCCCTTGCAAGGAAGTTGGCCCCCCGCTTCCGTGTAAAGGAGAGCGAGTGGATTGTGGACCTTGGGAATTAGACCCAAGTAAGGTGGAACCAAGCAAAGCTGATCCTAAGATAGTGGCACTCATTGGAGTGTGTGAAGGTGGTGTTGATGAGTTGGCAAGACTAGGAACTCCCCCTAAAATAGGAGGGAGGTTTAGCAAGCGTCTAGAACGATGGGGGTTCTGTGGGTCCCCTATGATGTCCGACTAGCTGAGTGGATGTGTGTGAATTGTGGTGAGAGTAATAAAATAAACAAGAGCCTTTTGTTGCAATTTTTTTGAACTTTACACGATATATATCAAAATGTAATCAAAAGTGCACCATACATACAATATTTTGAAAAAGAAGCATATATGTGGATAAGGGGATTTTGTCCATGTGGGGGATCAAAGAAAACAAATTCTCGTGTCCTAAAAGACGTAGCGTCCTTCCTCTCAAATAGCACTGGACCTTCCAATAGTATTCAACAGTGGGGTCTGAAGTCACCGGAAGAGAAACTAGTGAAGGATGAAGTAATCAGTTATAATGAGGGGTAAAGGGGGCATATCCCGAAAGAGCTGGCGATATTTCCCAACAGCCACACAAAATCCGATCAAGGTGCAATTGCAACCCACAATTGCCACCTAGGTAGATGTCCTAAAATTTGGTCACTAGGTACTTTGGTCAAAGTGCGACATTTATATTTTCGGCCTAAGAAATGGGTCACGGGCTGGATCGCGTCTAAGAGGTGGGTGCCTCAAGGGGGGACACACAGAAAAACCAGACCTTGGCCTTCAACCCTTCACGGGTATCTCCCTACCTTATGGTGTTAGGAACACTTGACTTGGAGGATTTTCAGTTCCCTATTTGACAACTTCTATTGTTTTGACAATGTGAGAACCAGATAACGGGGAGTTATTTGGATGCCTATCCTCGAAATCCTACCTAGACTAAAAAATTTCTTTTGGCACCTCCTGTGGAGGAAAACTTAGTGAGTTTTTAGAAAAATTTAAAATGTGGTTTGTTTGAGAGATTGGGGGTGTGAGCCAATATCGTTGAAATTAAATGGGAGTGGATAGTTTCGTCAAGAAAAGGGTGGGGTGTTTTGGAATCCCTTTGGAGGAAACTTACTTTAACCGCCACGTTTCGAGATGAAAACTATGTGAGTGATAAGTGACTTTTGTGTGTGAACGAGTGAAAGTGTGCCAAATGTTTTAATGAATTAGGTGTCACCTTGTTGCATGTGGACTTCACTTGGTCCTTACAAGTGTTGATTACCTAATTGATCTAAATGCCTTTGGTACAACCTTGCGTAACTCAAAAGTCCCTAGGAAGCTAGCATGTGGACATGTGGGTCCTTTACTATTCCTTTAACTCCCTATTGTGATTTAATCTAAGAAAGCTTTGAAACTATCCTAAATCATGATCATGTGGGCATGTATGGGCCCATTACAAAACCTTTAAACTTCCCTAGTGATTTAATCTAAGAAAGTAAATTTCAACACTATCCTATGTTTGTAGCATGTGGGCATGTATGGGTCCGTTAGAATCTTGAGATGTGTTTGAAAAATAAACTAAGAGGAGTCCCGAGGGTGTTGTTGTCCTCTTCTAAAGGTTTTAGTCTTTTTAAGGGAGATGAAATTGTTCTACAACCTTTTTCTGATTCTCAAGGTCGCTTTGAAGCACGAGAGAAGAGCATACTAAGCGATTTTTATTCAACTTCTGGTCCCAATGCAAGTTTTATGTGATTACAAATGATTCCAACTTATACTTTTAGTCGAAGCAAGCCATCCATGTGGAAAAATGAAAGCAAAAGAGGAAATAATGATTTTAAACCCCCTAAGTGCCTATGTGTTTTGACTAATCCCTTTATATGGAGAGGGAACTAAGTGTGGTGTAGATTAAAACATGTATGAAATCATTTTTAAGAAGGCTAGGGGCCTTCCCCAAATCAAAAAAAGCTTACAATGTGTATTTTTCTACACAGGTGCGCGGGTCTCAGAGTAGACAGAGGCGCACTGAGCGCCTGTGCACAAACTGAAACAGGATTTTGGGTGCAGGTGTGCAGAAAAACACAGTAAATTTGGCGCACGTACGCACGATGTGTGACTGTGGGCCAATAAACCTACGCACAACTGACACACGGCCGTGAAGAAAATTCCGGATGGAATTCTCTCAATTCAGCTTTGAATTGGATGTCTTGCAGGCCGGCCTGGGCCGGTTAAGGTACTTGCAGGTTAAATAAACCAAAAGACGAGCTAGAAAAACCCAAATGGGGTATGAAATTGATACCTTTCCCTAGTGGAGTCACCAATCTGTTGCGCCTCTTTTGTCACCTAAATGAACAAAACAGAGGTGCTTATAAGCTTAGTTGGGTTAGCTAAGCAAGACAACTGTAAAGGAAAAGGGTTAGAGAAAGAAACATAAAAGAACAAGCTAAGAATTAAACTAAGAAATAAAAGAACAACTAAACTATTGAGCATAACGACGTAAGAACAAAAAATCAATAAGACTTGTGTCACCAATGGCAAGGATTATATTAGTGAAAGAAAACACCAAGAAGAAAGAGGACTTTGGGTTCCTTCTTCCTCCAAGGGAGGTCTCTTGGACCCCCACAACTAAGCTCTTCTTACAACTTTGAAAGAAACAGTGAAAGAATCCCAAGCTAATCCACTTAAGAGGTGAGATGGATTGCCCAATGTAATGATGCTAGTATGCTCTCGATGAGAAACGGAGGCTTCCCCAAGAGAAAAACAACAACATAACCTTGCAAATGAATTCCTTGAAAATGAAGTGCACCCATGGCCTTGTTTTATAGCACCTCTTTGAGGTATTGTGCAACCAACTTATAGTGTGAAAAGAGGCTATTTAGGGCATCTTTAGGTCTTTTACCAGCCACCTAGTTGGATTCAATCGATATTTGGGTGTCAAATCAACTTGGTACCTGAACCAGAAGTGGGTGGGAGGCCGACCAATCTCATAAATGCATCGTTCTCATATATGCGGGGCTTTTAGCGACCACAGTCGCGCATCATGCACATGTGCACTTTTAGTGCGTTTCTGGATCGCGCATGTGCACACACGCCCTGTGTAGTCATAGCGCACCTTAATTTTATCACTGGTTGTATAGTTTTGGACCTTTTGGAAATGCTTTTGTGGTAATTTTGGTCCATGGGTGACCTCATAACTGTTTGACGATGCTGGATTTCTGTAACCATTTGCAGACGAAATTTCAGTGATAACAACTTGGACTCTGAATCGAGTCAGGGAGTGGATTGTTTATGGTTTGCGTATTTATGTTATTTCATATGTGACATATTATCGATTTAATATGATGTTGTTTATGGATCACTGACATGTTTATTGATGGATGTAGTCTAACGATAGCTTACTAATCAAACTCACATTTGGAGTAGAGGGGTCATGCATGAAAACCAGAGTTGTTGAGGGAGAGGTGTGGCAGTAGCCCTGCCACAACCTACTAGCACTCCTTTCGTGGATCGAACTCTAGGTCAATGATTACCTAGTTCGAGAGATCCACGACGTCGTGAGGGAAAACTGAGACAATTGCTCATGATGATTCTAAAGGGCGCGCAATAAGGCAGGGTCCTTATTCCTTAGAGGCCCTTAGTCTCCCACAAGGTCACCTGACGGAGTATTGACTCTATGGGTTTGACATCTACCAAATTAGTCAAAAGGAGAGTGGCACCCTTGAATCACATAGTGCGTCTTGAAGGGCACGTTGTGTAAAATAAACATTAATATAGACGACTGGAACCCTTGGAGCACGTAGTACATCTTGAAGGGCATGTTGTGATTTTAACTCTGGTAAGTCAATAAACCTAGTACCTAGAAAACTATGTCTCATTAGGACCTGGTCGGCCTTAAAATGAATGATGGTATGAGTAAAGTTTAATAACTAATTTAAAATTTGTGGCCAAGCCTAGTCAATTTAAAACCTAGGTCTAAGTAGAACTTGTGAACCAAAAAAAACTAAATGGACATGTAACAAGAAGGGGGTAATAAAAATTTGAACATTAATAATTAAAGTAAAATTTTAATGAAAGATTAAATTATTAAAAGGTTAAATTGTTGTTTATGTCTAAACTTGTTTATTATGAACTTAGATAAAAAGGAGAACTTAAAGAAAAGGGGAAACTTAAAGAAAATGGGGAATGTCTAACATAGTAGGGAATCTAGTCTTTGGAACCTTCTAAGTGTGAACTCAACTAGTTTTTAAGAAAGATGTCAATCATTTAATAAATGTAAGGGAATAAAGGGGCACCGAGGAGTGTTTTTAGGAATGCTTTTAGGTGGGTGAGGGAAATAGGAAAATTTAATTAATTAATAAATTGATTTTCTGGTGCAACTAAGGGATCGGGTGACATGTGTATGGGGGAGGTTTTTCCTAATTAAATTTTAATAAACATAAATTAATGAGGATTTTGGAAACAAATCTCTAAGAAAAATCTATAAAATGAATGGTGGAGGAGGGGAGGGGATCACGACAGGTAGGCATAAGGTTACGCTGCCAGAATTTTTCTTGACTCATTTGCCTTGTGGGAGTTGGGATGCCCAGCTCAAATAAAGAGTGGAAGCTCGACTTTGCGAGGCGAGATGGGAGCTAGCTATCCTTTGGTTTGTGTGCATGGCCCCTTTGAGGCTCGGGGGGCTCAGGGGGAAGAAGAGTACCCCTAGCGTTGGCTGGGAGGTACCGATGAGATCTTGACGATTAGCAAGAAAGAACAGGAAGGAGCGCAAGGAGCACCATTGAGGAATATGAGACTCAAGCTATTACACTGGTTGAAGTATTTTCATTGTTATTTCGCAAGACATTTGTTGTGTGATATATATATATATATATATATATATATATATATATATATATATATATATTATTGTTAGTGCAAAGTTACTTAGTGCAAGTGATTTCCAGATTTTATTTTAGCTATCCAGTTATAGAATTCCACCACGACTATATGAAATTTTGGTTGAATTGACAAGTTCATTAAAGTATTTGAGATGTAGTTGAGATTCTTGGGGTTGAGGCTTCTAAATATAGGCTTCTTTATTTCCTTATTTTCAAACTAGTTATAGATGAAAGAGAGGGATCGGGAAAACAACAATGTTTTTGTTTCCACCTATATTTCCTTCTGGGAAAACTTTATCTCTCTGTAACAAATTACTTTACAATACAGAAGGAAGAAGAATACAATTAAATTCAGCCAACAACAATTGGTTAGTTCAATAATGTGGGGAAGAGCTATATCATGTATAAAATTTAACAAGATGTTTCTAGAACGATGCTTGAATCTCTGCAATGAGCTTGAATAAGGGGTAGTTAAATTACAAAGTTGAATGGAGGGTAGTTAAGTTGAAGCATCTAAATATGGGATTCTTCGCTTATTTTTCCACTATTCAATTCCATATGAACGTGAGGGATCTGTCACTTTGCGGCAACAGTAAGGAACTCAGATTATATATATGTTAGTCTGAAAACAACACAAAAATGTTCTTTATATGTACACTTTTTGATGGCGGAAAATTACGCTTTAAGGCATCTTACCCAAAATCCATGTTGAATTAAATTCCTGGCAAGGAGCAGTGCACGGTCTTTCCTTGTGGCACAATTTTATTGGCTTAAACAACCTGTTGAGTCCTTTTCCAGCTCCTGCCCTTTGTTTTTACCTTCCTGCGTTTTTGGTGGAGAGTCAAGCTCGACGACCTCCCCTACGTGCGGCTTGTGGCCAACGACCTTGAAGATACACTTTGCTTGCCCAACGATGGTGGAATCCACCCTCTCGGCAGTCCAATTAACTGGAGTGCGTCCCATCTGATTCCACTGCCGAGGGTTGGAATTTGGATAGTTCCTTACTTGTCAAACATTTTTTTTTTTACTTTTTAGGTATCTATATTTCTCGTCAAAGAACATTATGAAGGTTATGTTTAAGTTTATGCTCTTCACTAGTGAAGTTTGGATAATAAATTAACTCTTCAATAATGAATTTTTGGTTAAATAATTATTATATTAAATTTGTATCACATAACAAAGTTTGCAAGGCACATTTGAAGGTGGTAGGCCAGGGATCAATTTCACATGCATTTATTCTATTTCTCATTATATTATCCATACATCATTAACTCTTTGATCTTCCATGTTTGAAGACATTTAATGGATGGAGAAAGAGAAAATCCCTCGAGAAAAGAAGAGTATATCAACAAGGAAGGAATGATTAAAAATAAATGATTAAAAAAATAAAGAAATGTTTCAAAAAGATTATTATGCTTGCCAAATTTTTTAAGAATGTTTTAAGAAAAATTCACTATTTTTCAGAGAGAAATAAAAATTGTGCATATTTCTATTGAAATTAGCTAGAACACAAGTGTCTTTGTACATTAGCAAGAAAACAATTCAAGAAACTCCTCCCTACTATATTTTAAAACCGGAAGCCAACCTTACATCAATATTTACAACAAAGGATAATCAAATAACTACAAGTATACATTTTTAAGTTAGGTAAAGAGATTCTAGATCATGAAAAAGGGATGTTTAAAGTTTAAGGCACACCATAAATTCCCTTTGAGTTGACATAAAACAACCACAAGTTTGGAGTTTAAAAAGAAATTCATAAATTCCCTTTGAATGGACCACAAGTGCAGAGTTTAAGAAGAAATTCAAGTGACACGTAGATGGATATTATAAGAAGTTGTGTAAAAATACTAAGAAAATCATAAAAAACTTATATAAAAATTAAAAAGCCATAAAAGTGAATATAATTTTTTTTGAAAATATAAAATTTTAAAATCTATTATGTTTAAACATTTTAATAAAATATTTATTTGAAATTTCAAACTAAATTATAAAATAGTGATAGAAAAATTAAAACTTATGATCTATATTTAAACCTACAAGATATGCTATGATTTGTTTTCTCCTTTTCTCCCTTAAAGAAAAAGAAAACACCTTACAATAAATGTAATTAAAACCAAGTTTACTTTAAGGTAAAATAAATAAATAACATTAAACCTTTGACTTGAATGAAAAATTTCTACCATGTATACTAATTGAGTCATAAATAGATTCCATAACCAAAAACATACTAGTCATTAACATTAACAATTATATAAAAGATTCAAAATTCCATAATTTAGCTAGATAAATTCTTCATATTTAACAATTATATAAAAATTTTGATTCCAATAAATGGTATAACTCTAAATTAGCAATTATACTACCACAAGATCTCTACAACCCATGTACCAAAAAATCTCTACAACCCGTAAACACTGATAAATTTGCTAGAAATAAACCCTATCATCTCACCCTCAATCTTGTGCAAGACACACATGCATAAAAACACTCACTTAGATTCGATCCTACAACCTGAATCACTCACTTCACCTCACTATAACTATGCCCTCATACACTTAAAAAAAAAGGAAATATAAAAAACACATAGATATGATAAGCTCTAATACAAAAATTGAAAACATTGAAACATACTATATTAATATTAGAAAACAAAATTAAAAACATGGAAACATGCAATTCAAAGTTTTAGTAATGGTCAATGAAATATTTTTTTAACCATTTTAAATTCCATCAGATGGTAACATTGCATACTTTGGATACAATACAATAATCTAATCTAAAATGATAAATTTATTTGGATAATAAAAAACAACAATTTTGTACACCTCAAAATTATAATCTCAAAATTATAATTTCAACCAAAGTAAAGAAAACAAACCAAAAAAATTCTAAAACTTTTAACCTTCTTCACAAGTTCATATCTTTTAAAAAAATTTCTAACTATTTAGACTTTTAACTTTCTTCACAAGCCACTATCTTTGAATTTATTCTCGTACCTTTTATACTGTGCCTCCAAACAATGAGAGTACCCCGCTGAAATACAAGTGAAAATAGAACAAGCTGAAGTATACGATCCTCTTAGCTTCGTCCCTCCTATGCCTTTGAAACTATTCAGAGTTCATCGATGAGAAGAGTATTAAGATAAAAAACATAAAAAGTCCACTGTGTAATGATTAGATAATGTTTCATTAGTCCATTGTGTAGTGATTTAACAATGATTAAATATCGGTTATTAGTTCATGTGTAATGATTAAATGATGATTAATTGATTATTTGGTAATGATTAATAATGATTAAATAATGAGTTGTTAGTTTATTCTATAATGATTTAATGATTAGTAGTTGATTAATAATGATTAAATAATGAATTGTTAGTTCATTTTTCAATGATTAAATGATTAGTATTTTAGTGAAGCCTAATTAACATGCTTGTACGAGGGGGTAGGTGTTTAATGGTGTACCACGTGGGGGAAGATTTAAGGTTGGCCAAGTATAAGAAAGCATTTTACTAAACCAATAAAAAAGTCCTTGCATTAATAGAATTTCAACCACACGCATCTCTCATCAAGAAATATTTTGATTTTAAATAGACTTTTCCACCCATATAACAATCATAACTCTAAAATAAGTAAAGGAGAAAACACTGAAACATAAAACAAAGTCACATTGTGTTATCACTCCAGGAGTTCTTCTAGGTTGTAGCTCAAAGAAGCTTGGTAACTTAACTAATATCTCAATGGTGTAGTGTATTGGATCAAGATGAATAACTCACTCACTAGTTTTCACTCTCTCAAGACAACTTAAGTATATATCAGGTAGGACAAGGCTTTCAAGCGCTGTTAATCAGATGGTTTACTGAATCAGGTGGGTGAAGAAAACTAACTATATCAATCAGACCATACACATTTAAAACATATATAATGGACAAATATAACTAGAAATGATCACTTATGAATCTTTTTTTATGAAATAAAAAGGTGAGATGACAGTCACCAGCAATTTAAATAAACTCAGACAGATAAGAGAGTTCAATCATAAGTACATAAAGCATAGGGAAGATGGAAATATGACAACCACAATGAAAGAAGCTTGTGAAATTGAATATATTTCCAAAAGGGTCTTGTTACAATAATAGCAACATAATGTAGTATCCAAAATCGAACCCTTGCTTCCTTCGAAGTCATAAGCTTTATAGCTTTTACAAATAAGTTCAAGATCCTATAAAAATGGATCTGAAATGCTAAAGATAGAATAAAATCAAACTAATGATGATGTGTAGAATAAAAACCTAATTTAAAGGTCAAACCCTTATCACTAAGTCTTCAACAATCTTCGACAACTGCAATGATCTTTATAGTCTTCAATAACCTGTAGAGTGGATGAAAAATCACTTTGAAAACCTTCTATGACAACTAGGAATTTCTAGACCAAAAATAGAAAGGCCACTTGGTCTTCTTGCCTCAACATTTGTCTTAAAAGCTGGAAAGGGATAATGATTTGTATTCCCTTAATCAATATCTTTCATAAAAAACCATCTCCACGTGATCTGGAAACAAGAATCGTTGATCTAGGAAAAAAGAAGAGTGATCTTCCAGTATCCTCTCTTTCGGTGGCTTAGAGACCAAAATTCATGGAGGGTAACTTGTCGAAAGCCCTGGTTTCGGTGGCTAAGAGTGCCTGTTGAAACCCAAATAAGCTGTCGAAAGCTCAGTTTTGAAAATTGTAAAACTAAATTTTCATTATGTTCTTGTCTTTATCTTCTTTAGGTCTTAAAAAAAAGTCTTTAACATCTAATCCCTCTGGGATCTTCTCAAATTTTCACTATGTCCCTTTGCGTTGTATGGATTAGAGAAAACAACCATACTTTCAGAAGTTACTCTGTCTGTTCTCAAAAACTCTAGTGATATGTATGCCAAGTTCGTGTTATAGCTTTTTCCATCCCTGCTATTTTTCATAAAGCAAAAACTTAAAGGTCTGGGATTCCCATCCTTATCAAAAAGAACCCTGCGCAACACATTTTCGCCTCTGCACATGACACCTGAACGAAACCAAACAGAAAAACAACCAATCTTTAAACAAACCCCATGCCTTATTTTTTGCATTCTTGCTCGCATAGTGTTTCTTTCCTTGTGGCCTGATGCCTCTGATCTATCAAAAGCTCAAAACAAATCAAATTCTGCTAAGACACCTAGTCATTATCAACAGAGGTATTATATTCTGCCATTACGACCTTGCAAGAAGAGTGGATTTTGCTAGATTTACAGGCAAAAGGCTCAGACTTTCTTTCATCATCATCAATATCGTTTTGTGGGTTAAGAACATTGGGCCGTGACTGATATTGGTTGAAATGTTGCATGATGTTGGGTCGCTCACTGTAAATGCCTTACAGGTTTCGTCCTCATGTTCACCATTAAATCGGGCATCTCGCAGAAAGGTTTTCAATTTGTGTATTGATACAAAACCAAAAGGAGATCAACACTTATGATGGACGTGTCGACTTAGTTCTTGACTCATGACCTTGTAGTTAGGCTTAACTCTGTGCTTGCTATGCAAATTGAAAGTTTGACTTGACCTGTCGACTTGGCAATGCATATTGGGACTGTGTGTTAAATCCTGGATTGACTGCTATTGTTGACTTGTTTCTTGGTTTGTATATGACTCATGGATTTGAATTTGAGTGCGCAGCTAGCATGTGGGATAGTATAACATATGACTTGGAATATGGAATATTAAATGGTTTAGTAGATAACTTGATTCATGGAATGGCTTTTAAAACAAACCATCAAACCCAATAGTCTTAGACTTAGATAAAAAGGGCGTTTTAGTATTTTGATAGCTTAGACTTGTTTTTTGGTATATGTGACATGATTTATGATAGTTTAATAGTAAGAAACTTAAACACACACATCACATATCCAATAGATCTACAATTGCAAATCTAAAAGATAAAAGATAAGGTTTTAGGCAATACTAACCACACTTTTGGAATGTAGGTCAGAGGGAAAAACAAAAAGATTTCTAGGCTAAAGTAATCACCGAGAGATTGATGAAGAACCCGAAGGTTAAGACACTGGCCAAAAGACTGAAGAAAACAATAAGTCAAATAGAGAGAGATGAAAACGCTCTCAAAAGTCCATTACATTTTGATCACTAACATCTGGCTCCAATTGGGATGGAGATCTCCCTGCAAGGTTTCCAAGAACCTAGTAGTTCTAGTCGCCTTTACCATTGGGCTATGTAGTCATCCGGCCTGTGCAACTGATTTTTGGAAACCTGTAGCCTGCCTATAGAATTTTCTACTTATTCATTGAAATGAACAACTGGAACTAATCTATATGCTCGTATGAAGCGCTTATTTTACTGCCTATTCCTACACTAACCCATTGCACTACTTCTTAATCAAGTAAATTCATGCTTCCAATGAAGCCATGTAAGAAACTGATTAACTGAACCTATTCTTGATCTTGATTGAAAAAATAAAGGAATGCATAACCAATAGAAATGTGGTTTGAATAGATGATATAACCATCTTTCATCTGACAAGAATATTTTGATATTTATGCCACTCATGGATTCCAGAAAATAAGCAATAGGGTCATGAAAGACACAAATAAATACCTCTTCATGCCGCTACTCCAATTGATTGAATTGCTGATGCTAGTTTCTTTCAGTGATCTCCATGTTAACTGTAGACTGTTCAACCCTTGTTAGAGAAACATATACGATGAATTGTTGATCTGGAATTTTCATCCCATCATCTTCTTCCTCATATCTGTTGCAATCTCCCTTTGTCTGCAAATCTACAAGCTGAGGGCTACCCTTAGTATCTGTTGCAAATACCAAGTTGTTACATGATGATCCATAAATCTACTTATCATCTTTTGAGTGTTCAAAGGGAATAATCTGATTTTCATGACAACTTAAAGTGGTAGATACATTTGATATAATGTCAAAAGCATCTATACTATGGTTATCATTATGTAGATCACCAATCTCTTGGTCATCATGAGAGGTAACCTCTACTGCATCATACTTTTCTTGACTATCCAATTGTTTACTCAACAAATTAAATTCATGAAAACACTCTTGATAGAGGAAAATAACTGAAAACTTGTCTTTTCAAAATGAATGAAAATCAACATGGAAATCTGTCAAAGAGAAGATACTTGAAGTAGGAAGAGATCAGTACCAATCACGAGCAATCCCCTCTAATGAAAACCCGAAGATCTTGATCTGAACATCCTTGTGCACAATTTGCAACCGATGAATGAAATCATGAAAATCCAAGAAATGTTCAGCTGGCACTTCCCACTCTTCTCCTCGAAATCTGGGAATACTATTTCCCCATTCATCTCTACTAGGCACTGGATTAGGGAAACCAACGATCTTTGAAAAAGCACAAAAATCATATCTCTTAGATAATATATTGTTCATTTCATACCAGTGGAGTCACCAATATATTTCAAAACAATGGAGTCGCCACATAATCCATCCATCATGGAGTCTTCAGATAGATGATTACAGCCAAAACAAAATGTCCAAGCTTTGTCTATCATCAAAGTTGGATCTGGGTCGTCTCCCAGGGAAGCTTTCTTCAATATCCTTTCCCCGACAACGACGCCAATTTGTTATCACTCCAGGAGTTCTTCTAGGTTGTAGCTCAAAGAAGCCTGGTAACTTAACTAATATCTCAATGGTGTAGTGTATTGGATCAATATGAATAACTCACTCACTGGATTTCACTCTCTCAAGACAACTTAAGTATATATCAGGTAGGACAAGGCTTTCAAGAGTTGTTAATCAAATGGTTTACTGAATCAGGTGGGTGAAGAAAACTAACTATATCAATCAGACCATACACATTTAAAACATATATGATGGACAAATATAACTAGCAATGATCACTTATGAATCTTTGTTTATGAAATCAAAAGGTGAGATGACAGTCACCAGCAATTTAAATAAACTCAGACAGAGAACAGAGTTCAATCATAAGTACAGAAAGCATAGGGAAGATGGAAATCTGACAACAACAATGAAATAAGCTTGTGAAACTGAATATATTTCAAAAAGGGTCTTGTTACAATAATAATAGCATAGTGTAGCATCCAAAATCGAACCCTTGCTTCCTTCGAAGTCATAAGCTTTATAGATTTTACAAATAAGTTCAAGATCCTATGAAAATGGATTTGAAATGCTAAAGATAGAATAAAGTCAAACTAATGATGATGGGTAGAATGAAAACCTAATTTACAGGTCAAACCCTTATCACTAAGTCTTCAACAATCTTTGACACTACAATGATATTTATAGTCTTCAATAACTTGTAGAGTGATGAAAAAGCACTTTGACAACCTTCTATGATAGCTGGGAATTTCTAGACCAAAAATAGAAAGCCCACTTGGTCTTCTTGCCTCAACATTTGCCTTAAAAGATGGAAATGGATAATGATTTGTATTCCCTTAATCAATATCTTTCATAAAAAACCATCTCCACGTGATCTGGAAACAATAATCCTCGATCTGGGAAAAAAGAAGAGTGATCTTCCAGTCTCTACGCTTTTGGTGGCTTAGAGACCAAAATTCGTGGAGGGTAAGCTACCAAAAGCCATGGTTTCGGTGGCTAAGAGCGCATGTTGAAACCCAAATAAGCTACCGAAAGCTCAGTTTTGAAAATTGTAAAACTAAATTTTCATTATGTTCTTGCCTTTATCTACTTTGGGTCTTAAAGAAAAGTCTTTAACATCTAATCCCTCTAGGATCTTCTCAAATTTTCACTGTCCCTTTGCAGTGTATGGATTAGAGAAAACAACCATAATTTCATAAGTTACTCTGTCTTTTCTCAGAAACTTTGGTGATATGTATGCCAAGTTCGTGTTATAGCTTTTTCCATCCCTGCTATTTTTCATAAGGCCAAAACTTAAAGGTCTGGGATTCCCATCCTTATCAAAAATCACCCTGTGCAACACATTTTCGCCTCTGCACATGACACCTGGAAGAATCCAAACAAAAGAACAACCAATCCTTAAACAAACCCTATGCCTTATTTTTTGCATTCTTGCTCACATAGTGTTTCTTTCCTTGTGGCCGGATGCCTTTGATCTATCAAAAGCTCAAAACAAATCAAATTCTGCTAAGACACCTAGTCATTATCAACAGAGGTATTATATTCTGCCATTACAACCTTGCAAGAAGAGTGGATTTTGCTAGATTTATAGGCAAAAGGCTCAGCCTTTCTTTCATCATCATCAATATCATTTTGTGGGTTAAGAACACTGGGTCGTGACTGATATTGGTTGAACTGTTGCATGATGTTGGGCCGCTCACTGTAAATGCCTTACAGGTTTCGTCCTCATGTTCACCATTAAATCGGGCATCTCACAGAAAGGTTTTCAATTTATGTATCGATACAAAACCAAAAGGAGCTCAACACTTATGATGGACGTGTCGACTTAGTTCTTGACTCATGACCTTGTAGTTAGGCTTAACTCTGTGCTTGCTATGCAAATTGAAAGTTTGACTTGACCTGTCGACTTGGCAATGCATTTTGGGACTGTGTGTTAAATCCTGGATTGACTGCTATTGTTGACTTGTTTCTTGGTTTGTATATGACTCATGGATTTGAATTTGAGTGTGCAGCTAGCATGTGGGATAGTATAACATATGACTTGGAATATGGCATATTAAATGGTTTAGTAGATAAGTTGATTCATGGAATGATTTTTAAAACAAACCATCAAACCCAATAGTCTTAGACTTAGATAAAAAGGGAGTTTTAGTATTTTGATAACATAGACTTGTTTTTTGGTATATGTGACATGATTTATGATTGTTTAATAGTAAGACACTTAAACACACACATCACATATCCGATAGATTTACAATTGCAAACCTAAAAGATAAAAACTAAGGTTTTAGGCAATACTGACCTCACTTTTGGAATGCAGGTCAGAGGGAAAAACAAAAAGATTTCCAGGCCAAAGTAATCTTCAGGAGATTGATGAAGAACCTGAAGGTTAAGACAATGGCCAAAAGACTGAAGAAAGAAATAAGTCAAATAGAGAGAGATGAAAACACTCTCAAAAGTCCATTACATTTTAATCACTAACATCTGGCTCCAACTGGGATGGAGACCTCCCTACAAGGTTTCCAAGAACCTAGTAGTTCTAGTCACCTTTACCATTGGGCTATGGAGTCATCCGTCTTGTGCAACTAATTATCAGAAACCAGTAGTCTCCCTATAGAATGTTCTTCTTATTCATTGAAATCAACAATGAAAACTAATCTATCTTCTTGTATGAAAATCTTATTATGCTGCCTATTCCTACACTAACCCATTGTACTGCTTCTTAATCAAGTAAATTCATGCTTCCAATGAAGCCATGTAAGAAACTGATTAACTGAACCTGTTCTTGATCTTGAATGAAAAAATAAAGGAATGCATAACCAACATAAATGTGGTTTGAATAGATGATAGAACCATCTTTCATCTGACAAGAATATTTTGATATTGATGCTGCTCATGGATTCTAGAAAATCAAAAATAGGGTCATGAAAGACACAAAGAAATGCCTCTTCATGCTGCTATTCCAATTGACTAAATTGTTAATGTAGGTTTCTTTCTTGTTAATGCAGGTTTCTTTCAGTGATCTCCATGTTAACTGTAGACCGCTCAACCTTTGTCAGAGAAACATATATGATGAATTGTTGATTTGGAATTTTCAGCCCATCATCTTCTTCCTCATATCTGCTGCAATCTCCCTTTGTATACAAATCTAGAAGCTGAGGGCTACCCTTAGTATCTGTTGCAAATCCAAAGTTGTTACATGATGATCCATAAATCTGCTTATCATCTTTTGAGTGTTCAAAGGGAATAATCTAATTTTCATGACAACTTAAAGTGGTAGATACATTTGATATAATGTCAAAAGCATCTATACTATGGTTATCATTATGTAGATCACCAATCTCTTGGTCATAATGAGAGGTATCTTCTACTGCAACATACTTTTCCTGACTATCCAATTGTTTACTCAACAAATTAAATTCATGACAACACTCTCGATAGAGGAAAATAGCTGAAAACTTGTCTTTTCAAAATGAATGAAAAGCAACATGGAAATCTGTCAAAGAGAAGATACTTGCAGTAGGAAGAGATCAGTACCAATCATGAGCAATCCCCTCTAATGAAAACCCAAAGATATTGATCTGAACATCCTCATGAACAATTTGCAACCGATGAATGAAATCATGAAAAACCAGCAAATGTTCAGCTGGCACTTCCCACTCTTCTCCTTGAAATCTGGGAATACTATTTTCCCATTCATCTCTACTAGGCACTGGATTAGGGAAACCAATGATCTTTGAAAAATCACAGAAATCATATCTCTTAGCTAAGATCTTGTAAATTTCATACCAGTGGAGTCGCCAACAGATTTCAGAACAATGGATTCACCACAGAATCCATCCTTCATGGAGTCTTTAGATAGATGATTACAACAACAAAAAAAATGTCCAAGATTTGTCTATCATCAAAGCTAGATCTGTGTCATCTCCCAGGGAAGCTTGCTTCAATATCCTTTCCCTGGAAACGATGCCAATTTGTTATCACTCCAGGAGTTCTTCTAGGTTCTAGCTCAAAGAAGCCTGGTAACTTAACTAATATCTCAATGGTGTAGTGTATTGGATCAAGATGAATAACTCACTCATTTGTTTTCACTCTCTCAAGACAACTTAAGCATATATCAGGTAGGACAAGGCTTTCAAGAGCTATTAATCAGATGGTTTACTAAATCAGGTGGGTGAAGAAAACTAACTATATCAATCAGACCATACACATTTAAAACATATATGATGGACACATATAACTAGCAATGATCACTTATGAATCTTTGTTTATGAAATCAAAAGATGAGATGACAGTCACCAACAATTTAAATAAACTCAGAAAATGAACAGAGTTGAATCATAAGTACAGAAAGGATAGGGAAGATGGAAATCTGACAACAACAAGAAAGAAGCTTGTGAAACTGAATATATTTCAAAAAGGGTCTTGCTACAATAATAACCGCATATTTTAGTATCCAAAATCGAACCCTTGCTTCCTTCAAAGTCATAAACTATGTCCCTTTCCGTTGTATGGATTAGAGAAAACAACCATAATTTCATAAGTTACTCTGTCTTTTCTCATAAACTCCGGTGATATGTATGCCAAGATCCTATTATATCTTTTTCCATCCCTGCTATTTTTCATAAGGCCAAAACTTAAAGGTCTGGGATTCCCATCCTTATCAAAAAGCACCCTGTGCAACACATTTTTGCCTCTGCACATGACACCTGAAAGAAACCAAAGAGAAGAACAACCAATTTTTAAACAAACCCTACGTCTTATTTTTTGCATTCTTGATCGCATAGTGTTTCTTTCCTTGTGGCCCGATGCCTCTGATCTGTCAAAAGCTCAAAACAAATAAAATTCTGCTAAGACACCTAGTCATTATCAGCAGAGGTATTATATCATGCCATTATGGCTTTGCAAGCAAAGTGGATTTTGCTAGATCTGTAGGCAAAAGGCTCAGCCTTTCTTTCATCAGAATCAATACTATTTTGTGGGTTAAGAACACTAGGCCGCGACTGATATTTGGTTGAAATGTTGCATGATGTTGGGCCACTCACTGTAAATGCCTCACAGGCTTCGTCCTCATGTTCACCATTAAATCGGGCATCTGGAAGAAAGGTTTTCAATATATGTATCGATACAAAACCATGGACATGTCGACTTAGTGCTTGACTTGTGACCTTGAAGTTAGGCTTAACTCTGCACTTGCTATGCAAATTGGAAGTTTGACTTGACCTATCGACTTGGCAATGCATATTGGAACTGCGTGTTAACTCTTGGCTTGACTCCTATTGTTGACTTGTTTCTTGGTTTGTATATGACTCATGGCTTTGAATTTGAATGTGCAGCTAGCATGTGGGATAGTATAACATATGATTTGGAATATGGAATATTAAATGGTTTAGTAGATAAGCCGATTCATGGAATGGGTTTTAAAACAAACCATCAAACCCAATAGTTTTAGACTTAGATAAAAAGGGAGTTTTAGTATTTTGATATCTTAGACTAGATTTTTGGTATATGTGACAACATTTATGATAGTTTAATAGTAAGACACTTAAACACACACATCACATATCTGATAGATTTACAATTGCAAATCTAAAAGATAAAAACTAAGGTTTTAGGAAATACTAAGAACACTTTTGGAATGCAGGTTAGAGGGAAAAACAAAAATATTTTCAGGCCAAAGTAATCACCGGGAGATTGATGAAGAACCTAAAGGTTAAGACACTGGCCAAAAGACTAAAGAAAGCAATAAGTCAAATAGAGAGAGATGAAAACGCTCTCAAAAGTTCATTACATTTTGATTGCTAACACATTGAAGCTTCCACAACATATAAAGAGGTATCACTCAAGTACATCGACACACCCCTATGAAGTGAAAAGGGTGAATACAATCTTATCTAAGAGAGACAATTTCCAGTGGATCTTACTGACAAAGATCAATCTCCACTTGTTCTATACAAAATTCCATCACTCGAGAGCATACTTGCAATCCTAGAATGAATGTCAAAGAGACTCAATATTTCCACAATGAGAACATGCATCATCTATGAATCTTGTTTGGGATGATCACTCGTTAGAAGGAAATCTTTAATACATTGTAAACCAAGCAAAGAATCACATATTAAAATAGAGCCTATATGAGTAGAGAATGAAGCCAATTTATCCATTTTGTTTTTACATCACCAATACCCCACCACCTATTCAACTTCACTTGGAAATAGAGAGAGACTCTAAGGTACTTCCATACCCATTTCATAGATAGGTTTATAACTTTTCCTTAGAAATAACTCCCCAAGAAACTACTACACACTTTGCCTAGATCTTAAGATGGTACCTGGTGTAAAGCGGGCATTGCATACTAGTGTGCCTAATCCTGAGAGAATTGAACTAGGGACCTGGAAAACACATTGGATTTCTAACAACATCCTAGCAATAGTGGCACCAAATGATTGAGCTAACCCTTAGGGATAGATAGGTTTGTCATATCTCCATAACCAATCCCATAATCTATATTTAGAGTATATAGATTAACCTTATACAACTCCCCTAATGGAATCAATCTCTAAATTTCATGGATTGTTATACAAATTGAAGAAATTAGTCCAAATTCTTGTGAAATATCATGCCTAGTCTTCCATGTTTTGGTCTCATCACTCCAAATATCTCTCCAACACAAAATCCCCTTTGCGGAAAGAATTTTTGGGGAACTATATAAGTATGTGTGCTATAGGACACAATGTTCCTTCAATGTCCAAATTGAATGAGAATACATATCAAAACCTCTCCCAAATCCATTCCAACGTCTACTAAGAGTAGGCACATCTTCTTCCCAAGCTTCCCAAATCCTTTCAGGAACAAAATACCCATCAATATTGAAATCCCACAGAATAACAAGGACATCATTAAGGAGGAAATGACCCTTGATCATGTTTACATGTTTTGCATTAGAAATCTTATATCTTAATAAAAGTTTCCAATACACTCTATCAACAAGACATCGGACAATCCATTTAGTTGGTAAATCTATCCCCTGTAATTTGATATCAATGACACCTAGTACATTTTTTGTTTGGATAGATTATAAATATTTTATGAAACTAAGGAGAATGATCATATACACCTCAGACCATAGGACCTCTTAAGATATTCTCTAGTAAACCAAAAAAAGAAGAAAAAAGAGACCAAAAGAAAGACAATAAACATGAAGATCTAGAATTTTCCAACTAGAAAGAGGTCACTAAACATCCACAACAAAAGCTTCTAAATATCTAGTTATAGATTTTGTATAAAACTGAAGATCTAGAATTTTTCCAACTAGAAGGAGTCACTAAACATCCACAACAAAAGCTTCTAAATATCTAGTTGTAGATTTGTGTTGAAACTTTTGTAAACACCACTTCCAAATAACTATAGAAAAAGAAACATATGCATATACAAAGAGAAAACATAAGTTAATGCACAATAACATAATTTTTCAAAAAGAGAACATACACATGTATCTTAATATATTTAATGTGTGTAAAACATCAATATTTAAAAATTACGGACACCACCTTATTCATTAGGACATGATTTAAACTACCATGATATGACTTTATTAACTTAAAGCCACTCAATTATTGAACTTAAGTACAATACTATAATATTACATCACCATTATACTAAGCCATTTGTAACACCTCCTTAATGGTCATTTGGAAACAAATGTGTGTGCTACAATACAAACTTATCTTGACCAAGCATGTTGAAAATGTGTGTGCTACAATACAAACTTATCTTGACCAAGCATGTTGAACATATCTACGATCCATTTTTCAAGTGCAATCCAAAATATATTATGAATTTTTCAAGAAATGAGAAGTAATGTTGACTTCTTAACATGTCACATACATGGCTAATGCAGAATAAGTCACTTGTTTGACCATTGAATCCTCATCTAGATGAATGTCAATGTTGGATAAAAAATTCAGCTCACCTATTATAGATGTAGAAGTTGATTTCAAGTTCAAAAAAGATACCCTTTTATATACCTAATATAAAAAAGTATCTAATCTCACAAACCAAGCCTTTATAATTGTTATAAATTGTAAAAAAAAAATCCAACCTCACAAACCAAGCCTCTATAATTGTCATAAATTGTGAAGACTCTAATCCACATTTATAAATTGTGAAGACTCTAATCCATACCTATACCTCATGTGACTGATCCACACTTGTAAATTTCAGATCATGTGGTTGATTTCTACAACTCTTTACATCTAATCACCTACCAAATTGCATTCGCACTACCTTGGAAAAATCCAATGTCATTGTAAGAGAAGTAAGTACTTTCTTCCACATATTATCATCTTCTTCACCAACTTAAAACTCAACAAAGTTTGAACCAACATACAAATAAGAAAACAACAAATAAATAAAAACCTATTGAACAAACCAATCACCTTTGCTTTCTAGCCTTCCACTTGGTCTTATATCCCCAAGCAATGGAAGCTCCTCTTCATATCTTCAAGCCTATCCTTATTTGATTTACTTCCTAAATGAACAACTTTTTTCCACTTCACTTGAAACAATCTCCACATCTCTTGCCTCCTTTGAAACTTGCACAACATCTGGTGATGGATGCTCAACATTTTACACTTGTCCTTGTAGATCAGTTGATTTTTCAACTTCAAACCAACAACCATAATATTCATTTGGATCTAATTTCTCATCAATGTTTACATTCCAAATCACCACCTAAATTGTACATAGATACTTATTTTTCCATGGAAAACTTCCTTGGGGAAACCCTCCAAGAACATCCTCACATTTCATGAATGGGGCTCAAGGTAAATGATGGTGGTTGACAACATGTACACTTACCTAAGTGTATTCGACCTTGTGACCTCGTTGGACATTATGGCTTTGACATAGTAAATAAAACTGCTTTAGCCTAACCCTTAAGGCTGATTTTACATGGATGTTTGTGGCATAATAATTAGGACTCACTTATCAAATTAAATATTTTAAGCGAATTATGTTTGATTTCTTCTAGCATCTTGCCTCCTCATATATGGCTCCTCATACACATTAATGTAAGTCAATAATCATTTTAGGGAGAAATTATAGTATTAAATAGAGACAATCAAAATAGATAGAATCTCCACACAACCATGAAAACAACAAGCAAAAAGTAAATGGATCAAATTGTTATTTCTTTATCAAAGCTACATGACATTACAATACTGTAAGAATAATAAAACTCCCAATTTCTTCTAGATCACATAGAACATTCAAGAATCAAAAGAACACAACTTCTAATCCCATCAACTCGAAATTCATTAGAAATAATATATGCTCCAAAAAAAATGAAACAAATTGTCTACTTAAGTTCCCTAGTTGCAACGCTACAATCTCGAGCCCAAAATGAGTAAATTACTCTAGTTAAGGTACAAGAGGATATAACCCCTTATTCCTCTTACTTCTACATTGTCATAAACAAGCTGTATATACCCTAATATTAGACTTATAAGTTCAATGCATTAATCTCAATCCATCATCATCTTTTATTTATCCAAAAAGATCAAAGGGTGATTCCACAAATCCCATGGAGAATTTTGTCACATGCTTGGTGAAGAATACTACTCTACATTAACTTAAGCTATAACAACAAGATTTGGTCGTATTGGATTTTGTTGTATGGAAATTCAATGGCAATATGAAAATTAGCCTCTTTTTTTGGTACATTATGGATATGATATGGGTCAACTTATTTTTTATTGTCTTTAATAATATACTTCATTTTTATACTTGTAATATACTTTATTTTTATACTTGTATATTCTAAATATAAATTAAATAGCCATTTTTATTTTAAGGAATGAATTTTTTATTTTTATTTTTATTTTTTATATATACTAAATATAAACTAAATAGCCATTTTTTAAGGAATGAATTATTTTTCTTATTTTTTTTTTCATTTCCTTGAGCCTAAAATTTCTCTAAATTTTGGAACAAAATGCATATCTTTTGTATTTATAAGATGTATAATTTTGTATTGAAATTATACAATATTTTTTCGTTAAATATTTTTTGTATTGAATTGTATTTAAATTTGTATCCATGTTTGAATCTTGCTACTATACTTCAAACCACTTCATGTTTTTCAAATTAAATCTCCACGGAAACCCAATTAAAGATCAGTTTCCTCTTCTTGAGAACAATGGCTATAACCATTGTCAAATGACCAAGTCAAATAAGGGTCTAAGGGTCTATATGCATGTCTCTGATGATTGGTCCATGTATGTTCCATATTCCTTGCCATGGAGTAGTATAAGAGTGGCTATATTCATTGAAGTGGTTGCATGGAATTTTATCAATCTTTCCCCCCTAAGCCTTTCACATGCATAGGATTGTTCCAGGTGTTAGGATCACAGAGCTCTAGGTGATAGACATATTCTTCTTTTCCTAATCACCCCATAGACTAAGATATTGATTCCATATGATTTCAATTAGGGGTTGGTCATTTGGAGGGGGTCATGGAAAACAAGAAGAAAATGTTCCTAATCTTCCTATGTGTGGTTTTAAGAAAATCATTCAACTATGCTTTTGGGAAGTTTCAAGTGAGGTTGAGATTCCCACATACAAACATGTTTTGTTTTTTTTATGTGAATGTCACTACAAAACCTATCAAAATTCATTATTTAATGGGTAATGAGAATAGCTATTATTTGTTACTATCCATAAGTATTAGATGACTTATCATTATCATATAAGGAAAACCACACCACTTAAAATAACTCATAAGTGATCCTTAATGGAACAACTTTGACTCCTACCAAATAAGTGATCCATAATGAGACAACTTTGACTCCTACCAATTAAAGAAATCCATGGATTGCGAGAAAGACAGAAAAACAGATGTGATTGAGAAGAAGGGAGATGATTGGGGCGTAGGAAAAGGAACGAGCAGTCACACAAATAACACTCCGGATTTACATTTCCGTGCAGGAGGAGCATCCGATATTCGCTACACACGGCTAAAGTTTATGCGGATTCCAACCTTAGAGTAAAAGTGTATGGAATTTCTCTTCTAAAAGAAAAGAAATATGTTCTGCGAATTCTATAACTTTAAAGTGAAAGTGGTATGTGCTTCATCCTTTGTGACGAAGCTAAGAATAAGCATAACAATAATTTGAAAATGTAATGGCAAAAAGAAAAAGCTGGTGTGAAAATTGGAAGAAGGTGGTGTGAAAACTGGAAGTTATTTTTTTCTTAAATGAAAGTAAAAGTAGTAAAAATAATTTTATCTAAGTTATTATTAATAAGTATTTGTCATACTAGAATCTATTTAAAGTTGTTTAAAAAAAATAGAATAAAAATTTATGAGAATTCAAAAAATAATAGGTAATGATTAGGTATATCTTATGGTAATAATAAATAAGAGAAAAAATAAATTGAAAGTATAATAATAATAAGAAAATAATGATGAAAGCACAATAGGAAAATGATGAAAATATAATAGGAAATTAATGATAGTATTGTTTGGATTTAGATATTTCTAAAAAAGTTATTATTAATTTATGTTTATAACTTTTGGTTATATTTAAAGATAATTGATTGAAAATGTAATAATAATAAAAAATGATGATGGAGTGGTGGTGTTTGTGTGGAAGATTTTGATTTTTGATTTAAAGATAAACAAAATATCATTAATATGTTTATAATTTTTTTACATTCAAAGGTAAGTCAATATATATAAAAAAAAAACTATAAATTTAATTATTGCATAGCTTTTATAAAATTTTGAAAAACTACATTCTTTATTTTGAAGTAAAAAAAGAAAAGAATAACCAAACCAACTATTTTGAAGTGAAAGAAAAGAAGAATAACCAAACCAACACTGAAAGAAAAGAAGAATAACCAAATCAACCAATAGGATATAATTGGACCTACCAAAAAAGTTAAGTTTTCTAAAAAAATGGTTGTACAATTGTAAGAAAAATTTAAGAAAAATTAAAAAACTTGTAGCATTGTAGGGAAAGAAAAGTAAATAAAAATAAGAATCAAATATTTTTTTATTTGTAATAATGAAATGGAGTTGTAAAGTTTTTGAACCTATCTTTAAATAATGGAGTGGTAAGAAGAATACTACGTAAAAGAAAGAATATGGGAAACATTTTTTTAAGTATAGTGGAATAATAAGTTATATAATAATGGTTAATGTTTATTTGTAATAATGGAATGGAGTTGTAAAGTTTTTGAACCTATCTTTAAATAATGGAGTGGTAAGAAGAAGAATACTACGTAAATGAAAGAATATGGGAAACATTTTTTTAAGTATAGTGGAATAATAAATTATGTAATAATGGTTAATGTTGAGCAAACCAAAATCATATATATTTATTTTTAAAAAATTTAGAAATTGTAATATATTTATGAGTGTGGATTTTTATATTTTATACCAGTATAATTATATCAATAAAAAATATATAATGGAAAAATATTTGATAAGTATTATCATTGTAAGGTAGGATAAAAATCATGGACAACACTTCAATGAAAATAGAGATGTGAACAAAGTTTTTTGTTTTCTGAACCAAGGTTAGAAAGATAGTGATTTTTTTGGGTTTGTTGTGGAGTTATTGTTCAATGTTTTGCATTGAATTTGATCTTGTTGGGCTTTTCTATTGTTTCCTTTCGACCATAAGGAAGATGGGATCTCTATGGGCTCCTGACCTCTCAAAAAAGTTATTAAGTTTTTTTACTTGGAGTTGTGACTAGTCTAGAGAGTGGTATTAGTGCACAAAACTCCACAAAATTATGTGCCAAAGGCATATCATGAGACAACAACCCCCTCTTAATATTGATTAGTTTGAGTCTATGATAGTTTATGTAAGTAGTTACGTCTAAGTTCACTTCTAGGTTGAACACTAGGTTTCTGGTTGTTCATTCTGATTCTCGGAGAGACCCCCTTGGTGGTAGAATAGGGAGCACAGGTAGGAATGGATTTTTTGAAATTGGAAGTATGGAAGCAACCTGTTAATGGTGAACTAGAATTATGGTGGAGACCCATTAATGGCAGAGAAAGATTCCTAAACTCTAGAATGTGGGTGTACTGTTTAGAGGTAATGGATTTTTGACTTGTTTCTACCATCCTTTCTACCTCTACTTTTAGCGGGATTGTATCTATCATGGTTTCTGATTTTTTCCTAGCGATGCTCTAATAACCACTACATTAACTGTATATTGGTCCTTACCAACCTGACCATTTTCTCTTGATTTGAGAGTTATTAACATTTATTACCTTCGGGTTAGTGGCTCTTTGGGCTCCGGGTCCTTTCTGCTATTATTTACTTTTCTAGGAAACTAGACTATTGTTAGTTTTCATATTGGTTTAGATCTGAGTTTCTTCCAAGTAGACGTTTTTCGAAGCTTCCCTCCACATCGAGGTGGAAATAAATGTCAAGGCGTTATGAATGTCGATGACAAGTACTTTTGGGAACAAGAGGACATTTATGTCAACTTAGGAAACTTGGGAAATGAACCCTTGGGACGTCCACCTAAAACTTTTACGTCGTCTTATGCTACAGATCCTCCCATCAAGTTTTTGAACATTCCTTTGCCAGTTTCTCTGGCTGAACCTTCTGCAACTATCCTTCCTAGCTGCCAGCCTACCAATTCACAATTCTTTAGACATTTTTCGATTGGTACAAAAGGGCTTTCTACCTAGGAGGGATGAAGAAAATCCTAGAAAGTGGAGCATCCTACTTCAACTAGGCGTAAGGCGTGGAAAGCTAAACGCAAGCAAAAAACAAATGGTTGTAAGATCTGATGTGGGGTTAGAAGAAACGTGTAGGATGGCCCTTTGTGGACTGGTGGGTAGGATTTCTTACAGTCACCTAAGAAAGGAACCCATTGAGGTTCGGGTTAAGAATCATTGGCAGTCGATTCTGGGTTATGAGCCAGAGACACTGTATCTTACAAAGGGTTGGCTAGGTTTTATATGCAGGTCTTCAGAGGATGCGACTGTCTTATTGAACTCTCTCCAGGTATTTGGCGAAAGTATCATAATGATCAAGCATTGGTGAGTTGCCTTTAACCCAACAACTGAGCACTTCAAACTCCGCCATCTATGGGTACTTCTTCTAGGCCTTCCTTTATATCTATGGAATGAAGGCACCCTACGGGCCATTGGTGATAATATCGGTAAATTCATTTCTTTGGAGTCCAAGTTCTTTACCGACCCTGAACATAATTTGGGACGAATCCTTATGGAGATGGATATCCACTGTGGTTTACTGGACTCCATCGATATTGAGTAGCGTGGCCGCATAGTAGTTCAACAACTTGACTATTTAGGGATACCTTTTCGGTGCAATGCTTGCAGACATACATGTCATCTTCGTCGTGACCACACTGGTAAGGAAGCTGAGGAGTTATCAGAAAATACTGAACTTCAAAGAGACCCTCCCGAGTATATGGATGAAGCAGAGTCCTTTGGATGCACGGATCACCAAACTGGTCTATCCACTTCTCACTGGCGAGAGGATCACTCCACACTAACGGGTAAGCTACAAAGTCTCTGTCCATCTTTATTTTCGTCTCTGATGCATTGGGAGAAAGAGGCCTTAAATTCTTCAAACTGGTTAACCTCTACTACTACTGCTCCTTGTCAACCGAAAAAGAAGAGGACCCCTTTAGAACCCTTACCACCAGTTTCTCTAAATCTTTACAGTACCAACGACCCTCTATTTACTCCTTCTATTAGTTTTCCTATTGAGGTCTTGACTTCAGGGACCTCACTCTCCCCTGCCCTTATTCATGATACTTATCAGACACCTTTGTTGTCTTCGAAGAGACCAACTTTGACTCCTTCACCTCCATTGGACCCACAATATTCCTCCCCGATAGAAACAAGTTTCAAGGAGGCTAAGGATGATGATTCTGCCCTAAATGCAGTCCTCGATTCCTTGATTCCTTATATCCATGACTCTATTGATACCCTTCCACTGCCTACTTATTTAGGGAAGTCCGTCTTCGACCCTCTTCCGAGAACAAGATCCTCCTCCCTTACCAAGACTCCAGGTAAGGAAGGTAATAATTATTCCTGGTCTCGAGGCATTGGGGTCAAATTGTCACCCATAAAGACAAGAATTTTATGTAAAAAGTTGGCGCTCACCCCCTCTCAACCATTTGACAATCTCCCTTCCTCCATGGATAGTGAGGCTCTTAGAGAAATGAAATCCATGGCATGGGCTAAGTAATTTTATTTCTTTCTCTGAATATTCGATGGATTGGAGGCACCCTCAAAAGAACCTGGGTTCATAGACTGCTAGATCAGACTCATCCTGAAATTGTATTTCTTCAAGAGACTCTAGCTAATGAACAAAAGGCTAGAGATTTTATGCAACATCTTTGTCCTACTTGGTTTTCGAGTGTTGTAAATATTGTCGGTAACTCGGGAGGTTTACTAGTATCCTGGGATTTGATATGATTTAGCTCCCTTTCTTACAATCATAGGTATTCTATTAACATGCATGGGTGTGAACAATCATCAGGAACTATCTCTACTAAATGTGTATGGTCTGTGTGTATATCGGAAGCAGTTTTGGAGCTCGTTGGCCGATAGTGGCATCATATCTATCAAGAACTTAATTATTGCTGGGGATCTGAATATCATCATCTCCTCGGATGAGAGCTTGGGGGATCCTTTGTTCTTGGTCTGTCAGAGGATTACTATAAGAAGTTATTCCTATCAAAGAAGATGATCGATGTAAGGATGATTAAAGTGGTTCCAACATGGTGAAATGGGCACTTAGGTCATGAAGCCATAGAGAGACGACTTGACAGGTTCTTGGTGTCTAAAGATTTGTTGGAGGCTGTGGGATTTTCCCATTCTTGGGTGGAATATTCTTTTGTTTCAGATCATGCTCACATCCTATTACAGATGGAACATCCCCCTACTTTAAAAGCTTACCCTTTTAAACTCAATGCCAATTGGCTTCAAGATGATGATTATTTGGCTCTGGTACAAAAAGTATGGAAAGACCCTCGTTTTCTCTCAGAAGGCGATAAATAGTGCCTAATGGTCTGGAAATTAAAAGAACTACAAAAATCTGGATTAAGGAAGTTAAAGAGAGAGACAAGGCTATCCTGTAGAAGATGGAATCCAAGATTAAAGATAATTTGGTGAATTCCTTTTGGAATTCTACAATCTAGGAAAAGGAACAAATCATTAGGGAGGTTGATATTAAAAGAAATAAAATTCTGCGTGAGGAGGAATCCTGGAGACTACGTAGCAGAGCGACATGGATCAAACGTGGGGATAATAATACTAGGTTCTTCCATAAGATGGCTAGTCATAATAGGAACCAGAAACATGTTTGGGAAATCTCGGATAGAAATGATAATATCATTATTGAACAGGGAGAGATAAAGGAATAAGTGATGGCATACTTTAAACACTTTTTTAAGGTGCAAACAAACTATAATATAAATGAACAAGTCAGGTTTGCAAGCCTCTTCCCTAGAATGGTGAGCGATGAGGATGTGGGATCCCTATTCAACTTGGTCACTTTGGAGGAATTGAAGGATGTACTTCTTCACTTTAAAAAAGAAAAGAGCCTGGGCCCAGATGGATGGACCGCAAAATTCTTTACTGTATTTTTTGATCTAGTTGGGGAAGACCTCCTTGAGGTGGTTGAGGAGTTGAGAGTGAAAGATAAATTTAGAGAAGCTCTAAATTATACCTTCCTAGCCCTTATTTCAAAGACAAACAAATCTGTGTCATTTGACGACTTTCGACCGATCTGTTGGCATAGGGGCAGACCCAGGGTTCAGCGCTACAACAAGGCACCAACAAAAACCTAACTACCGGCCCTTAGGCAACACTTGCGAAGCAGATGACGTCTCACCAGAGGTAGAGGAAGTGGTGGTTGCAGGGCTTCAGTGTCTACAACCTTAGCTAGGACAGAGAACTGTGATTCTACCACTTAACATAGCACTCAACAGGTAACAATCATCAATATCTAGTTCTTGGTTACAGTGCAGTTAAACCCTAATTATAGCACAACACAGTATTCATCCTGATCTACTATATTGAAGAACTTAAGCACATCCACATAGGCCAGATCTAGTATTCATCCATAGTATTAAGCACATAGCATTAACATATCTATCTACCATTCATATATGTTAAAGCACTAAGCAAGTAAACACATAAACACATAAACACATCGCACAAAGCATAACAACACAACATGTATGTGGTTCACCCCCACCCTGGGGCTACATCCACCAACTCTTCTCTTCTTTATTATCTTCAGTCAATCATCTATATGCACAGAGCCACAAAAACCCTACTTTGCATAGGACAAGAGATCTGCACACCTTGCTAGATCCTGCTTCCCCATGCTAGGTTTAAGCACAAATCCTTCTACAATCTCTTACATCCACTTGCACTTAGCTTTGCAAGTCTCACATAGTATGCACAAAGAATCTACAGTCCACACTTGCACTTAACACTTAACACTTAGCTCATTGGCCTCATCTATGCCTCTCCTTACATCGCCTAGACAGCTATTTATACTTTACAAAATAGGCCTAAACATGTGTAAACCCATGCGCTGACATCCCATACCCATTACATAATCCTGAATCCTAAAAAGGACTGAAAAGGGGCTGAGATCCCACGATATCCGCTTTGTCTTACGCTCTGCCTTCGATAGCCTGTCAAAGTCCCAAAATTAGGTCAAACATGACCAAGAATCCTCAACACTTGGTCAAGGGCCAATAGGCCCCCAACACTCACCTGTGACTTGTCTCGAGTCACTCTGATCTGATTAGTTTTTCTTCAAAATACTCGAGCTTGGATTGAGCTGCTTCGACTTATTGTTATGCCATGACCTCTTGTTTAGTGAAATCTTTGATGACTACTTTGTTGACAGGTCCCTGTAGGTTTTGTTTGGCTACAGTGATGACTTGCTCCAGTTTCGCTCCTTGGATTTCAATCTCTGCAAACAATTGGCAAGCCTCATCCTGTGTAGGTTGGAGCCTCTGAGTTACTTCCATAACTCTGCTCCGAATGGTGTGAACATGTTGTTGGGCGGTGTTCTACTCATGGGATTGCTTCATTCTTTCCACAACTGATAGGGCTTCAACTGCGCCTGTATTGTCTCTTTTTGATACTTCACGTCCTGGAGCTGTGACTCCAGTGCCTTCAATTATGGATTCTCAATGAGTCACTCATAAATCTGGGCACTACAATCAGTCAATTTATTTCATTCCAAGGCAAGGACTTTTATTCTTTCAACTGCGCTTCGAGCAGTTTTTTCTCTTTGATCTCTTACCTCCTGTGGGGTGTCTGGTACAGTACAGAGCTCTAATTTTTTTATTCATTGTTGTAGTTGTTGGATAGCTTCTGTGAGCTTCTCTACTTGATGCGTGACCCAGTCTTCTGCCTGTGGCTCTAAGCCTGTCATAGAGCAGAGTGCTCTTTTGAATGCTTCTTTCACTTCGAGTTGCTCCGTGAGCAACTGTTCTTTTTCTTGTTGCATTTCTGTTTTCTCTTCTTCAAACTTGGCTTGGAGAGAAACCTTCTCATGTTCTACAACTCTACATTGTTCTACAATTATGCCTTGTACTTGCTTCAAGGCCTAGGTGGCTTATTCTGTTTCTTCCTGTGCATGACGAAGGCGAGCTTCGACCACATCATCTAATTGACGGAGTTGCGATGGCTCATATCCCAACTATGGTTCTCCTGATGGAAGGAGCACAGTGGACACTGCACAGCTAGACTAAAGGGATTTCTATACCCCTCAGAATTTGACCTTAAGTCTGTCATACATTTCATCCTGCTTGGCTTATTGTTTATCCATGATTTACAATGAAGCATCGTTCAAGGCTGCTATGATGAAGTCAAAATCATTGGTAATGAGCACAGCCTTCATCTTGGTCACGATGGATTTCAGTTTCTTCTGGGAAGAAGGTTTTGGGGGAGAAACCTTCCTTTTCTTTAGTGGATCAGTCTCATATCTAGGTGGTGTTACTTCTCCTTTCTTTTGTTCATCTCCTTTTCCATTTATCCTTTCTACTTTGTCATCACCCCCTCAGATAGGTGATACTGAAGAAGTCTTTCCTAAAGCAGTTCTTAAGTATTGGACCTCTTCAGTCTTCTTCGTTCTGTTGGGTCTGGGTGTATCATTCTCTTTGTGCACGGTCTCTGGGTTGTCAAGGTCAGACATCTCTGCAGGGTCTGCAGGAATAAGGAGGTCTACCTACCAGTCCTTAGTGATTTTCTCAAGGTCTTCTTCCATAAGCTTGTCATACGACTGAAGTTGCTCCTTATGTTCATCAGCTAGCACCGTAAGGTAGATTAAGTGTCGATCTACGCAGAACTTCATCAGGGTTCTGAACCTCTGTAGGGTGTTTGGAGTCATGCGAGGTTAAGCTTCGATGAATCTCTTCAACTGAAGGTAATATGTATGAAAAATAGTGTTCAACTGCCACTGTTTGTTCATATCACTCGAGTACCAGAGTGTGGCGAACTTCGCAGCAAGCGGCTCAAATGGTTCAATATCCGAGAAGGTCGCACCTTCTGGCATCTCCCAGGAAACAAAGGTGATAAGGATTAAGAGCCAGCTGAAGTGGAACTCGTAGCCCTGATCCTGCGCTTCACAACAGTCTAGTTCTAGCTGATTCACTAGGTACTTCACTCAGTTCATCTGTAGACCTTCTACGCACTTCCCTTCGAGGTCAACTACAAAGCCCGTGACCTATGTAGGTCTTTTATTCCTTACTAACTTTCCTGCAATTAACTGACAGGCTAGGTGCACTACGCCATTCTGGATGAAGGCTAACTTGTAGCCTTGCATTCCCTTTTCAACATCGCATATGTATCCTTGATCTTCTGTGCTAGTGTGCGATCTGTGGCTTTTCCTAGATACAGTTCCTGTGGATCCGATCCTTGCATACTCAATCCTATGATCCTATGGATCAATGTCAGGTCGACTATGATACGGTGGTCTACTAAGCCATAAGTAGCCACCATGGTAACATGAAAGCAATGGCTTGATGCATGCATTAACTTCCTAGTGCCTTCCGAAGTGTGGGATTTTCATTACATTTAACAAGGTGGACTGCACGAGGTTCATCGTCCATGGTTGAGGGATTATCTTTGAGTTCTTCCCCTTCGTCCTGGTCAGGTATTTATACAGGGCAAGAATATTATAGTTCTTGCGATATCCAAGGTTGAAGTCACTGAACTTAAACACTATGATCTTGTCCTACTGTGCTCGAACTGCGAGTATTCCCTTCGGGAGGTATGCAGTAACCATGGTGTACTTGAAATATCTTGGCACGCTATCTCGACTCATTGCACTGGCTAGAGGCAGGATGTAATCAAGAAAGATGGTCGGGATCAGCTTCTTATTTGCTAGGTCATCTCTGTGTTTGGTTCTCTTTTTCACTGATGGTCGGGATGGTCCAACTCCGCGAGCAGTCGACGAAGACGCTTGCACTCCTTTCATCGAGGATGCTTGAATACTTGCAGACATCACTCTTTCAAACATGAATCTTTCAGTGATGAGGTCGGTAAGTACTTCCTTTACAGACTCTTTGACTGTGCTAATTTCTTCGGACATACACGCTCATGGTTGAATATCTCAGGTTCGAAGAATAACTTCTCAATGCAATGGGATGGATGGAAATAGCGCAATAATCACTATACAAAATCAACTATGTTGCAAGCTCAGATAGTCACGGTTGGAAAAAAATTTCTCGTTGCGTGGCGCGATAGGATAAATAGATGGCTTGTCAATGGATCTCTTGTAACGGCTAAGAAGCCTTCATAACTTAGTTCTGTCCATTATGGCATGGTCCCAACGGTCTGGTGGCGGACTTCCTGATCATAAATGCCTTTCTATCAGTTCAGTTCTAATAGTTATACTATTCCCAACGACTATATTGCTTCACCATGGCGAAGTGCTATGTGACATTGTTCTGATATCCCGACGAAGTTCTAATTTTGCAAATTTTTCTTCTGCGAAGTTCCCTCTGGAACCTTCTATAATTTTTTGATCTTATCTCTCTTCTTACTTAGTTTTCTAGACTTCTTTCTAGTGAGCTTCATCTCGGTATTTCTTTTTCCATTTTGATTCTTATCTTCTTTTGTCATAATAACTTCACGTTGTTGAGATTCTTTCCTAGAAATCAGGGGCAATACTTCATCTATATCTGGAATAGGTACTTCAATCTTCTGTGGGTCTTCTAGTGTTATTCTCACTTCGACATCCAAGTCTCTAGTTTTAAATAGCTTTGCTCGATTCTCTTGTTCTTCAATCAAGTATGTGATCCTCCTAGTCATGAAATATTTCAACTCTTGCTTCTTTTGTTCCAAGACTTCTTCTTCTTTGCTTCTGGCCTGATCTTTTTCAATCCAAGGTTTTCCTAGTAACATAACAAATGGAGCTCTATTCTCAATAAATTTAACAACTTCAAATTCTTCCTCTTTCGAAGTTCCATGAGCACTCATAGATATCTGGGTAAGTCTTCCACATAAGGTTATCAGTTTTCCTCTGAATAATCCTATTCCTCCCAATGAAGGAATCATAGTAGGATCCCCTAAAAGTTCCCAAGTTCTTTCTGTCATGATATTCACCTATGTTTCTTCATCCAGAACATAGTCAATGTTGAAGTCTCCTATTCTTTCTTCAATGCACTCTTTTTCTTTAAAGACCTCTAATAATATGACATGTCAGTGGTCATTCAAGGTTTCTTTCATCTGTAGCAATACTTTCTCTGATTCTTTTTGGGGTTCTATCATGGTTTCAGTTGCTTGACCTTTCTCGTGGTCTTCTTGCCTCATATTCATCCTTTCATCCCTAGAAATCATTCTAGGGTAAACCAATACTTCATGGTCCATATATTTACAACAGAGACAACTAGGTCTTCTACCAGGGCATTCCTTAGCCAAATGTCCCGGTCTTCTACAACTGTAACAAAGAGTTAATCCTCTCTTTCTTTTAAATGATCCCCAACCTTTCCTGTACTGCAAGCTAGGATGATGGTAGTTAACCTACAACAAATTCTTTCTAGGGTCCTGCATCCATTCGTTAGTCCAAACATTCTTTCTATGCATAGTTATAACATATCTTACATTATTCTTATCAGATCTACTAATATCAAATCTTTTTTCTTCTACTAGTGCCCTAGTTTTCAAGCTAGGAAAAATCTAATCAAACATACCTAGATTCATATTCTAGAAACAAAAATTCCCACTTATCTTACTTCTACAGAGCACAAAGCTTCCAGATATAAAACTTTTCACTATTCTTACCTCTATCAGAGCACAAAGCATTCAGATTTTACCTCTTTTCTTCATATCAAACTTCTTTTCTTAGCATAGAGCTTCATAGATTGAGTATAATACTGCACACTAGAGCGACAGATCTACGCACAGAGCTTCCACAATTTTAGGTTAGGTATTTGCACAAAGCTTCTTCTTCCTCAGTTCCCAACAATCACAATTCCAGGTCCTGACAATGGAACCATTTTTTGGCACAAGGGCAGACCTAGGGTTCAACGCTACAACAACGCACCAACAAAACCCTAACTACCGGCCCTTTTGGCAACACCTACGAAGTAGATGAAGTCTCACCCAAGGTAGAGGTAGGAGTGGTTGCAGGACTCCAGTGTCTACAACCTTAGCTGGGACACAGATCTGTGATTCTACCACTTAATAGAGCACTCAATAGTTAACAATCATAAATATCCAGTTCTTGGTTACAATGCAGTACTCATCCTGATCTACTATATTCAAGCGCTTAAGCACATCCACATAGGCCAGATTTAGTATTCATCCATAGTATTAAGAACATAGCATTAACATATCTATCTACCATTCATATATGTTAAATCACTAAGCAAGTAAACACATCAACACATCAACACATCGCACAAAGCAGAGCAACACAACATGTATGTGGTTCACCCCCACCATGGGGCTACATCCACCAACTCTTCTCTTATTTATTATCTTCAGTCAATCGTCTATATGCACAGAGCCAAAAAAATCCTACTCCACATAGGACAAGAGATCTGCACACCTCGCTATATCCTCCTTCCCCAAGATAGGTTTAAGAACAAAACCTTATACAGTTTGTTACAACCACTTGCACTTAGCTCTACAAGTCGCACACAGTATGCACAAAGCATCTACAATCTACACTTGCACTTAGCACTCATCACTTAGCTCATCGGCCTCATAGATACCTCTCCTTACATCGCCTAGACACCTATTTATACTTTACAAAATAGGCCTAAACATGGGTAAACCCATGGGATGACATCCCATACCCATTACATAATCACGAATCCCAAAAAGGACCTAAAAGGGGTCAAGATCCTATGATCTCCACTTCATCTTGCGCTTCACCTTCGATAGCCTGTCAAAGTTCCAAAATTAGGTCAAACATGACCAAGAATCCTCAACACTTGGTCAAGGGCCAACATGATCTCACTTTGCAACCTTTGTTATAAGATGGTCTCCAAAGTGATTGCTAATAGGATCAAGCCAACCCTGTCAATATTCTTATCGGAAAAACAACTGGGCTTCCTCCAGAGCAGAATGATACAAGATGCAATTGGAATGGAACATGAAAGTCTACATAGTATACACTAAAAGAAATTAAAGTCCCTGGTGATGAGGTGAAGGACTTCTTCAAAAGTGGTAGAGGGCTTCGAAAAGGATGCCCACTATCACCATTACTATTTATCCTAGCTATGGAAGGGCTCAGTCTCTTAATTAAAAATAACATTACTGCAGGCACAATTATAGGCATTAAAGTCTCCAAAATGATCAAAGTGGTACATATTTTATTTGTGGACGATATCATTATTATGACAAAGGAAAATATCAATGAGTGGAGGGTGATCTCAAATATTCTTCATAGATTTTTTTTGGCCACAGGCTTAATGATCAACAATACAAAAAATATTGTTCACTTCGGGGGATTAATAGACTCGGATTTGACTCCTCTAAAGGAGCTTCTCCCATACACCTTTATTGAGTTGTCAACATGATTCAAATATCTTGGATACTATTTAAAGAACGACCCCTCCAAGAAAGAAGATTGAATATGGCTAGTGACTAAATGGAATGGAAGATTGGGTTATGGTGTAATAAGTGGATTTCATTAGGTGGTGTTGGCAGCCAATTCACCTTTTTCTATTATCCTATAAGCTGCCTACACCTATGTCTTGTGAACGCCAAGTTTTTCGTCACATTTTTCAAATAGATGACATTTTCATTTCTTGCGACATTGACACATTTGTCTTCGTTAAGTTTTCACGACTGTAAGTGTGAAAACTTCTCCTCTCGAGGTCACATTTCGATCATTATCTGAACTGTGGTTATTTATTTTGTCATTTGCGCTTACCTTTTATCGATCGTTACACGATTGGCAATATCCTTTGATCAGTTCTCATACTTAGATTGATTATATGACTTGATTTTCTGAGAGTTTGTAAGACATTAAGCATTTGGATTTGCAATTTATGACTTGCCTAATCTTTGATTCTATGAAATGCATAAGGGTTTTGATTTAATTTTTATATATGTATGATAGGATCCTTATGTTAATCTTTTATATTTGTTTGTCTTGTCAACTATTTGGTACCTTGGTTAAACTTATGAATCGATACATTAGCACATATTTGATTTTGGGTGTCGATGTATACGTCAAATGTTTTGAACACTATGGCATAGTGTTGGCACGTATTTGTATGCACATTGCATTTGATTAGTTGTACACCTGACTTAATGGATGATCCACTATTATGAATTGAACATCTATATCGGCGGTTGTACTTTGACCATAATTGTTTTGCATGGCAGTGAATGACTCCACCACCCTCGCATGTTCACATTAACGCTTACCCCCTTTTGCTCGTTCATTGCTGTTAGACCGAATAGCTCTGCTCCTATATGTGTTCGAACCCTTCCCTTACCATGCATTCAACTCCATGGCACCAGTCGTGTGAGTTGAACCCAATGGAAAACATGCCCTGTTGATGTTTTATAATGCCCGCCAAGATTTGGCAGACAGTGGGTGGATTACCTTCATGGAACGTTTCGATGGATTTAACCTCTGCATGGTTCGATAGTTTTCCATGACCTTCGATGGCTGTCGAGCCAATGTTGGCGATATGAAATTGGAAATTGATGAACAGTTCATCAGTCTTGCTACAGGTTTTCCTGCCACTAGACAACGATGGTCCAAGAATTGCAAAGTCGAAGAGGTCCCGTGGACACTGCTGTTCCAGTCTTGCAAAATCACCTCCTGCGATAGAGGTTTTCCCGTGACCATGCTTAAACAACGTTGGCACGATTTATTAATGGTAATCAAACAGTTTATCACCTGCGAAGGTTGGTACGGGTTTGTGTTCCTCCACCACCTACGTTTGCTTATGGTTTTTATGGGTTATTAGCTCAATATGGCCTATTATTTGCATAGAAGCTTGTTTAAAATGTCGAAGAAATACAAAAGAAACCAGGTTGATAGTAGCCTTTTTTAGTTTGGGCTGGTGAAGCTTATTGTTGTCTGTCATTTGAGTCTGCTCGGGGATTGTTGGAGCAATTTCGTTGCTCGGAATGGTTTCGAGGATCTGAACCCTACACAGGTTGACAAACCTATGGTGAGCGAGGTCAAGGTTGTACCCTCAGTGCCCTACCATATCCTTCTACCTAAACCGTCGACCGACCCTCCTATCGACTTACCCCACACTGTGACTAAGAGTGTTGAGACTGCTAAGCCTATGGGAAAAAAGTCCAAAGCAAACCTCACTTCAAACGCCAAAGGGAAAAAGAATGCCCGTTTGATTTCACGGATGGCAAGGAATAAGCCGAAAGCCCCTGTCGAGCTGAACCCTATCATGTTGAGTGAGGACTTCGATTCGGAAGTGGAGTATTTCTTGGCTAGTGAATATCCCTATTCGCAAGGTTTGTGTGCCAAACCCTCATATGACTTTGTGTCAAACCTACCCCCCTGCCTAAAGGACGATCCTAACTACCCAAGCATTAAGTTGCCTTGTGAAACCCTCGGTCAATTGCCCAAACCCTCTCCTGCTCTGTCAAAACCTACAGTGTCACCCTGTGATCAATGCAATTCGTGGTTGGAGCGATATTATAATGATGTCCCAATACTCCAGTCAAAGATTCAGTCACTAGAGGACCAGATTGCAACCCTGACCAGTCAAAAGGCCAAGCTACAAGCGACAGATAAGAAACAAAAGACGACTGGCTCCATCTTGTTCAAGAACGTGGAATCATCCACGGCTGTTGTGAATTCCAAGCTGGCATAATCAGGTGGTCTCGTCGCTACACAGGTATGGAAGATTTGATATCGTTTTGTTTGTAAATAATCTAGGTTGTCATAATGATTTGTATTAAGTTTTTAAACAGTTCTGTTTACGTTGTGAATATCTCTGTTATAATTGTGTGTATTCTGTATATAGCGTTGCTTTGAATAGAAACAAAGTTCGATTCGATATGCGATTTTATTAGTCCCAGTATAGAAATCATTAGATTTCAAGTGGATTTGAGTGGCATGTTTTGAGATTTGATTGACTAGTTTATAAAATTAATGGTTTACCTCCAAAAGAATTGGTTTGTATCACGCTCAGATTTGATTTGGTTATGATTCTTGTGCTATAAACAGTTTGATTAAGTTTGATTGTTACAATATTTCCCAGATTCGATCTCATTATCATTAGTATGCTAGCACTGGTAAGTATTTCGGGAAGATGTTTGCTGTGTCATTTGATTCTTTCCAAGTTAAGCATAACGACTCTGTTTCTTTGATGAAAACCAGTACGCTCGAACAACCTTCGTGCCTGAATTGGGAAATCAACCCGAATCATAAAAACTGTGTAAAAATCTTAGCCAATCGATTCGCTCTGGTTCTAATTTGGCAAGTTTATTATATAAGTTGAGTTTAGATTATAATTGATGCTTTGTATTTTAATTTTGTGAAATGAATTGGTCAAACCTTGTTATGATTTGTTTGATTCAAACGATTGTGATCAAAATTGATCGGTCTTGTTTGCTCGTTGTGCAAGGATCAACGATCGAAATCTATGAAAAATTATGTTTGATCCTGTTACGTTTTGGTTATGTGCCAGCTTTGGCTTGAACTTGTTCACAATCTAAATCTTTGGCTATACGGTTATTATGGTAATCTTGTTCGATGCGAAGATTTCTTCCATTGATGTGATGGGTATAATGAAGTGTTTGTGATTTGTTATGTTTTCAACTGAATATCAAAACGATTTCATTCGATGTTAAGGTCCTAACCCGCACATAGGTAGATCAATGTATTCGGATGTAATAAAGGTCAATATTAATAAGACCTTTCAATAAAATAGAATAAGGCGGATGTAAGAAGACCTAATAGAAGCTTTCACTTCTAGAAGGATCTTCC
>ML777639.1:356526-372859 GCA_009831015.1 Picea engelmannii
TTTTTAGTATAAATAGGAGTCGAGGGTATTGAGAACCCTAGCTTGGATATTATTGTAACAGAGCGCTGCTCGATTGGAGGTTGCCCCCTCGAAGAGGCCTGTGAACATTTCTATCTGAATCAAGTGCTATTTCTGTTCAAGTGTTATTTCTGTTGCTATTTCATATATCGTTTCTGTGTATTGAGAAGATTATGCTGGATATTTTACTGATTATTCTGTTATTTCTAGCATTTTGTTTCTGTTCTGCATATTTTATATATCTGGTATCTTGCATTCGATTTTATGAAGAACGATCATGATGCTGTTACATGTGATTTCATTTACTTGACTTGTAACGATAATCGAAACAGAGTATTTCTATCTTTGAATTCGATTAAAAGATTTGAATCTTTTTGCTATATCATTATAGCTATAACGAGTGGAAAATGATTCCGTTTGGTTGTATTGTATCTCTTGTTTAAAAATCGCATACGACATGTTTGGTTATCAGTTTCAATTGGATATGAAACAATCTTATTACTTTTCGATTATGACTATGAAGACCCGATTTTATGGTAACAGAAGAACAGAGTATTACTATCTCTGTGTTTGGTTCAATCACTTTTGATCCCGTTAAATTTTGAATGATAAAATCATTTGAATCTTAAGTGATTCATTTTAAATGATTATTGGAAGATAATTGGATTTAATTCTTTTTAAAGATCTGATTTGATTTCAATTCCAATTCTGTATATTATTTTAGACTAGCTACAGAATCATATGATTCTGTAGCTAAGTCTGTGGAATCCTATTTTTATTGTTTTGCTCATAAAATATCTCTCTAACTTGTTATTTTTGGTCCATTTTAGTTGAATTCGAAATTGCATTGGATTGGATGGACAATTAGAGGATATTTGAAATATTTTGGTTTCATTTTAGTTTCCTAGTTTAGTTGATTTTGGGAATATCTTCCCAGATTATGTAAACAGTTTGATAACTGCCACAGGGAGGTTTTACCCTGTGGAAAGACTTATAAATACTCATTATTTTTGTAATAATATCATCCTCATTCATGGGAGAACAAGGATATGGAATTTTAATACAGACTGAGATAGAATTTGATATTCTGCTACAACTTTAGCTTCTCATAATATCAATATTTTGTTTTATGTTCATGTGTATCTATTTGCATTTGGTTAATGACTACTTTAGCTATCTTAGTATTTTGCAAATGATATGATTTAATCAATATAATCCATATCTGATTTCTTCCCAGTATATAAAAAACATAGCAATTGCTTGATTCAGTTTGTGAATGACAGACTTCTCTTCTTCATAAGTTGAATTATTAAGTATAAATTTTTACATAACAGGTTTCCCTTATTGTAGAGATTTGAAAATCATATAATTGTTATGATTTTTTATGTCTTGTTTGTTCTGTAAACAACTCAAAGAGTAGTACAGCCTATTGTTTACGAGAAGCTTCTGGATCATCCGGTGCGAGTTTCCTTCCTCCGACCAGCTTCGAAGTTATCATACACAGGACAAACTTGGAGCGTTTCTAGGTCAGTTAGTCACTTATTGTTTAGTATATTTATTAGTAGTTTAGTTTAGATATAAGTTTAGTTAGATTTATAGGTAGAATTAGTATATTAGATTGTTTAATTTTAGTAAGTTTTATTTCTTGTTTATAAAATTATAAAAAAAAAAAAAAAAATACCTTTCTTTGTCTTAGGGCAGATTGCAAATGAGTTTTCCAGGTTTTATTTAAATCTATACTTTGTGAATATTGTATATTTTGTAGACAGGGTGGTTCATTCCAAACGGCTTGGGTTATTAGACAACCCCGGACCGGTTCCACTCTCTTAGTTGACGGACGATCAATTTCGCCCATCAACAAATGGCACTAGAAGGAGGGTCTGAACTTAATTAATGGCACGAGGTGGTCGCAAGACTCCTCCCCCCCCTAATCTCTCACCTATAGTTACTAGAAGCCATTCAAATGATAATATTCCCCTTCAAACAGCAACTACTTCAACCGAAGATCCGCAGATCACAGTTGAGCCACCAACCCCTAATCCTATAGGTGGTGATATAGAAGAGATTGTCTGCTGATCTCTTATTAAAACACATAGTACCTTAGCTAGTTTGAGGCGACCAAACCATCCGTGGGGTCAACCTTTGGACTTCTTTGATATCAGAGAGAAATTAGGTGACACTAAACTCACTGTGAGTCCTACAGATCCAAACTTAAATACTGCTGCAGGAGGATCTGGGATACCTCCTTCACCACCTCCATCTTCTCCTTCTTCTTCTGGAGCAGATTCCTCTTCAGACGAAGGCAATTCACCTTCTCATCCTTCCACACCCACTACCCTGATGGAAAATCAGAACAACCCCGCTAGACCCTAGTTGGACCAGGATGCTGTAGTTGTACCTGGAGCCCAACACCCTTTACCTAAGCACCTGGAGAAATGGCTTCCCAAGTTTGATCCTGATTCAAAATAGATAGCTGAAGATCATATCAAAAAATTTATGTTAGCCATAAGACTCCGCAATGTTGAACATGAAGATGTTGTCTGTAGGTTGTTCCCATATACATTTGAGGGTAACACATCCACTTGGTACTTTGCCCAGCAACCCCATACCATCGTATCTTGGGAAAAGTTTGAGTCATGCTTTTTGGAAAAGTTCGGAGACGGTAAGCCTCCAGAAGTCTTGGTCATGGACCTTTCTAGCTTAAAAATGAACCCAAAAGAAAAAGTCGAAGATTTTAATCAAAGATTCTTAAGTCTTAAAAATAGAATCCCCGTGGATTCTATGCCTGCTGAGAGTCTTTTAATAGCTTACTACACTAAAGCATTGCATCAAAGCATATCTATTTGGGTTAAACGATCTAAAAAGGACACGTTGTTAGAAGCCTTTGAGAAGGCTAGTCAGATTGAAAAAGACATACTTAGTCTTAAGGACTCTTCTAGCAACGAAACTGAAACTAGCTCTTCTTCTAAAAAGAAGATTGAAATTCTCCCCAGACCTACTCAAAGTAAAACACAACCTGAAAACTCTGATTTGGAAAACCTAACTAAAGTTGTTCAAAAACTGTCAAATCAAGTTGTAGACTTAAAAAGGTTGACTCAAGAAGCTACCTCGAGTAAAGGACCCTACAAACCTCCTTTCCGAAAGCCCTTTCCTACCAATCGACCTAACCCAACCACCGAAGGCCTTAATCTAGAAAGTTTGCAATGTGCTCTTCAAACAATTCTAGATGCCCAAGACAACTTGATGCCTCCTGAGATTCCTGAGGAGGTAGTCGAACAAGAAACAGTTCAAGAAGAAGAGTCTTCTCCAAACATCTTTGGACACTTCTCGGATAGCATCTTCCAAGCCAACTTCGAGACTGTTCACCCTTATAACACTAGGAGTAAGACATCCAATAAACCTTCTACATAAAATACTACAACTTCACCTCCAAAGCCATCTAAATCAGCAAGGACTAAATAGAGTAATGTGAACCCTAAATTAGATTATGATGTTGTTGAAGATCTTAAAAAGTTAAGGGCTAACATTTCTATCTATGAGTTATTGAAGTTTCCATTTTTGTTACAAAAAATGTTGCAAAATATTTCAGAAAATGGCAAGAATGGTAATTCAATTGGTAACAAGGTTGTGCAAAGCAAAGTTCCCCTAAAGACTTCCACTAAAAACAATCTTGATCCTCAAGATAAAGGAAGTATTCCTATAGTCCCTGTAAATAATGTAAATAATGTAAATAATTCAGATAAAGTAGCCTTAGAAACTACGAGAAAAAAGCCACAAGCTACTACTCTTAGTACTCGCAAGAATGTACCTCCTTTTCTTTTAACTTTCGAGATTTTCAACAAAAATGTGCATAATTGTATAGTTGACTCAGGGGCATCATCCAATGTGATGCCTTGGTCTGTATGCCGGAAAATTAACGCTGAAGTGGAACCATCTACTTTAAAAATCATACAACTTGATCGGACAAATGTCAATGTTATAAGCGAACTAAAAAATGTGTTGATTAGATTATCGTCTAACCCAAAGGTTCATCAAGTTATTGATATAATCGTTGTGGATATTTCGGAAGTGTATGGCATGTTTTTAAGCAGGGACTAGTCGAAGCAACTACATGGTTATTTCACGACATATTGGTCTCATCTATGGCTTCCATAGAATGGTAGGCCTAATAAAAGCAGAGTAAACTGTGAGCGCTACCTCAAGTTCACAGTCACTGATTTGAATGATCCTAATGAACCGTACACACCCCTTGCTGATTCACCTGAAGTACAAGGGATGGACACCTTCTTCGGCAACTTTACGGCCGAGGTCTCACCCATCATCAATCCAGAACAACAGTCCAAGATCGTAGCATTTGTGCAACCTGCACCTTCCACACATCAATCTCTTGAACCCGATGCAAATCAAATTTGGTCTTTATATTTCGACGGGTCAAAGTCCAAAGAAGGAGCCGGAGCAGGCTGCGTCATTATCGATCCGGCAGGTAACAAAACATTGATAGCATGTAGGTTGGAATTTGAATGTACTAACAATACTGCAGAATATGAGGCTTTAATGTAAGGTCTCAGAAAAGATTTGGACATGAACATTCAAAATTTAACCGTTTTTGGTGACACTGAAATAGTGTTTAGACAGGTGAGAGATTCTATCCACTGTCTTTCTCTGCATCTCAAAAGATACCAGTCTGAGGTATGGAATTTAATGAGTAAATTTTCTACTTTTAATATAAATTCCATTCCTAGATTGAATAAATCTAAAGCAGATTTATTAGCTAATGTAGCTTCTAAACTTCTTCCAGCAGAAGGCTTATCCCTAGATGCATTCTCCATTGAGCTGTTGTTTCAGCTGTCCATTCCCGATAACGTCACAAACTGGAGAGTATTTAATGATGATCATCAGATTATCAACTTTCTGCACATGGAAGAAACCTTCCAAGGCGCAGTGATAGACGAGCACACACACGACGATAATTTTCACGATTTCACGGTAATACCTGATCTGGAAAATCTTGAAGCTCTATCGGATATGGTAAACTCGATCCCAAAATCTGTAATTAGATTAGAGAATTTTTATGATTTTGAAGATAAATTTAAAAAGACGGTCAATTGTAAAACCAATAGTTCCTCGTTGTCTTATGAAAAAGTGAATTTAGGAACTAGTGAAAATCCTCAGTGCATCAATCTAGGCTTGGGATGTTCTAGATAAGAAAAAGCTGCTTTTGTTAAATTATTTAAAGAATTTAAGGATGTCTTTGCATGGAAATACGATGATCTTAAAACGTTCGATCCTAATATCATACAGTATGTCATCCCGTTGAAGCCCCAAACCTTACCCTTCCAACAGAAACTGAGGAAGATGCACCCTAAACTTGAATCGACCGTTCAAAAATAATTCAATAAACTCCTAAGTGCTAAAATAATTTTTCTTGTTAGGCACACTCAATGGGTGTCCAACCTTGTCCCAGTTCGGAAGAAAAATGGGGAAATTTGACTTTGCGTTGATTTCTGAAACCTTAACAAAGCGTCTGACAAAGACAATTATCCTGTCCCACCCATGGAACAGATCTTGCAACAGGTATCTGGTTTCGAGAGGCTATCTTTATTGAATGGTTTCTCCGGATACAACCAAGTCCTGATGTCTACACCAGACCAACTCAAAACTACCTTCCGTACCTCATGGGGCACTTATGCTTATCACAAAATGCCCTTTGGATTGATTAATGCTGGTGCTACCTTTCAGAGAGCAATGGATATTGTTTTCCGAGGCTTAATCAATCAGTCCATTGTAGTTTACTTAGATGATGTGACTGTATATTCTAAAAACAAAAACGATCATCTAGCTCACTTACGAGCCGTTCTTCTACGATGTCGTAAATATGACATCTCCTTGAACCCCAAAAAGTCCATCTTTGTAGTAGAACAGGGTAAATTACTAGGATTTATTGTGTCTAGTGATGGAATGATTATTGACCCCGAGAGAACTCAAGTCATCACCAAACTTCCTCCTCCCACATCCAAAAATTCCATGCATTCTTTCTTAGGACAAATCAACTTTGTGAGAAGGTTCGTCCCCAGCTTCTCCGAAATGGTCAGACCTCTACAGAACCTGATTAAGAAAGACACCCAATATCACTGGGGACCCATATAAAATCAAGCTTTTAATGCTATAAAGAAGGCCATAATAGATGCTCCGTCTCTCATGAGCCCTGACTTCTCTCAAGATTTTACACTCTATACTTTTTCCTCTGATCATTCCTATGCCACAGTCCTAACTCAGAAGAATCCCGAGAACAACGAAGTACCCATTGCCTTTATGAGTTCCTCTTTCAAAGGTGCTGAAATTAACTACCCAACGGTCGATCGGCAAGCCTACGCTGTTTTCAAAGCAGTTAAGCATTTTTGGTCCTATCTTTTGAAGTCAAGGATGAAAGTCATTGTCCCCTACCCTGACGTAAGGAACTTGTTAGTGCAAAAGGAGTTAGGAGAGAAGAGAACTAACTGGGTCACCTCCTTATAGGAGTATGACTTAGAAATTACTCCAGCTTAGATCATGAGAGGCCAGGGGTTATGTAAATTGGTTGCTGATTCAGAAACAGGACAGCAAGAAGATAGTGATACATCAAACCTAGAACAATGTGATCAAAGTTTAATTTGTTGCACACAAAACCTCGTAAGTCCCTGGTACGACGATATTAGATTCTGTATTGAACATGGATCATCACCTCGTCATATTGACCCTGCCAAGAGAAGAGCGTTGAGACTAAAGTCTGCCTCCTTTCATCTAGTTAACGGTATACTATTTCGTCATAATTTTGACGGCGTACTGATGCGCTGTCTTGAGAAAGACGAAGCAGAAAAAGTCTTGCTTGAGTTGCATGCAGAAGAAGCTGGTGGTCACTTCGGTGGCAACACCACTAATCATAAGGCATTAAGAGTTGGTTACTACTGGCCCACGCTTTTTAGGGACGCCCATGCTTTGTGCCGCAAATGCATCATCTGTCAGAAAGCATCAGGGCGGTTGCAAAAACCAGCCTTTCCCTTGCAACCCGTCTCAGTAAATTCTCCTTTCCAGCAATGGGGCCTTGATATCATAGGTCCTATTAACCCTCTGTCCTCGCAACAACACAAGTATATTGTGACAACCACAGATTACTTTACACGATGGTCTGAAGCTACTGCGCTAAGAACTGTTAACACCAGTCAGGTAATCGCTTTTTTGAACTCAAATATTATCACTCGTTTCGGTATCCCTGATTCTCTAGTCTTTGACAATGCTTCATAATTTTCTTCTCTTGAGATGAGCGAGTTTGCTTTGGAAAAAGGAATAAAGCTAAAGTATTCTGCTAGTTACTACCCCCAGGGAAACGGCTTAGCAGAATCAACAAACAAGAACTTGATTAAAATTATCAAGAGAACCGTGGCTGAAAATCACAAGAATTGGCACAATGCACTGCTGAATGCACTGTGGGCTGATAGGGTAACACCCAAAGCTGCTATAGGTAACTCCCCCTTTTTTCTCGTTTATGGAAGAGAAGCAATTCTACCACCTCACATTCTTCTTCCTTCGCTTCAATTGTCACAAAAGGTCCAAGAAGAAGATTGTCCCCCTTTAGAAAACTGAATTAACGCTTTGATGAAGTTGGAAGAAGTAAGAGCCCAAGCTAAGCATAAGCTAGATCAACATCAACAATTGATTAAAAGCTGGTTCGATTCTAATTCTACTTCTGATAGGAATTTTGAAGTAGGAGATCTCGTCTTGAAGTGGGACAAACCACACGAAGGAAAGGGTGAGCACACCAAGTTTCAAAAGTTATGGCTTGGGCCATTCTTAATTGCTGAAAAGTTGGGTCCTAGTTCCTTTTGATTGCAGAATCTTGAAGGGTAGCTTGACACCTATCCGGTGAATGGCCAAGCCCTGAAGAGATACTTTGCTTGATAACTGCCCTTGTATATTATGTATATATTTTTGCTTTTGTTTGCATTTTCGTTTGCTTTCTGTTTTCAATTTTGATTTGAATTTATCAGTTTGTGTTTTTGGACATACACATACCTGTACACTGAGTTGTTCAGACAAAGACGATAGAAAAAATTCTTCGCTAAAATAACTTCTGAAAATTTGTACAAACATCAATGATATATCTCTGAAACTGATATCTATGTTGAAAAATTTTGTTGTTTGAAAGAATTTTACTGATTTCAATTTCTGAGCAAAGTTTGTCATGATAATCTATTATCTTTTTACACTGTCCCTTTTCCGTAAAGGAATGACTCAAAAGATGTCTCCCTGTCGTAGGAAGTTGTTTTGTAAATAAAACATTTCTGGAGATAAATAAAGGACAGTGCTAAAAAATTCTGATGAGGTCTAAAAAATATGTTAAAATATCAAGATTTTCAGCGTCACCCCACTCAGTTATATATCTACAAAAGAAAAACAAAATAAAATTATTAGTAAGAGCTGTGGGAAGTGCTTGTAAACCCGCCAGGATACTGAACAGGTCTATTGGCAGCGGGAAAATGCAAGAATGGGGCTAAGATAACTTCGCCGAGGTACTGGACATGCCTGCTGGCAGCAAAGCAATGTCGGGTACATGAAAATCTGCAAAAAATATAAGAAACCTCTTTAATGTCCTTTATTTTGATCTAGAACTTCTTGACAGGATACAGATGTCAGAGTGGATTAAATGGCAACCCTGTCGAGGCTATGGATGACTGCTAGCAGCAGTGGCCATGCTAACAATATTGAAGATTTTTCTTTAATATCGTGACTTGTTGATCTTAAGACTGTTATTGGTTTTCATCTTTTAAAACACTGCTGGAAAAAAATGATTGACGACGATGTTTGTACAATTTTCTGGTTGTTATTTTTTGAGTTGAAATTTTCTTGGATGCCCTAATTTGAATTTGTTACTTTTGCAGAGATAACTGCTTCTTCCAGTGTGTCACCATTGTTGGCAGCCGATTCACCTTTTTCTATTATCCTATAAGCTGCCTACACCTATGTCTTGTGAACGTCAAGTTTTTCGTCGCATTTTTCAAATAGATGACATTTTCATTTCTTGCGACATTGACACATTTGTCCTCGTTAAGTTTTCACGACTGTAAGCCTGAAAACTTCTCCTCTCGAGGTCACATTTCGATCATTATCTAAACTGTGGTTATTTATTTTTTCATTTGCACTTAACTTTTATTGATTGTTACACGATTGGCAATATCCTTTGATCAGTTCTCATACTTTGATTGATTATATGACTTGATTTTCTGGGAGTTTGTAAGACATTAAGAATTTGGATTTGCAATTTATGACTTGCCTAATCTTTGATTCTATGAAATGCATAAGGGTTTTGATTTAATTTTTATATATGTATGATAGGATCCTTATGTTAATCTTTTATATTTGTTTGGCTTGTCAACTATTTGGTACCTTGGTTAAACTTATGAATCGATACATTAGCGCATATTTGATTTTCGGTGTTGATCTATACGTCAAATGTTTTGAACACTATGGCATAGTGTTGGCGTGTACTTGTATGCACATTTCATTTGATTAGTTGTACACCTAACTTAATGGATGATCCACTATTATGAATTGAACAGCTATATCGGCGGTTGTACTTTGACCATAATTGTTTTGCATGGCAGTGAATGACTCCACCACCCTCACATGTGCACATTAACGCTTACCCCCTTTTCCTCGTTCATTGCTATTAGACCGAATAGCTCTGCTCCTGTATGTGTTCGAACCCTTCCCTTACCATGCATTCAACTCCATGGCACCAGTCGTGTGAGTTGAACCCAATGGCAAACAGGCCCTGTTGATGTTTGATAATGCTCGCCAAGATTTGGCAGACAGTGGGTGGATTACCTTCATGGAACGTTTTGATGGCTTTAACCTCTGCGTGGTTCAACAGTTTTCCATGACCTTCGATGGCTGTCGAGCCAAGGTCGGCGATATACAATTGGAAATTGATGAACAATTCATCAGTCTTGCTATGGGTTTGCCTGCCACTGGACAACGATGGTCCAAGAATTGCAAAGTTGAAGAGGTCCCGTGGACATTGCTCTTCCATTTGCGCAAAATCACCTCCTGTGATAGAGGTTTGCCCGTGACCATGCTTAAACAACATTGGCATGATTTATTAATGGTAATCAAATAGTTTATCACCTGCGAAGGTCGGTACGGGTTTGTGTTCCTCCACCACCTGCGTTTGCTTATGGATTTTATGGGTTATCAGCTCAATATGCCCTATTATTTGCATAGAAGCCTATTTAAAATGTTGAAGAAATACAAAAGAAACCAGGCTGATAGTAGCCTTTTTCATTTTGGGTTGGTGAAGCTTATTGTTGTCTGTCATTTGAGTCTGCTTGGGGATTGTTGGAGCAATTTCATTGCTTGAAATGGTTTTGAGGATCCGAACCCTACACAGGTTGAAAAACCTGTGGTGAGCGAGGTCAAGGTTGTACCCTCAGTGCCCTACCATATCCTTCTACCTAAACCCTCGACCGACCCTCCTATTGACTTACCCCACACTATGACTAAGAGTGTTGAGACTGCTAAGCCTATGGGAAAAAATTCCAAGGCAAACCTCACTTCAAATTCCAAAGGGAAAAAGAATGCCCGTTTGATTTCACGGATGGCAAGGAACAAGCCAAAACCCCCTGTCGAGCTTAACCCTATCGTGTTGAGTGAGGACTCCGATTCGGAAGTGGAGCGTTTCTTGGCTAGTCAATATCCTTATTCGCAAGGTTTGTGTGCCGAACCCTTATATGAATTTGTGTTAAACCTACCCCCCCTGCCTAAAGGACGATCTTAACTACCCAGGCATTAAGTTGCCATGTGAAACCCTCGGTCAATTGCCCAAACCCTCTCCTGCTTTGTCTAAACCTATAGTGTCACCCTGTGATCAATGAAATTCGTGGTTGGAGCGATATTATAATGATGTCCCAATACTCCATTCAAAGATTCAGTCACTAGAGGACCAGATTGCAGCCCTGACCAGTCAAAAGGCCAAGCTACAAGCGACAGATAAGAAACAAAAGACGACTGGCTCCATATTGTTCAAGAACATGGAATCATCCATGACTGTTGTGAATTACAAGCTAGCATAATCAGGTGGTCTCGTCGCTACACAGGTATGGAAGATTTGATATCGTTTTGTTTCTAAATAATCTAGGTTGTCATAATGGTTTGTATTCAGTTTTTAAACAGTTCTGTTTACGTTGTGAATAGCTCTGTTATAATTGTGTGTATTCTATATATAGGTTTGCTTTGAATAGAAACAAAGTTCGATTCAATATGCGATTTGATTAGTCCCAGTATAGAAATCATTAGATTTCGAGTGGATTTGAGTGGCATGTTTTGAGATTTGATTGACTAGTTTATAAAATTAATGGTTTACCTCCAAAAGAATTGGTTTGTATCATGCTAAGATTTGATTTGGTTATGATTCTTGTGCTATAAACAGTTTGATTAAGTTTGATTGTTACAATCTTTCCCAGATTCGATCTCATTATCATTAGTATGCTAGCACTGGTAAGTATTTCAGGAAGATGCTTGTTGTGTTGTTTGATTGTTTCCGAGTTAAGGATAACGACTCTGTTTCTTTGATGAAAACCAATACGCTCGAACAACCTTTGCGCCCGAATTGGGAAATCAAATTGAATCATAACAACTGTGTAAAAATCTTAGCCAATCGATTCGCTCTGGTTCTAATTTGGCAAGTTTATTATATAAGTTGAGTTTAGATTATAATTGATGCTCTGTATTTTAATTTTTTGAAATGAATTGGTCAAACCTTGTTATGATTCGGTTGATTCAAACGATTGTGATCAAAATTGATCGGTCTTGTTTGCTTGCTTTGCAAGGATCAACGATTGAAATCTATGACAAATTTTGTTTGATCCTGTTATGTTTTGGTTATGTGCAAGCTTTGGCTTGAACTTGTTCACAATCTAAATATTTGGCTATACGGTTATTATGGTAATCCTGTTCGATGCGATGATTTCTCCCATTGATGAGATGGGTATAACGAAGTGTTTGTGATTTGTAATGTTTTCAACTGAATATCGAAACGATTTCATTCGATTTGTTGAATAATGATCATGATGTTGTTACATGTGATTTCATTTACCTGACTTGTAACGATAATCGAAATAGAGTATTTTATCTTTGAATTCGATTAAAATATTTGAATCTTTTTGCTATATCATTATAGCTATAACGAGTGGAAAATGATTCTATTTGGTTGTATCATATCTCTTGTTTAACAATCGCATACGACATGTTTGGTTATCAGTTTCAATTGGATATGAAACAATCTTATTACTTTTCGATTATGACTCTGAAGACCCGATTTTATGGTAATAGAAGAACAGAGTATTCCTATCTCTGTGTTCGGTTCAATCACTTTTCATCCCGTTAAATGTTGAATGATAAAATCATTTGAATCTTAAGTGATTCGTTTTAAATGATTATTGGAAGATAATTGGATTTAATTCTTTTTAAAGATCTGATTTGATTTCAATTCCGATTCTGTATATTATTTTAGACTAGCTACAGAATCAGATGATTCTGTAGCTAAGTCTGTGGAATCATATTTTTATTGTTTTGCTCATAAAATATCTCTCTAACTTGTTATTTTTGGTCCATTTCAAGTGAACTCGAAATTGCATTGGATTGGATGGATAGTTAGAGGATATTTGAAATATTTTGGTTTCATTTTAGTTTCCTAGTTTAGTTGATTTTGGGAATATCTTCCCAAATTATGTAAACAGTTTGATAACTGCCACAGGGAGGTTTTACCCTATGGAAAGACTTATAAATACTCATTATTTTTGTAATAATATCATCCTCATTCATGGGAGAACAAGGATATGGAATTTTAATACAGACTGAGACAAAATTTGATATTCTGCTATAGCTTTAGCTTCTCATAATATCAATATTTTGTTTTATGTTCATGTGTATATATTTGCATTTGGTTAATGACTACTTTAGCTATCTTAGTCTTTTGCAAATGATATGATTTAATCAATATAATCCATATCTGATTTCTTCCCAGTATATAAAAAACATAGCAATTGCTTGATTCAGTTTGTGAATGACAGACTTCTCTTCTTCATAAGTTGAATTATTAAGTATAAATTTTTGCATAACAGGTTTCCCTTATTGCAGAGATTTATAAATCATATAATTGTTATGATTTTTTATGTCTTGTTTGTCCTGTAAACAACTCAAAGAGCAGTACATCCTATGATTTACGAGAAGCTTCTGGATCATCCGGTGCGAGTTTCCTTCCTCCAACCAGCTTCGAAGTTATCATACACAGGACAAACTTGGAGCGTTTCCAGGTCAGTTAGTCACTTATTGTTTAGTATATTTATTAGTAGTTTAGTTTAGATATAAGTTTAGTTAGATTTATAGGTAGAATTAGTATATTAGATTGTTTAATTTCAGTAAGTATATTAGATTGTTTAATTTCAGTAAGTTTTATTTCTTGTTAATAAAATTATAAAAAAAAAAAAAAAAAATACCTTTCTCTGTCTTAGGGCAGATTGCAAATGAGTTTTCCAGGTTTTATTTAAATCTGTACTTTGTGAATATTGTATATTTTGTAGATAATTTATATTTTTGATAGTAGTTAGTATAGTATTAGTTAGTAGTTTGTATATATAGATAGTAGATTAGTTAGTTTGTTTTAATAGTTAGTTTTAATAAGATTAGTTAGTATTAGTTTGTTTTATTTATTGTTTGCTAGTTTAGTTTGTTTTATTTGTTTTAGTTAGATTAGTTAGTTTAGATTAGTTTTCTCTTTGGTTTTCCTAGGACCTTAGATCAGCTAACAGAGCCGCTAAACCCGTCAGGGTGGTTCATTCCAAACGGCTTGGGTTATTAGACAACCCCAGACCGGTTCCACTCTCTCAGTTGATGGATTGTCAATTTCGCCCGTCAACAGGTGGCCGGTTTGTTCTAGTGAAAGCGGTATTGGAAAGCCATTTAGTATATTGGATGTCCATGGAGCTCCTTCCACGCTCGATACTAAAAAACATTGGTAAGATGATGTTTGATTTTCTATAGATTGAAAATAATTATAATCACCAGTTTCATCTCTGTAGATGGGATATGTTATCCAGACCGAAGAAATGTGGCAGATGGGGCCTCAAGAATCTCTCTCTTTTTAATTCAGATTTATTGGTCAATACTCTATGGAGAGTTCTTACTCAGGATGGGATATGGAATAGAGTAATAATTGATAAATATCTTAAAAACTCAACTGTGATCAACTGGTACAGAAAACCATCCCATAAGCATCGTGAAGCTCCCTGTTTCTGGACTAGCCTTACTAGTTTTATTCACTTAATCTTGCACTGGAAATGTTGGCACTTGGGATTGGGTCATCTTGTATTTTTAGGAAGGGATCGTATTATTGGTATGGGAGGCCTATCCTTCCTCTTGGAATATTTGATTTCTCATCTTAATACTCTTAGGAAAATAGTCTTAGCTCAAGTAAAAAATCTAAGTAGTGTGGACTCTATCAAAGAGATTTGGCTTAGTAGTGAAGCTCTGGGTTTGAGTGATAGACTTTCCTTAGAATGGTATCAATACCGTAGGGCGCTTCTTGGTGCAGGCATTAATCTTCGGAATACAATAGACACCATAGTGTGGACCATGGGGGATTCATCCAGAATCTTGTCTGCTAAGAATGTATATAATGCTCTCATTTCAACTCTAGACTATCCGACAGTAGGTGGTTGGAAATTAAACTTATGGAAGTGGAACATACAATTAAAAATTAAACTGTTTATTTGGTTAGATGGAAACCAAAAGGTTTTGACCTGGGACACTCTTCAACGCAAAGGATGGGAAGGTCCAGGGATATGTATCCTTTGCAGGATAGAATCAGAAGATATTGATTACCTGCTTATTCACTATGCCTTCACAAAGGTAGTCTGGGATAGAGTGCACATTATCCTCAATATTAAAAGATTATGGAATGGTGCTTCATTCTCTGATTTCCTGTCTATTTGTTCAAAGGACAACACTGCTCTGATCATTCTAGTGGCTCACACCTGTTGGGACATTTGGATTGAGAGAAATAAATAAATTTTTGAAAACATAACTCCTTCTCACCTTGCAGTGGCTCACAGGATTACGAGATCATATATTTGGTTCCCTTCCTCTCTTAAATTTATACCAAACCGGGTCTATAATATTTCACACAAAAAAGGTTGTTCTATTGCATACTTTGATGGCGCGGCTCTATCAACCGACAAGTGTTGCGATCTTGGAGGTATCATCATAAATCTAGATTCAATTGTTATCAAATAGCATATTAATTGTGGGGTCGGTACAAACACTAAGGAAAAACTCATGGGTGCTTGGGATACTCTTAGTATAGCTTCCTTGCGGTCCATCCAAAAAATTTAGGTTCTTCATGACTCTCAAGTAATTATTGATTGGTTAACTCATAAAGGTAATCTACAAGCGGTAGACCTTGATGGATGGAAAAAAAAAACTAGAGAACTTACAAATACTTTCCAGGATATCATTTTCCATCATATATACAGGACTTTCAACAAAGAGGTCGACATTTTATCCAAACGGGCGATCTGAGAAACGAAAGGCAGATTATCATTTTATCCTTGGAGCAATGGGGCTGACGGTCCTCTCACCCATATAGACATCTTTGAAATACCTTAAGATTGATGGGCCCCTATTTTGGTTATGTTTTGTAGTGGATTTTCTCCTTTTTCCTAAGTTTTCTCATGGTATTTGTGTTTTGTCTTTGGGAGGTTTCATAGAACCTTCATAGTACTTTATTTTACTATTTTTGAAACTTTCTGATATGAATGGACTACTCAAAAGGTTCGACTTGATGATGTAAATGAAATTATACATTAATATAATTTTCGAGAGAATTTTCTACTGGAAAAAGCTCACTTCTAGGTTATTTTGTTAGGAGGGTGCCTCCCAAGCCAATTATCTAAGGATGGATTGGGGAGGTGTGATAGCCACAAGGTTGGAACTGCACCTATACCTATAGTTTGACTAATGGTTTCTTTATTCTTTAGTTCGATGACTCGACCCATGGGTGTGTCGAGGCCTATGCATGGTTCTACAATCCTAGTTGTTGTTTCTTCTTGGTCTCATGACTTTTTGGCTAATAAAGAACCTCACTTACTGTTCAAGGATAAATTCGTGAGTGCGGACACAGACCAATCTCCCCAGATCCACCTGGATCTGGAACAAACTGTGACAGAATACTACTCTTTCCCTAGTTCTAAAGTATTGAATGGACAAGAGAAGAAGGATGATGTAC
>ML777639.1:401390-440979 GCA_009831015.1 Picea engelmannii
TAATAAAGAAATGGACTTTATCTTAAAACTGAGAACCTCTTTCGCAACATTATAATATAAATTTTTCATTTTCTTTTCATTGTATTATTGTCAATGTTATTTCAGTGGATAATTTGCACTATCTTGGTATTGAAATCAATGCATGTTATCCACATTTTTGGTCATCGGGATGATGTCATGATAGTGTCATGATAATAGAAAATCAAACTCTTTACTAAGAACATTTTCATGAGAAAGGTTACACTTGTCAGTTTCCAGAAAATCATATTTTAAAGACAGTTCACAGGCTGCATATATCTCTCCTGCGAGAATCCTTAATTCCCGCAGGCTGCCTTCAGCTTGACTGCGAACTTCTCACATTGCGCTCAAATTCAGGGTGCGAACATGTTTCTAAAGAAGAAAAATGAATAAGTTCTCGATCCTTCTAGAAGGAATCTTCTAGAAGGATGAGTTAGCTTTCGAATGGTTGGCAAAATACTGACTTTCCAGATATCTTGGGATCATTCTCTATCCAAGTAACTAAACTATATTCTCCTATATATTGAGAATATTGCCCATGGAAAGGGTTAAGTTGACAAGCTAGCAAGAGGTTGATTGGAGAATTAGTGCAAGATTTCTTGGAGGACTGATGCTACAGCAGCAAAGGACAAGAACAAGGTCATCTTATGTGGTTGATTTTCTTCATACATGAGCAAGTGTGTGTGTCAGAGCTAGGAGCCATTGAAAGGAGACCTACGACATCAAGGCTCAGGTTGTAAGTTTCACTTTCAGTTAATTCAATACATGAATATGTCCCTTTCCCATAATGATGATGTCATATATATTACATGATTCCTTGATCACATGTATAGACTAGGCATTGGATATATTAATTTGCTTGTACTTCGATTGGTTTGTACTGTTGTGATTGGACGACACAAGAGCATCGAAGAGGAGCGAGGAACAACAGATATTTAAGGAGAGCGTTCATAAGGTATGTCCACTATCCATTTATCTTAGTTCATTCAATAGTCTAGATCTAGGGAAAGAGTAGTATTCTGTCTTGTTTTGTTCTAGATCCAGGTGGATCTAGGGAGGTCGGTTTGTGTCTGCACTCATGGACTTATCCTATAACAATGCAGTGGACCAATTTCTTCTGTGTGGTTTATTAAATCAATGCACTAATATTTTTTCACTATATCATTATTGAATTATTGCATTGATCTAGGTGGATATTGGTGGCCACCCACCTATTCCAAATTCCAACTGGCTCATCTTGACATTTTTTCAGTTCAACACATTTCACTGTAATGGGGAAATTTCTTTGTAATTGTGGGTTATGGACTTACGGGGCTATCCTGAAGCCCTACACAAGATCCAGCCAGATATTGGTGGCTTCCGACATATTCCAACTAGCTTATTTTGGAATTTTTCATGTCAGTGCATCTTCCTGTTCTTCCAAGGCCGTTTTGGAGCTCTAAACAATGTTTTATTCTCTTTCCAAAGTCAAACTATAGACCGAGTCAGATTTTGATGACATAATGCGTATTTATCAAAAATACCTTTCGAATGGGCTATCACATGCCTAAAACCGAGATTGTATGCAAACGTTACGACCCGGGGAAGTTAATATACTAACTTACCCCAATGGGGTCAATGGGACTTTTGGCGCTTCATCTCCTAGGGTTAGTTTTTTGGATGTCTAGGGTTTTGGCATTCATGTTTATCATAAAAAGGCCTTCAAAGACTCATTGTAACCATGTTCTTGTGAATGATCATAGCCCTCACATCTCTTCTCATAGATAAAGTTGCCAACATTCTAGTGAGTCTTGCACTCTGTATTTTTACAGTCTCTGTACATTTATTTCATTAATAGAAATCATGTATTTTTGTATTTCTCTATTTCTGGCAATTTTTATGTATATTTCATTGTAATATCTTTGCCTTCATTTCATTTCGAAAATAATTTGGATGAGTGGTACCAAAGTAGGCTGCTCTTGATCATTTTTCAGTGCATGTCCCCGATGAGGTTCGAGAATACCAAGTTGGGTCTCGAGCTTGTCTCTCTTGAGGAAAATCGCTCCCACACGCCCAAGAAATCCTCTATGGCAGCAGAAAATAAAAACGGTGGAGAAAAATATTCGATTGTAACGTCCCTCCATTATGACAACCAAATCGACATACAACAATATTTTTTTTTGTTTGCATTAGGAAATATACATCACAATTAATAACAACATCATTGACACATCATCCAACATATTCATGAAACAATATTAACACATTAACAAACCTGCATGACATAATATGACACAACATTGCAATGAATAACGATACATATATCGATGCATTAACCCCATAAACAACAACCCATAACCAATGCATTATTTTAATAATGATGCATCACGATGTGAGTCATAAATCGCTCAATTCGTCTCATAAGGAAAATCATCAGATAAAATCAAGATAATATGAGATAACATAAAGTGACTTAAGTATCATAAATATAATGATAAAATGACATAAGATAATACCCGCCCAACCTACCCTACAAGGTTAGGACCTCCAGGACACATAAGCAACGCTCAAGCCCATGTTCCAATTGATTTTAACCATTTAAGGTCTCAAGGTTGGCGATTGTTCTGAGGAACAAGGAGGTATCTACAGCCCCTAATCAATCACATCTCATAACTCTAGACTAGAATATCAGTCATACATCAACATATTTCATCATAGTGCAGAGTCTAATCTAATCTACTCAATCCATCCTTCAGGCAATGATTAAGAGAAATTCATATAAGGCAATGTTACATAAGAATTACGAATCATAAGTGTAAATTACAATCAACGAGTCTATGATAAACTCATGGCTAAGGTATCCATAAGAGGTTGAATCATCACTCGTCACATTAGAACATCAAGTTACTTTACATATCCAACTAAGCACTAAAAGGAGATCATACCTACTTGAACAATACAATAATTCAACATGCTACCCTTCATTGTGTACCCATTTTATAAAAATAATAAAATCAGTATAATGTAATAATACAAATTTGACATCTTACAAAACCATTAAATAAATTCATGGAAGATCATAACTTACTATTCCATAGCAAGAGTGCATTTAATTTTCTCAATTTCATTAAAAGAGTTGAGAATGACCACTCTGAAGTAACCATTAATAGATAATTAAGTGTTAAGATATCTTCCGAGTTAAGAATCCAAAGGAGAGTTCTGGAATTTATTCCAACCCCTAAACCCATGCAAAATGATTTAGTTTTCAATCTAAACCTTAATCCAGTCCTCAATCTAGACCTTTGTTTGGTCGTCCATACAGACGTTCATCTGGTCCTCCATCCGGACCTTCATCCGGTCCTCCATCCGGACCCTATTACAAATCAATTTCTGATAACTAAAATTTTGAAATAAAAAGAATAAATTCAGCATTGAATCGGTATGGGTATGGGTTGCAGCCGAAAGGATAGAGGTTAAAGGTAAGGGAACATCAATCCAGGTGTTCGAGGATAAAAATAAGACCTCAAGGAGTGCCAACAAAGTGACTCTGATGAACATACCACGAGATTCCTATAGAAATTAAAATGGTTTTTAAAAAGTTCCAGCAAGCAAAAATGGATTTCCCGAGGTGAAGTACATACATAAAATGTCCAACAATTCCTCTGATTTGCATTGTACTCAGCAACAAGGAAACCAGAATGATGCCTCAATGAAAATGACATACACAAAAAAATATGGTAGTCCAGCATAGAGGGAGGACCTTCAACACATAGAGAGAAACCCTGATGGGTTACACCAAAACCCAGAGTTAATCATGAATCTCAGAAAAATTATGAGGAAGGAAGCTAAGCAAAAATTAAATGCCACACTCAAAGGTAAATCAAGGGAATAAAATCGCCAGGAAGGAAATGAAATCTGGGCAATTTTAAGTGCCAAGCGCAGAGAGTAACCCAGGAATAAAAATGTCAGGGAGGAAACAAATACAGGGAGAAATTTAAATTTAACTCAAGCTACGAGTTCAAGCTTGCACCACAAATTGATTCCAGTTAATAAAATAACACAAAATATCCCTAACAACAAAATGAAATATAAAAGTCAAGTTCTCAGCTAATTGAGCAACAAACTAGATTTCATTTAAGACAGAGTTTATCTTCAAAACTGTATAGAGCATAAGAAATAGATACATCAATCAAATTTTAGAAACTCAAAAGAAAAGGGGCTTGCAAGGGTCAACAGATCATTAGATTTTCCCAACCCAACTCTACACAAGGCACTAAGGACAGAGACATGAAACAAGACTTGCACACCACAAATTATTCATTAAAATGATGCACCTCATAATTCAACACTCCATCCAGTCTTGGATCTGATGCCTGATACGATGCTCGATCTAACCCTTGGTCCGGCCCTTGATCCAGAACTTGAAACAAAAAAAAAATCTGAAAAGAAAATGAAATTGCAATATAGACATCGAATAGCTCCAGGAATAGATAATCCTGAAAGAAGGATGGTAAACGAACGTAGAGGTCATCAGGAAGGAGAGATAATGTTGCATCCCCAATCATTCACAAAATTAAATACCACAAAAATCAAGGGAATACACATAATCTACCCGCTCAATTTCTGGGATGGTTTTGTACAAGACGACAAGGAATCCACAAAGAACAGAGCTACATATTTATACAACACTTAACTTGTGGAACACATCATAATATTTACAATCTTGGGTAGCATAAGGCTCCCAACACTTCTGTGAAGTAAGACCCAATGCAAAGGGTTTATGGATGGCAAGGCGCAGAGAGGAGGAAAAATTTCTTGTGGGTACGACCTGGGGACCCCTCAAAATTGTAGAGGAGAAGGAGATGGAAGGAAAGCACTCAAATATACACATAGAGAAATCATTCGAATGCTGAGCGAAGAGGGAGAAGGCACATGGGAAATAAATGCAAACGCCTAGGTGAGGAGAGATTTGAACCATACGATTTTCTCCAAATTCTAAGGAGAGAGACACACACATTGCTTAACAGAATGGGCACTGGGGAGTAAACAAAATGGGAAATTCCCTGGACGTAGTAAAAAAATGTAGGGGTGGATAAACAATTGGAAAATTCGAGGACAAAAATGCCCAGATTACGCAGGGAAAAAGAGATGAACACAACAATGAAAACAAGAGGCTGAGAGAAATTATTGGGACAAGATAAACTAAAATAAAAACTGATCCGGGTGTGAGGTAGTAGAGACATATCTTTTTCTCAACGTAGAAGAACGGTATTATAACAATAGATTCAGACATTTAAATTAAAACAGGGGTAATGGGAAGGAGACAACGATTGAATTTCAATCGAGAGGGGAAACCATTAAATCATTTAACTAACCACATCAAGCAAGATTTCCCAAATACACTAGAAAACCATTAAAATTCCATAAACGTATAATTTTCACATATAAAAAAATTTAACTAATGTACAACAAAAACTTTTAGACATGTGTATCGTAACCGAAGGGAGAAGAATCCGAAGTTGTTGTCTCATGCTTGTGCTCCATCCAGCTCCTTGCTTTCTAATCGCTGAGACCTCACCAATACCTCCCAACCAATGCTAGGGGTACTGTTGTTCCCCGGTTTTGACCATGATCTTTGCCTATATTATATACCACGGACCTCCATTTATATGCCAGTACCACCCTTTTGACCTCATTTTGACATACTTAATCTCTCCCTGCCATTCAAAGGGGTCACCTAAGGTATCTTTGCATTTCAAACTATTTTTTATGCACTTTAATGCTTTAAATTGATAATGTGACTAATATCACTTGGGTTAGGTACCATTGCTATTTTTGGAACAGGATGCTGGTACCAGGTACCAACTCGCACCCGTGGAGGTACCAGTGGAACCATTCGAGGTCTGTGCATTATGATATGCGTTATGGTTCGAATGAGAGATAGAAGGATTCACAGGCCAACTGGAATCATCGCCACCAAGTGCTTGAGAGCATAATGATGAACCTGGATCAATTATTCTTCACCATTCACACTTCGTGACACTACGTGTCACGAAGATGTGAAATATGGTTCAACTAGATTCCACGACTATTCTCGGATCAAGGATCCGTTTGCTTCTATGCATCTTTGTTTATTCAACTGTTATGAACAATAAGACGGCTATAAAAACCCGGGATCACTCCTGAGAACGGGTTACCACTATTACTGTTGCTGTTGCAATTACTATTGTTATCGTTGTTGGGTTATGTGATACCGTGAACCTATGTTTTAATACAGACTGTTGTTATGTTCTATTACTTGACTGTCATATGATCTGAATATTGTTTTGATGAGTTAATGAGGCGCGAAATTAAAATACATTTGTGTAGAATGATCTAGTCGGCTCTGGTCGTTACCAACAACGTTTGTGCCGTTTGGTTGGGCCCGCCAAACCGGTGCAAGTCGCTGCCTTAATTTGCAATAGATTTAGTTTGTGTTGTTATAGCTATAGTTCATTTTGAGATTTTATAACTTGCCGCAGAGGTAGCTTAGCGTTCACAGATTTAACTTCAGTTTATCATAGCTTTAGGTCATTGCAGTGTTTTAATGCTTGCTTACACGACAGTTTAAAAGTTTCAGAGTTGTGTTTATTTATTCCTCAATTGAATCATTACAGTGCACTATTATCTTTGACATTGCTGAATATCAAACACAGGACTGATGCCTGTAGGGTTAGCATATGCATATGATTGTTTGGCTTTTCACTTTCACTTCGAACATAACTTAGAATTATCATGCACTTTGCTTTGTTAGACTGTAGTTGCCTTGCGTGCTTAGAACAGTTAGGTTACAATTAGAAAAAAATGAGCTCCTGGTACCAGTAGACAGAATAGTACTCTGTTTTCCTGTAGATAGCATTAGATTTACTTTTTGATGCTCAGAATATATATACTTTCGACAATACTCTTTGTGTCCTGACTTAGACGAAAATGTTGATGGTAGATGATTGAACATAGAGGTAGAATGATTTTGTAGGATCACACCTTTGAATAAGACATAGAAACACCAACATTTGAATACAAGACTGTTTTTCTGCTGATGATTTAAATAGGAAATGCTCAGTTTCAAGTTCGACATCAGAATTCGAGTTTCCAGAATAAGTGTGTGTTTTCTTTTAGGATAACATTCAGATAGAGACTAGACGCTTGCCTGCACATATTGTGTATCAGCTCGAAGTTAACCAACCTTGGTTTGACAATTTAGTGTTTCAGGTCACTTAAAAGCTTCAATTTAGCAGCCTGACATTTTTGGCGCTGTTGCCGGGGAGCTGTTTAAAGGGTAAGAAGACAGTTGTTTTGATTAATTTTGAACTGCACTTAGCTTGGTTTGGTGTGTTAGCAGGTTGATAGTAAGAGCAGCTGTGGAAACAAGAGGGTGAAAACTGACATATCAGTTATCACAGGTACTCTGAAACTCAATCCTAGTTTTCATTTCATTTTTAATATGATTTCATAAGAAATAGAGATCCTAGAGGTAGATTTATAAAAAATACAAAACCCCAAAAAGAAGAAGAAACCTCCACTCAAAGAGCGATAGAAACTGAGACTGAAATTCTGGGCGAGGAAACTGTAGAAAAAAATCTAGAACCAGGGAACACCATACAGCAGCAAACTCAAAATCTTGATGATCCAGCCCTGGATGACACAGTTGACCCAGAGATAATACACAACCTGCTCAGGAACCCTAATTTTTTAATCTCATAGATAACAACTACAACTGTGACATTGAAGGCCATTGGACCCTCAAAAAGACCTATAGGAGATAAAACCTCTGACAAAAAGAATTCAGAAAGGTGGGATTTCACACCCTCACCAAAGAAAGATTGGATTGTATACACAATTCTTGGTAATCCTTTCACCATGGGAGAGAGAGGGAGAAACTTACATGAGGATATTCATATTGAGAATGAAGAGGAAGGACAAGCAGAGAATGAGGTAGCATCAGAAACCACCTTTGGATTTCCTATTTTGGACGTAGTCCAGAATGTCACTATGAAAAATATCCCACTCTCAGCACTGCCAACCTTCCATGGGAAACATAGTGAGGACCCAGATGTCTTTCTCTTTGAGTTCGACATCTTGTGCAGGAGTTATAATTATCTCCAAGATGTGCATAAACTGAAGTTATTCCCTGCCACCCTGAAAGATTCTGCATTATGTTGGTTCATGAGTTTGGGAGAATACAACATTAGGTCCTGGGAAGATATGAAGACAAAATTTTTAAAGAAGTACCAGGACTACTGCAGAACCAAGGATTCTTGAAATGACATCTTCAAATTGCAACAACAAGATGAAGAAAGCCTTGAGGATTTTCTAGAGAGATTCATCTTTACCCTTCAAAAATCCAAATACACCAATCTCCAGGAGGAAACAATCAAGACTCTTTTCTTGAAAGGAGTTTTGGAGGAATACATCGATACCCTCAATTTAATGGCTGCAGGAGACATTTACCAGAAAAAATTTGAAACAATTTGTGAACTCTGTAGAACTTACTCAAGAAGTAAAGGGAAATCTACAAAGAGCGTGAGAGAAGCAGTCAACAAAAATACTAAAACACCCACATCTGGTGGAGTGACTAGAGTCAAATTAGGCAACCTGTTGGAAAACTTCAAAACAGACCTGTTAGGAACAATCGGCTCTCAACTAGACACCTTGAAGATTAAGAAAAAGCAGGAAGAAGAAAACCCTGTCCTCAACATATTTTGCTCAAGATGTAGGAAAAGACATCCTTTACGAGAGTGTCCCTTGGACAATGTTTCTGTATGTGTAATATGTACGGAGAATCATAGAACAGAAGACTGTCCATCCTTACCGGGACTGCAGGCAATATTCAAAGGAGGGGAAGCTCCTGGGACTCAATCTGCACCTAAGAAGCCTTGGCAGCCTAGGAATCCAAATGCAAATGCATATCAGGAACCACCCCCACAATCTTCCAGCTATTATCCACCCTTCTCTCAACAACAACAACACCAATGGAACTGGCCAAATTGGCCTCCACAAAATGTCCATGCTCAGCCCTGGTACCAGGGATGGAGAAATCCAAACGTTGGGAATAACCAACAGTAGCATGTAGTACCAGTGCCTCAGAATCCATACACAAAGTATCCTCCAAACTTGCAGCAATTATTGCCAGGTTTTACTCCACCTCCATTACAGCAGTTACTGCCAGGTTTTACTCCATCTTCCTTGCCACCCATTCCACAAAACCCGCAGCAGTCTCAGAATCCACCACGTCCTACCATTCTGCCCGCTCAACCCATTCCAAATCCGAACCACCGACCTCCCCTACCACTCCATAACGCTGATTTCCAGAACTATCTAGCTTACAACATAAATCCCATTTCTATACAAGAAGTACAGCTGAGATCGGGAAGGATTTTAAATAAAAATCAGCCCAAAACAAAAACAGCCCCAAAGGTAATCATTGAAGAACATGAAGATGAGCCTACAAATAATTTATCAACTGAGATACCCCTACAGGATGTTATCATTCCAAAGTGGAAAGAATATGAATCACGGCCCAACACCCAAGCTCAGGTTCCCAAAGAGCCTCCTTGTCCTGAGAGGCTGCTCATTGAAAAATCAGTTGTACAATCTGAGTTTGACATTATGACTGAACTAAGAAATGTCTGTGTTAAGATTCCATTGTTACAGGCAATCAAAGATGTCCCTATCTATGCCAAAACCATCAAAGAACTCTGCATCAAGAAACCAGGATGAAAACAGAAAGATCCACCCATAATACATCTAGTAGGACAGCTGTCAAATTATATTTCTGAAACACCTAAAATTGTAAAGTATGCCAACCCAGGAAACCCAATAGTTTCAGTAACCATCAACAATGTATCTATTGGTAATACTTTAGTGGATTTAGGTGCAGCCATTAATATAATGACCAGCAACACAGTGGAACTGTTACAATTGGACCAATTTATGCGGCCTACTCCTACAGTACTTGAACTGGCAGACAGAACCACTATAAAACCTGTTGGAATTCTTGATGACATCCTTGTGACTTTGGCCTCATGGGAGTATCCTGTGGACTTCATGATAATTCATTCAAAGGACCCCACAAAAGGCCATCCAATCATTCTAGGAAGGCCCTGGCTGGCCACAGCCAATGCTTTCATAGGATGTCGTGGTGGAGATATGTTTATCTCAAATGGCATTTCTTCACAGAAACTTACTCTATTTCCACCTGCCCGGCCTATTACAGAAGAACTATGCTGGTTGAAGTGCCCCTATTTTGAGAATGAGGATGAGGAACCTGTATTCTCTGTGGATGAGATCCATGCACTGCACGATCCTACCGAAGATGACATTTTAAGTCAGTTTCTTTCTGTAACGGAAAATGTTGAGTTCCCACAGACCTATCTGCAATATGATCAGATTTTCCGAGAGGATTTTCAGGAACGAAGTGAGCTATTTTCTTCATTTTCACCATCCATGGTTTTCACTGTTTCTGAACATTCAGGGCCATATACCATTCCAGTAGAACTTAGTCCAAGTAGATGTCTATACATCAACTATGAATTGAGTACCAGTCAATAGGAACAATTGACAAAACTATTGAAAGAACAGTCAGGGGCTTTTTCTTGGGAATACACTGATATGAAAGGAATACACCCTGACACCTGCATTCACCATATCTACATCCAACCAGGGATAACCCCAGTAAGACAGCCACAGAGATGCATGAATCCAATCCTGAAAGACTTCGTAAAAGAAGAATTACAGAAACTGCTAAATATTGGATTCATTTATCCAATTTCTGACAGTAAGTGGGTTTCACCTCTTGTGGTGGTACCCAAGAAATTAACAGGAAAGTGGAGGATGTGTGTAGACTTTAGGGAGCTAAACAAGGCAACCCTGAAAGACTATTTTCCTCTACCCTTCATAGACCAGGTTTTGGATACCTTGGCTGGCAAAAGATATTTCTCTTTCCTGGATGGGTATAGTGGGTACAATCAAATTCAGATTGCTCCTGAAGACCAGGACAAGACAACTTTCACATGTCCTTGGGGCACTTATGCCTATAAAGTGCTGCCTTTTGGATTATGTAACGCTCCTGCGACATTTCAGAGAGTTGTCCTGGGTGTTTTTGCTGACTTGATTCATGACTGTGTAGAGGTTTACATGGATGATTTTACTGTCTATGGTAACACCTTTGAAGAAGCCTTGAGTAACCTGGAGAAAGTCCTGATCTACTGCCAAGAATCAAATCTATCCCTCAGCCATGAAAAATGCAAAATGCTCTTAATTGAAGGGATTGTGTTGGGTCACCATCTGTCTGCTCAGGGAATCAAAGTAGACCCAGCCAAAATCGAAGTGATAGTTAATCTCCCCTCTCCAAAGACCCAGAAAGATGCAAGAAGCTTTTTGGGGCATGCTGGCTACTACCGACGATTCATTGAAAACTTCACAAAAGTAGCCAGCCCCATGTTTAAACTGCTGACCAAGGACACAAAATTATGTTGGGATGATAATTGTCAGAGTGCTTTTGAGGATTTAAAAGCAAAACTGTCTATGGCACCTGTCCTTAGAGGGCCAAATTGGTCCCTTCGCTTCCACATCTCGACCGATGCCTCAGACACTGCTTTAGGAGGAGTTCTTCGGAAAAAGGAGAACCAACAGAATTATGCAATCTACTTTACGAGCAAGAACTTGACCCCTCCCGAATTGAACTACACAGTAACAGAGAAAGGGTTTTTAGCAGTAGTTCATTCCATCAACAAATTCCACCACTACATCACTGGATATGAGGTCTTTGTACACACTGACCACTCTGCAATTAGATTCTTGATGAACAAACCAATCACTACTGGTAGAATCACCCGATGGCTTTAACTGCTCCAAGAATTCAACATTACCATCATTGATCGGCCAGGGAAAGAGAATCTAGTTGCAGATTTTCTTTCTCGTATCCCCCAGGATAGTACCGGTACCCCAGTGGACGATGACTTCCCTGATGAACATTTGTTTGCAGTAGATACCAAGACCCCTTGGTTTGCAGATACAACAAATTATCTAGCCACAGGAAGATTACCAGCTCACTTATCGCCTCCACAAAAGAAAAGAATTGTCCAACAGAGTGCTTACTATTCTTGGGTGGGAAGTGATCTCTTCTATACAAGCCCTGACATGATTGTTAGGAGATGTGTCCGGGAAGATGAAATCCCCGATATCTTCCAGGCCTGTCATGATGGGCCATGCGGAGGACATTTCTCTGCCATGATACAAAGTCTTGCAGTCAGGTTACTATTGGCCGACACTGTTCAAAGATGCAACGAAATATGTAAGAAGCTGTGACAGTTGTCAAAGGATGGGAAGGCCCACTGCAGCAGACGAAATGCCCTTACGACCCCAAGTTGTAATTGAACCATTTGACAAATGGGCATTAGACTTTGTAGGGCCAATTGCTCTGATGTCAAGGAAGAAAAAGTACATCTTGGTATGCACAGATTTTGTGACCAAGTGGGTAGAGGCAAAAGCCCTATATCAAGCAAATGAGAAATCAGTGATTGAATTTATGTATGAAGAGATCTTTACCCGCTTCGGTGTTCCACGAGAGATTGTCACAGACCAAGGTACCCAATTTACCTCCAAATTGATGAAAGAGCTCACTGACAGATATGGGATCAAACATTGTAAGTCCTCCCCCTACCATCCACAAGCCAATGGGCAAGTGGAATCTACCAACAAAGTTCTGGAAGCAATTCTGACCAAGACCATACACTTGCATCATAAAGACTGGGCAGATAGACTTCCAGAAGCTTTATGGGCATACCGGACTACATGGAGGAATACCACTGGTCATACTCCTTACGAGTTGGTATTCGGTAAACAAATTCTCCTCCCCATAGAGTTTCAGATTCATACATTCTGCCTAGCAGCAGAACTGGGGTTGGATTTGAGTGAAGCCCAAAGACAGAGGGTCATGCAACTTAACGAATTGGAAGAGATGAGGCAGGATGCTCTTCAAAGAACTATCCTTGTGCAAAGCCAACGCAGCAAGTGGCATGACAAGTACATCAAGAAAAATCATTTTCAACCAGGGGATTGGGCATTACTCTTCGATTCCAAATACAAGACTTTCAAAGGAAAACTTACAACGAGATGGTTGGGACCTTATGAAGTAGAAACTGTTTTTGATAGCGGTTCTGTCAAGATTAAGACCATAGATGATTCTCAGAACTCCTTTGTAGTGAATGGACATCGATTGAAAGTGTACAGCAAGCCTTTGTCAAAAGATGATTTCTTACAGGAAGTGGCCAAGCAAATAGAACTGAAGATAGTAGGAGAGGAGTCTTCCTCTCCTACTGCTCCTTGATCATGCATACTGTTTTAAAACTCTGTAAATAGTAGATCATCAGAAAAACAAAAAAAAATCAAATAATATAAAAAGAAAAAAAACATTTGTTTTCTTTTTTTCTTGGATGTGTTGATAGTTTGCTTTCAGTTTTACAGGCTCCTCAGAACAAGTGCAGAACTGAACTCACAACAAATAAGAAGGTAATATTGTTTTATTTCATGAGATTTTCTTATCAGCATGTCTAACCTGTTTTGCACCAGGTACATTCAAGCTTGTTTGATCCCTTCGTTTGCTCATTAAAATATGAAAGGGGCATTTATCAGGAAGGATTATTCTTTACCAGATCTGGTGAATTACTATGGGAAAGAAACCCCCTTGGAGTCTTCTTTTGGCATTTCCTCAGACTCTCTAAATATGAGGAAGCAATGAGCATGAACTAGCTTGGGCTCGTAAAATCCACAAGTAGGTGTTTACTATCCTAAAAATTATGTCTGGAAAATTTCTATCTGCACTCGTGTTGGATGATGTGGAATACATTAAGGTCCACCTTCCAGCAAATCTCACTCCATCGACATCAGCACCTTATTTGGAGCAGAGATTAGAGATTATTCAACACCCTAGACTCTGCATGCCTTAATGGCAGATGTCTTTGCTAACAACCATGGGAATACACCAATGTCTCTTGGTTGATGGATCCTACAGGTGACTCGACACCGACACCTCTATTCGTATCTGTTTAGGATGTGCTGTAGGTACCTTGAGGCCCATTGACATCACAGGTGGGTCGTCTCGCATCGGTTAACAACATTCATCAATGGATGGTAATCCGATGATTTATGTTTGTGTTCGACTCCGGCACATCTATTCACACAAATCAGACTTGTACCAGGGATGAAGCTTTGAATCTGATTGAAGACATGATTTCAGTGATCCTTTCTAGGAAAGAACAAGAAGCCAGGCTCAAGGGTCATCCTAAGATAATCTGCTGTCATAACAGGAAGTTTTTTTTTCAGAAATGGTATTATTTGTTCAAATTCCTCTGCAGATTATTGAATGTTCCAGTGGTACCAGTCAGTACCAGCGCAGAGTTTATCAGTTACAGGTCCAGCAAAAAGACCCGAGCAGCTACAACTTTCGTGCTTTTAAATCCAGACTTAGCTTCAAACGATAATTCCACAGCAAGACTTGCATATCGATGAAGAGAAAGGTAATATAACTCAGATTCCTGAATGTTCAAAGAAGTACCAGTCGGTACCAGCGCCAGTTCACCAGTTACAGGTTCAAAAAAAAAGACCAGAGCAACTATAATGTTTGCGTTCCTTCAACTCCAGACTTAGTCTCAAACGATAAATTCACAACAAACTTTGCATAAAAATGGGTAAAGGTAATGTAACTTAGGTGCGTCTAAGTTCGTATCAATTTATTGTATTAAATCTGCATATTAATGTTTGAACTAAAGGTACCTTACTCACGCCATAGCATTTCAATATTTCCACGACTCTACCTAAACGAACTAATCTACCATGCCATCTCGTGTCATGAACATCCACCATTACTGGGACTTATTTCGATTTGACTCGGGTATAATGACTCTACACCCTCGTACGACCTCCATTATGATCCGACACCCTATCTAATCCCACAGCAATTCAAATCTTTTCATATCATTTTCGCCCCGACCGTTCCTCTCACTACATTCCCTATCGCCTTCCCCCTTCCTCGCTCTCGTTGCCCTGAACCAACCTCCGCTGCTACCAATCGACTCTACCTGATTATGCCAAGAAGAGCTATGGTCGCCAACTGCCACGAACCAGAAACCTACGCTGACCTGGAAGCCCTCCCGGAATATAAGGCAACGAGAGAAATTTTCAAGCAAGCCGGGTGGGAACCATTCCTGAAAAAATTCAATGGGTATAACGATGCCATCACCCTCCAGTTCGCGCTGCATTTCGATGGCGAGACTGCCAAGGTGGGCGGATTGGAGTTCGGGGTCACAGAAGAGTTTATTTTAGAAGCGATTCAGTTACCCACCACAGGCCAGAGGTGGACGAAGGGACAACCGGTGGATAAGGAGCTCTGTGCGCAATTGTTAAAACCTCAGTACCGGAACACAAAATGGTCCGAGGGAACGTCGCGGACTTGGCTGGAGCCACAGTGGGCACAAGTGATGATCATCCTCCAGTGCTATTTAACATGTGAGGGTCGATACACCATTATCTTCCCCTGCCACGCCCGACTTCTATTGCACTTCACAGGTACTCTGCTGAACATACCATTTTTCCTGTTAAAAAGTTTGAAAAGGATGGCCGAACAGGTCAAAAGGGTTAGTGAGTTTCGGGGGAGTTTGTTTCACTTCGGCTTGGTTAAGATATTGATTACATTTGCACTATCAAAAAAGCAAGAGACTTGGGACCTCTTCACTGTAAAAACCCTCGCCTGGGCCCAGTCAAAAGCTAAGAAGGTGAAGCCTATTTCCCCACACAAAAAGCCGACCCCCAAGATAAAGAAAGTCAAGACCCTAACTAAAGACTCTGCTGGGAACCCTGAGCCCGAACCTCCAATCGACGACAAGGTAGAAACCCATGCTAAAATTGGGAAGACCACCACACCTGCTGAGGCAAACCCTGCAGTCCCGAGTTCTTCCCCAGCTGCTGATAACATAATCGATGTGGAGGAGATAGTTGAGTCAATTGATCAGCCTAGGAGGAACCCGAAGAGAAAATGCAAAATTTTTATTGTCGGGGATGGACAACTCGGTACCCAGCTACCCCACGCAAGAAATAATGGAAAGCACAGATGGTCACGAGGAAGCCCCGGAGCCATCCGAGATGACCTGGACGTTGTCCCAGCTCATTCGGAAAAATCGTAGGACCAATCGGCAGACCCCTACACCCAAGAAAATTGTGCAGGATGAGTCCATCCCAGTACCAATCGGTACCTCTGTTCAGATGCCAAAAGAACCCACTCCCGGACCTAGTTCTGCTAACACCGATGGACCTAGCCCAATTGACAACTATGAACTCAGCCCGAATCGTGATTTTGATCCAGTTAACACTTGTGAGCACAGCCCAGATCATACTTTTGACCCAACTGATACTTATGAACACAGCCCAGAGGCATTTACCCCCGAATTAAGCTCAGACCATAATTCCGAGAGATTTCACACCCCTGCTCAAAGTCCTGAAGAATTTACCCATGCGTCCAGCCCTCCAGCACAGCCCGAACAAGAGCAAACATTTGAAACCCACTGCGAACTCTCTTCCAGTCGGTCCTTGAAGCCGATGGTGGCAAAATTAGAGAACATGAACAACAAACTGAAGGAGAAGTTGCATGAGTACCGTGTATTGGACCGACATGTTAAAACCGAGAACGAACTCCTGAGGCTCAGGGAAAATCACCTCTTGTCAAAAATTGAAAGGTTAAAGCAGAGAAATAAGGGTATTGTCAAGAGAAACAGGCAACTTCAGAGGATTTCTAAGAAGCACGTTATAATCAACAGGGTCCTTAAGAAAGAAATGAGGAATCTGAAGAAGCAGGAGAGGCTACAGATGCTGGTTGCAGCTACTGCAACCCTTTGATGGCTACCAGTTTTTGATTTTTGTTGCCTGAGGACAGGCAAGAACTTCAGTGTGGGGGTATGTTGGTCCCCGATTTTGACCATGATCTTTGCCTATATTATATACCACGGACCTCCATTTATATGCCAGTACCACCCTTTTGACCTCATTTTGACATACTTAACCTCTCCCTACCATTCAAAGGGGTCACCTAAGGTATCTTTGCATTTCAAACTATTTTTTATGCACTTTAATGCTTTAAATTGATAATGTGACTAATATCACTTGGGTTAGGTACCATTTCTATTTTTGGAATAGGATGCCGGTACCAGGTACCAACTCGCACCCGTGGAGGTACCAGTGGAACCGTTCGAGGTCTGTGCATTGTGATATGCGTTATGGTTCGAATGAGAGATAGAAGGATTCACAAGCCAGCTGGAATCATCGCCACCAAGTGCTTGAGAGAATAATGATGAACCTGGATCAATTATTCTTCACCATTCACACTTCCTGACACTACGTGTCACGAAGATGTGAAATACATTTCAACTAGATTCCACGACTATTCTCGGATCAAGGATCCATTTGCTTCTATGCATCTTTTTTTATTCGACTGTTATGAACAATAAGACGGCTATAAAAACCCGGGATCACTCCTGAGAACGGGTTACCACTATTACTGTTGCTGTTGCAATTACTATTGTTATCATTGCTGGGTTATGTGATACCGTGAACCTATGTTTTAATACAGACTGTTGTTACGTTCTATTACTTGACTGTCATATGATCTGAATATTGTTTTGATGAATTAATGAGGCACGAAATTACAATACATTTGTGTAGAATGATATAGTCGGCTCTGGTCGTTACCAACAGCGTTTGTGCCGTTTGGTTGGGCCCGCCAAACCGGTGCAAGTCGCTGCCTTAATTTGCAATAGATTTAGTTTGTGTTGTTATAGCTACAGTTCATTTCGAGATTTTATAACTTGCCGCAGAGGTAGCTTAGCGTTCACAGATTTAACTTCAGTTTATCATAGCTTCAGTTCATTGCAGTGTGTTAATGCTTTCTTACACGACAGTTTAAAAGTTTCAGATTTGTGTTTATTTATTCCTCAATTGAATCATTACAGCGCACTATTATCTTTGACATTGCTGAATATCAAACACAGGACTGATGCCTGTAGGGTTAGCATATGCATATGATTGTTTGGCTTTTCACTTTCACTTTGAACATAACTTAGAATTAGCATGCACTTTTCTTTGTTAGACTGTAGTTGCCTTGCGTGCTTAGAACAGTTAGGTTACAGTTAGAACAAAATGAGCTCCTGGTACCAGTAGATAGAATAGTACTCTGTTTTCCTGTAGATAGCATTAGATTTACTTTTTGATGCTCAGAATAGATATACTTTCGACAATACTCTCTGTGTCCTGACTTAGATGAAAATGCTGATGGTAGATGATTGAACATAGAGGTAGAATGATTTTGTAGGATCACACCTTTGAATAAGAGATAGCAGCACCAACATTTGAATACAAGACTGTTTTTCTGCTGATGATTTAAATAGGAAATTCTCAGTTTCAAGTTCGACATCAGAATTCGAGTTTCCAGAATAAGTGTGTGTTTTCTTTTAGGATAGCATTCAGATAGAGACTAGATGCTTGCCTGCACATATTGTGTATCAGCTCGAAGTTCACCAACCCTGGTTTGACAATTTAGTGTTTCAGGTCACTTAAAAGCTTCAATTTAGCAGCCTGACAGGTACTCTTCTTCCCCCTGAGCCCCCCGAGCCACAAAGGGGCCAAGCACACAAACCAGAGAATAAACTAGCTCCCATCTCGCCTCACAAGGTTGAGCTTCCACTCTCTATTCAAGCTGGGTATCCCAACTCCCATAAGAAAAATCAGTCAAGAAAAATCCGACAACATAACCTTATGCTTTCCAATCAATGATCTATTCCTCTTCTCTGCCATTTCTTTTATATACTTTGTCTTAGTGACCTCTCCATTGCACATTAAATTATTTTTATTAAAATTAATTAGGAAATATTCTCCCCCATACACTTGTCACCCAATCCCTTAGTTGCACCAGAAATTTAATTAATTAATTAAATTAAACTGCCAACTTCCCTCACCCACCTAAAAGCATTCCTAAAAATGCTCCTTGTTGTCCCTTTATTCCCTCCATTTCCTTTAATTACTTACACCCTTCTTAAATCTTAGTTGAGTTCATTTTAGGAAAGTTCTCCAGACTAGATTCCTCTTTATGTTCCACATTCCTTTTGCATTTAAATTTCCTTTTTTTCTATGTTCCAATTTAGAAAGTTTTGCACATAGACAACAATTGAATTTTTAGACAATTTAATCCTCCTTTAAATTATAAATTTTATTTTCCCCCTTTTCTTTTCTTCATCCCCCCTTTCTTAATTGTTCAATTAATTTTTAGTCCTCATATCCCACTTAGACCTAGGATTTAAATTCCACTAGGATTAGGAAATTTTTAAGGGAAGGGTTATAATTAATAAACTTCACTTATACATAATTAATTTAAGGCTGACCATTTCAGGGTAAGATATTGTTTTCTATGGACCTAGGTTCATTGCCTCACTTGTGTTTAAGCATCACGACGTGCCCTTCAAGATGCACTATGTTCTCCAAGGGTGCCACTCGCCTTTATTCATTTTTCAATTATGCGAGGTTCCCTTCAAGATGCACTATGTGCTCCAAGGGTGCCAGTCACATTTATTCATGTTTCAATTATGTGACATTCCCTTCAAGACACACTATGTGCTCCAAGGGTGCCACTAACCTTTTGACTGATTTTGGTAGACATCTAACCCTTGGAGTCAAAACTCCATCAGGCGACCTTGTGGGAGACTAAGAGCCTCTAAGGAATAAGGACCCTACCTTATTGTGTGCCCCTTAGAATTTTCATGAGCGTCTGTCTCAGTCTGCCCTCACGACATCGTGGATGTCTCGAACTAGGTAATCGTTAACCTATAGTTTAAGCCACATTAGGAGTGCTAGTAGGTTGTGGCAGGGCTATTGCAACACCTCTCCCTCAATATCTCTGGTTGTCATGCATGACCCGTTTACTCCAAATGTGAGTCTGATTAGAAAGCAATCGTCAACCTACATCCATCAGCAAAACATGCCAGTGATCCATGAAAAACATCATAATATAACTCGTCATATGTCACATATGCAATAATATAAATACTAAAACCATATAAAGTCCACTCTCTAACTTGATCTGGAGTCTAAGGAGGTCCATTGATGCCATCAACATCCTCAATTGGTCAAGATTCTTGCACACTCAAGAGAAACCAGTCAATAGCATTTGTCTATACATAATCATAATATAACATTATAATCCACAATCTCATCATCAAAATCCATAAGCGAATCAATCAGTCATATAATGAACCCGATCACTTGCACGCAAGTGTCCTCAAGGATAAGTCACATCAGGTGCATGCAAGAGAGGGATGTTACATACACCCCCTTTTGTTTTAAACTTCGTCCTAAAGTTTCACAGTATACAAGTGTAGAAATAAGGTATCTAATAATATCTAAAAGTCGAGCTATCAAACAAAAAGGAAACTGCTGACACATATCATATGCGTCCTCCCAGGTAGCCGAGTGTGGACTATAATTGTCCCATTGTACCTTGACCTGATCAATAGTTCGATGTCGTAGTTGTCGAATGCATTGGCTCCATCGTTAGAACACCTTCGACCAACATCTACCAAGAACTCAATTCAATCACATGCATAGGATCACTGACCTAAGTCACACAGAGATACAAGAAAAATATTGAGAAACAACTCAAGAAGTGAGGCACGGTTAGTCGTTAGGCCCTTCAAAATTATGGTCATGTGATGTGCATCTACAAAACCCTTCTTTCGATCTTGCACTTCTTCCAACCATTTTTCTTATCATGTGTACTTGTTATTCCATTCTTGGATCGCTTCTAGTCCTACCAGGACCCCATCCTTGAGTCTATCCTAGCTCAAAGGCATCCAATATGGTTGCCCGTAAAGGAATGCAATGAGGCCATCTTAACGATACCTTGATGGTTGTTGTTGCACGCAAGCACTACCAACAAAAAGAACTATTCCCAACATTTATGTTGGTCCCAACACACACATACGCAATGCAAACTTCCAGATTTGGTTCATTCCTTCGGCCATCTTGTCTATCTTAGGGATGTGTTGCACTAAAGTTCAGTAGTCTTCCCAAGGCCTCTTCGGAAACTCATCCAAAATCATCTTGCAAACACTGATTCCCTTATTGGATATGATTCTTTTGGTATGTCTGGCAATCTCAATATCTTGATGATATAAACTCTATCTATACCTGGTGCTTGATGCGTCATAAGCACAAGGAAAAAGGTGTGCACTCTTCATCAAAGTGTTAACTATCACAAAAATCTAGTCGTGCCTCCTTGTCATTAACGACAATCCAATAATAAAGTCCATCGAAATGACCTGCCATTTTGATTCTGGAAAAGCGTGTGGTTGTAGTAATCCTGCAGAATTTCTACGTTTAGTCTTCACTCATTGACGTCCTAGACACCTCGCCATGTAGATAACTATTTTTTCCTTCATTCCTTTCTAGAAGAATAAGGGTTTAAGGTCAACCCTCAAATTATGACTCCCGAATGAGCCATGTACATGGCTCTATGAGCTTCATTTAAGATAAAACTTATCATCTTGTCATTGGGTGGTACGTAAATCCGATTATTATATCTCATTAATCCATTGTTGTCCATAGTAAATCCCTCAAATTTTGGTACCAACATGGTGTTATGTTCGATAAATTCCTTAACCTCCTTATACTAGTCATCGTCACGTTGTAAAGTTAGAATATTTTCACGTAGATTCGTCTAAAGAGTTATCACCATAAATATGTGTGGTCTTTGACCCAATGCATCAACCACTCTGTTCATTGTTCCTTTTAGGTAGGTAATCTCGAAATCGTACTCGCTAAGCGGTTCGTACCAACGCCTTTGTCTCTTGTTCAAGTCGGTTTGCATAAAAATGTGATGTAAACCACAGTGGTCCATTTTTAGTTCGAATTTTCTTCCAAGCCAGTAGTGCCTCCACACTCTTAGGGCATACACAATGGCTAACAACTCCAAATTGTGCATCGTGTAGTTCTCCTCATGCTTTCTTAACTTCCTCGAGATGTAAGTGATTACTCGACAGTCTTACATCAAGACTCTATGTAAGCCTTCCTTGGATGTGTCATAGCATACCAAGAAGTCCTCGTCCATGTCACGGACTTTTAGTATCGACGTTTTCGTCAACAACTCCTTGAGCCTTCGAAATTCTTCTGCGCATTTCTCAGTCCACACAAATTTCTTGTTCTTCTTCTCCAATTTCGTAATTGTATTTTCTATCTTCAAGAAACCCTCGATGAACCGTCGATAATATCCCACTAAACTCATGAAGCTATGCACTTCTAGGACATTTTTCAGCATAGTCCATTCCATAATAGCCTCTAACTTCACTGGATCCACAACTATACCTTTGCTAGAGATAACATGCCCTAAATAATGAATCTTCGATTGATAAAAAGAGCGTTTCGACAGTTTCAAAAACCATTTGTTCTCTCAAAGACACTGTAGTACCAAGCGCAAATGTTCATCATGTTCTTCCATCATCCGAGAATAAATCAAAATATCATCGATGAATACTTGAATGAACTTATCCAAGCATTCACGGAACACCCCATTAATCAAGCTCATGAATACCCCTAGGGCATCTATTAGTCCAAACGATAAATGGTAAACTCGTAATGTCCATACCTCCTCTTGAACATGTTCTTAGGAATATTGTCCTCCTTGACCCGTAACTGGTGATACCCTGATCTCAAGTCGATCTTTGAAAACACCATCACGCCTTTCATCTGATTACATATTGTCTATTCTTGGCAATGGATGTTGGTTCTTGATCGTTTCCTTATTTAGTTGATGGTAGTCAATGCAGGGTATCCACGACCCATCCTTATTCTGTAGGAAAATAACAGGTGCACCCTAAGGTGACACACCTGTACATATAAGTCATAGGTCCAACAACTCCTTCTGTTTCATTTTCAACTTCTATAACTCAGGGGTCAACATTTGATAAGGCACTCTTGCTATCAATTTAGTTCTAGGATTTTGAGTTGATTATAAACTCCAACTCCTTTGTGGCGACAATCTGGGTAATTTTATTGAAAAATGTCAGTCGTACTCGTGCCACGGGAAGGTCCTTAAAATAACTTCGTCATGACCTTGTCATTCAGTGCCAATATTACATATAACTTGCATCCGTACACATACTCCTCCGTAGCTGTAGGGAAGAGATGAACCTCAGGGATACTCCATGTTTTCTTCCTACAATCACTCTTCTCCTTCCCTCATCGTCAGTTCAACTCAACTGTTTTTCCTCACTGTTGAGCATCGCATCATGTGATTCCAACCAATTCATACTTATCATGTCATCATCAAATCTTAAGATCGTGATGTAGTTTGGACTTCATTACACTATTCCCCAGGTTGAAGAGACAATTCATACCCCTTCCTCTAACCATATGCTTGGCACCCAATGCCACCTCGAAAAATCTAGTCATCCGGTACAATGCGTTTACCTAATCCCATCAACGCGATACTAGAAATAGATCTCTTTGTAGCATCGAGATCTAAAAAATACTAAAATTTTGGTTGGCGATAGTACCTAACACCTCGAGCATAGTCGAATAGTGCTTGACCTAGCGATTATTCACCATGGTCATGAATCCTATTGGCCTTTCCCATATTCACAATGGTAGTGTGTCTTGTTGACTCGGCCACTTTGTCCCTCTCAATTGGACAGTCACACTAGTAATTTGGCTCTCCACATGTCCAACATTTGGTCTTTGGTCTAGTACTCCTAGTCCCTGAGGTAGTAGATGTTGGCCCACCAGCCTGAAACCTTGGTCTGTTCTGCTGAACAGGCCCAACCACTGCTGCTGTTGAAGCGGTGGTCCCCTGTAGAGGGTTCTCTGCTAAGGAACCCGTCATCATGGTGCTGTGAACAAGGGTTCTATAGATGTATCTTGATACCAAGATGTCTTGTCTGGTTGGTGTGTGATACTACTGTGCTCCATATGTCCTTAGTCCAAACAGTCTTGCAAGAGTCTTTCCTTGACTCTTGTGGTCAATTCCTCTTCATCTAAGAGGCCTAATAGACTGCATCATGCAACGTCCAAGGAATTTAGACCCTCTCCTTCGTATGAAGCTAGAGTTAAGGCCGCACACGAACTTGCTGACCTCTAGCTTTCTGTGTTCTGATGCGAGGCATACCGGAGTATCTTCATAAATATGATCTCATAATCTCACACTGTATGACCACCTTGTTGTAAGGCATTGAACTAATCGAGCTGACACTCAATTAATTCCTCTAACAATTACTTCTCCCAGAATTGTTCATCGAATCATTCCCATAACACGGCTCTGACGACCATGTTTAGTTGAGGTAGGAGTGTCTTCCACCTTAGAAGAGTGCTCCCCTTTAGCTAAATATCACCATGCAGACCTTCATGTTGGAGGTCATAATCACGAAGTGCAAATCACATCAACTTGTTCTCCAACCATGCCTCAACAACTAAGCCGTCGGTGGCACACGTGAACATGGGAAATTAATATTCTAGAGTTCCCCATAAATGCTACGCATACTGGCTGGGGTGCGTTGTGGACCCTCAGGGGTACATGCACCCTGGCCTTATCTCAGTATATATGGTTAGTCAAGGCCTTTGAAATTTCCCCGGAAGGACCTTGTCAGACCTAATGCATCCGGTGCAACAATCTGCTCATGCTCAAGACTTGTCCTTTTCCTTGGGGGTTGGAATTCTCTGGTGTGGGTGCTACTGGAGGCATCGCGCCTCCTCCCCTAGCACCACATCGTGAACCTTCGCGACATCCTCTAACCATGAGTAACTCATGAACATGTTAAAATTTTATTTAGCGGTAAGCTATTAATCAAGTGTATATCTCAATAGAAGGTGTGACTATCCACATTTGTAGGGTTGAACCTGCTCTGATACCATATGTAACTTCCCTCCATTAAGAAAACCAAATTGAGATACAACAATAATTTTTTTTTTGTTTACATTAGGAAATATACATCACAATTAATAACGACATCATTGGCACATCATTTGACATATTAATGAAACAATATTAACACATTAACAAACCTACACGACATAAGCGGGAAAAACATTGAAATGAATAATAATACATATATCGACGCATTAACCTCATAAACAACAACCCATAACCAATTCATTCTTTTAATAATGACGCATCACAACACGAATCATAAATCGCTCAATTCGTCTCATCAGCAAAATCATCAGATAACATAACATTACTTAAGGATCATAAACATAATCATAAAATGACAAGGTACTACCCACCCAACCTACCCTGCAAGGTTAGGACCTTCAAGACACATAGTCAATGCTCAACCTAGGTTCCAATTGATTTTAACCATTTAAGGTCTCAAGGCTCGCGATTGTTCTGAGGAACAAGGAGGTATCTACATCCCCTAATCAATCACATCTCATAACTCTAGACTAGAATATCAGTCATACATCAACATAATTCATCATAGTGCAAAGTCTAATCTAATCTACTCGATCCATCCTTCAGGTAATGATTAAGCGAAGTTCGTATAAGGCATTGTTACATAAGAATTACGAATCATAAGTGTAAATTAAAATCAACGATTCTATGCTAAACTCATGGCTAAGGTATCCATAAGAGGATCAATTATCATCCTTCATGTCAGAAAATCAATTTACTTTACATATCCAACTAAGCACTAAAAGGAGATCAACCATGCTTGAATAATACAATAATTCAACATGCTACCCTTCATCGTGTACCCATTTTATAAAACTAATAAAATCAGTATAATGTAATAATAAAAATTCGACAGCTTACATATCCATTAAAGAAATTCAAGGAGTAACATAACTTATTCTTCCATAGCAAGAGTGCATTTAATTTTCTTAATTTCATTAAAAGAGTTAAGAACGACCAATCTGAAGTAACAATTAATAGATAATTAAGTGTTAAGCTCTATTATGAGTTAAGAATCCAAAGGAGAGTTCTGGAATTTATTCCAACCCTTGAACCTGTGAAAAACGATTTATTTTTCAATCCAAACCTTCATCTGGTCCTCCATCTTGACCTTCATCTGGTCCTCCATCCGAACCCCATTACAGAGAAATTTCTGATAACAAAAATTTCAAAATACAAATAATACAGGTAGCAATAAATCGGTATGGGTATGAGTTGCAACCAAAAGGGCAGAGGTTAAAGGTAAGGGAACATCAATCTAGGTGTTCGAGGCTAAAAATAAGACCTCAAGGAGTGCCAATGAAGTAACTCTGCTGAACATACAATGAGATTCAAGTAGAAATTAAAACAGTTTTTAACAAGTTCCAACAAGCAAAAAGGGATTTCCTGAGGTGAAGTACATACACAAAATGTCCAACAATTCCTTTGATTTTCACTGTGCTCAGCAACAAGGAAAACAAAATGATTCCTGGCCGACAACGAAATACCCAAATGAATATGGGATTCTAGGACAGAGGGATGACAGTCAACACATAGAGATAAACCCTGACAGGTTACACCAAAATGAAAAGTTAATCATGAATCTCAAAAAAATTATGAAGAAGGAAGCTAGGCGAAAATTAAATTCCACGCTCAGAGGTAAATAAAGGGAATAAAATTGCCAGGAAGGAAATGAAATCTAAGCGATTTTAAGTGCCAAATATAGAGAGTAAAGCATGGATAATAATGCTAGGGAGGAAACAAATATAGGAAGCAATTAAAATTTAACGCAAGCCGCGAGTTCAAGCTTGCACCATGAATTGGTTCCAGTTAATAAAATAAAACAAAATATCCCTAACAGTAGAACAAAATATGAAAGTCAAGTTCTCAGCTAATTAAACAACAAACTAGATTTACTTTAAGACGGAGTTTATCTTTAGAACTATACAGAGCATAGGAAACAGATACATCAATCAAATTTTAAAAACTCAAAAGAAAAGGGGCCCACAAGGGTCAATGGTTCACTAGATTTTCCCAACCCAACTCTACACAAGGCACTAAGGAGAAAGACATGAAACAAGAGTTACACACCAAAAATTAGTCATTAAAATGGTGCACCTCCTAATCCATCATTCCATTTGGTCTAGGATTTGGCACCTGATACGACCCTCGATCCGAACCTTGGTCTGGCCCTTGATCTAGACCTTGAAACGAAAAAAAAAAATCTGAAAAGAAAATACAATTGCAATACAAACAACGAATAGCTCCAGGAATGGATAAGCCTGAAGGAGGGATGGTAAATGAGCGAAGAGGTTCTCAGGAAGGTGAGATAATGTTGTAGTCCCAATTGTTCACAAAATGAAATACCACAAAAATAAAGGGAATACAGATAATCTAATAGCTCAATTTCTAGGATGGTTTTCTACAAGCCGGTAAGGAATTGACAAAGAACAGAGATACAAATTTATACAACACTTAACCTATGGACCACATCATAAGATTTACAATCTTGGGCAGCGTAAGGCTCCCAAAACTTCTATGAAGCAAGACCCAATGTAGAGGGTTTATGGCTGGCAAAGCGCAGAGAGGAGGAAAATTTTCATGTGGGTACAACTTGGGCACCCCTCACCATCGTAGAGGAGAAGGAGATGGAATTAAACCACTCAAATGGAAACACATATACAACAGTTAGATGCTAGGTGAAGAGGGATCAAGCACAAGGGAAATCAACGCAAACGCCTGGGTAAGGAGAGAAATTGTTGGGTGATTTGAACCATACGATTTTCTCCAAATGATGAGGAGAGAGACACAAACATCGTTCAACATAATGGGTGTTGGGGAGTAAACAAAATAGGCAACTCCTTGGGAGTAGTGAGCAACGTAGGGGAGGATAAACATATGGAAAATGTGAGGAGGAAAATTCTTAGATTACACAGGGAAAAAGAGATTAACACAACAACGAAAAGGAGAGGATGAACAAAATTATTGGGACAAGGTAAACTAAAATAAAAACCGATCTTGGTGTGAGGGTGCATAGCCATATCTTTTCCTCAACATAGAAGAATGGTATTACAGTCATAGATTCAGACATTTAAATTCAAACAAGGGTAATGGGAAGGAGACTACAGTTGAATTTCAATCGAGAGGGGAAAACCATTAAATCCTTTAACTAACCACATCAAGGAAGCTTTCCCAACTACACCAGAAAACCATTACAATTCCATAAACGTATAATTTCCACATATACAAAAAATTTAACTAATCTACAACATAAACTTTTAGACATGTGTATCGTAACTAAAAGGAAAAGAATCCAAAGTTGTTGTCCCGCGCTTGTGCTTCGTCCAACTCCTTTCTTGCTAATCGTTGAGACCTCACTAGTACCTCCCAGCCAATGCTAGGGGTACTCTTATTCCCCATGATCTCCCCAATCCACAAAGGAGCTAAGCACACAAACCAGAGAATAAGATAGCTCCCATATTGCCTCTCAAGGTCGAGGTACCACTCTCTATTCGAGCTGGGTATCCCAAATCTCACAAGAAAAATCAATCAAGAAAAATACGGCAGCATAACCTCATGCTTTCCAATCAATGATCCATTCCTCTTCTCTACCATTTCTTTTATAGGCTTCATCTTAGTGACCTTTCCATTGAACATTAAATTAGTTTTATTAAAATTAATTAGGAAATATTCTCCTCCGTACAATTGTCACCCAATCCCTTAGTTGTACCAAAAATTCAATTAATTAATTAAATTAAACTGCCAATTTCCCTCACCCACCTAAAAACATTCCTAAAAATGCTCCTTGATTTCCCTTTATTCCCTCCATTTCCTTTAATGACTGACACCCTTCTTAAATATTTGTTGAGTTCATTTTAGGAAAGTTCTCTAGACTAGATTCATCTCTATGTTCCACATTCCTTTTGCATTTAAATTTCCTTTTTGTCTAAGTTCAAATTTAGCAAGTTTTTCACATAGACAACAATTAAATTTTTAGATAATTTAATCCTCTAAATTATAAATTTTATTTTCCCCCTTTTCTTTTCTTCACCCCCCTTTATTAATTGTTTAATTAATTTTTAGTCCTCGTATCCTACTTAGACCTAGGATTTAAATTCCACTAGGCTTATAAAATATTTAAGGGAAAGGTTATAATTATTAAACTTTACTTATACATAATTAATTTAAGGCTGACCATGTCAAGGTAAGATATTGTTTTCTACGCACCTAGGTTCATTCACTCACCTGTGTTTAAACATCATGATGTTCCCTTAAAGATGCACTACATGCTCAAAGGGTGCCACTCACCTTTATTCATGTTTCAATTATGTGACGTGCCCTTCAAGGTGCACTACGTGCTCCAAGGGTTCCACTCACCTTCCTTCAACACACACTATGTGCTCCAAGGGTGTCACTCACCTTTTGACTGATTTTGGTAGACATCTAACCCTTGGAGTCAAAACTCCATTAGACGATCTTGTGGGAGACGAAGGGCCTCTAAGGAATAAGGACCCTGCCTTATTGCATGCCCCTTATAATCTTCGTGAGTGACTGTGTTAGTCTTCAATCATGACATCGTGGATCTCTTGAACTAGGTAATGATTAACCTACAGTTCGATCCATGGCATGAGTGCTAGTAGGTTGTGGCAGGGCTGCTACCACACCTCTCCCTCAATATCTCTGGTTTTCATGCATGACCCCTTTACTCCAAATGTGAGTCTTATTAGCAAGAAATCGTCATCTTTCATCCATCAATGAAATATGTCAACGATCCATAAACAACATCAGAATATACCATGTCATATGTCACATATTAAATAACAGAAATACTCAAACCATATACAATCCACTACCTAACTTGATCCAGAGTCCATGGAGGTCCATCGATGCCATCAACATCCTCAATCAATCAAGATTCCTACACACTCAAGAGAAACCAGTCAATAGCATCTATTTATAAATAATCATAATATAACATCATAATCCGCAATCTCATCATCATAACACATATGCGAAGAAGACAATCATATAATCAACAGGATCACTTGCACACAAGTGTCGCCAAGGATAAGTCACATTAGGTGCACGCAAGAGTGGGATGTTACATCTATTTACATGTTTCTTTAGCAAGCTCTCACGCGAGAGAGAGACAAAATGATGGAGAATTTTTCCCACATCCTTCAACATCTGTCGATAGCAATATTCACATCTTCATCAAGCAACCAATTTGGAGGGACCTCTCCCTTCAAGGTACAAGTTAATTTTTATATTCCCGTATTTGAAGGTCAGATAGATGTGGATGCCTTATAAAAATGGTTGAATCTGCTAGAAGGTTATTTATCTGTTCACAATTTTTTCGACAATGAAAATATCACCTTTGCAGTCATCAAGGATCTCCCCCATGTCAAACATTGGTGGGAAAATTACTAGGAGAAAAGTTCCACAGAGGGATCTAGAATATATGGGGCCAAGCCCACTTGTGATTTTTTTGTGGATATGGTCAAGGAAAAATACTACCTAGTTGATAACTATGAAGACTAGTACATGAGATGGACCACACTGCAGCAAGAGAAGAGCCACACAATGTTGGAGTTCACAAATACTTTCCATACCTTGCACAACATGTTGGGTATCAAAGAATCCGAGAAACATCTGGTTCTAAAATACCGTGGGACTTTGCATAGGTAAATCTAAACCAAAATGGATTTCCTAAACATCTCATCATTGGGAGCTTCCTATCGATATGTTTTCAAAATCGAACAGAAATTTAGGCACTAGAAAAAAATGGGATTTCGGGTCTAGAAATCCACAAAAACCAAAGCATGGTAAAGACGACCCTAACCAATAGCCTTCTGACAACCAGTCCAAGACACAGGAAAATAAGGGTAAAGGAAAGATGAATAATGACACTTGTAAGTGGTGCGAATTCCACAAAATCCCTTGACACAACACCGATGATTGTCGATCGAAATAGTCATTTGTGGCCGAGATCAAAGACAAGGATCCAAACCCTAATTTAGAATTTGATCTAGAAAATATTGAAAACATACAGATCATTGACGCAGACTCGACTGCTACTATCACAACTACAACAATTCAACTAGAAGAACCAGTAGATCCTAAAGAGGGGGAGCGCCTCTTCCATTCACAGATGTGGGTGAAGGGGGCCTAGTTGTATTTTATTGTTGATAGTGGTAGCCAGAAGAATCTCATCTCAGTTGAGGTTGTCAAACAATTGGGGTTGTCGAAAACACCACACCCACATCCATACAACATCAGGTGGATTCATCAGGTACGAGATATTTGTGTCAACTAATAATGTGTTAGGACCCAAAAATGTCCCTTTTTCACTATATCGTTTATCCTTTCAACCTTAACATTTCTATGCTAAATGCCTACTTTAATGCTGCCAAGACCCCTTTTCCCAAGGTATGAGTCATTAATATTGATTTGATATTATTATTTGCTTAACATGTTTGATTGGTAGTATTTCTCATATTTTACCCATAAATGTGCAAATAATGATCAAAATGTGTAGAACAACCAAGACTTGAAGAAGGATTGTTATTGTTACCCCAATTGTTACAGTTATGTGCTATTCTTTCATGTTGTTACATGACTATAGCAACTATGCACCTTTCCTAGAAGCTGTCACACTTGCTGCAACAGACGACCACTAATCCTGGAAGTTGTTACACCGACTGCAACAGATGCACACCAATCCTAAAAGTTGTTACACTCACTACAACAGATGGCCACCAATCCTGAAAGCCGAATCCTAAATATTGATCCTCCATTGTTACACATTTTGGCTCACGCTGATTCTTTCTCTAGATTTGGTGAATATGAAAGATCTCTTGTATCTTATGAACAACTTGAGAATCTAGGATTCTCAAGGCTGTTCTGAGTCCATTTTGAACTAAATGACTATGTATTTAAATAGTAGAGCTTTTGTAATCATTGACACCAAAATATAGTTGTGGAACAGAGAGTGAAGAAAGAGCATATTGTATCTGAATCCTTTTTGTGAATCAATAAAGAAGTGCATTGAGTTTCTTTAACCTACGATATCCTATTTTCGAGTGGATTTAGTGAGAAGGAAAGGGCCCACCTTCCTCACAGACTCCCCTCTGTTTTGATGTTTTGATGTTTTTAGATTAACTTCTTTGATTTGAATGATTTATCTATTTAGAATTTCTAAGAATACATTCGTTGTTACAGTTCAGTTATTTCCCGTTAAATGCGCATCAGTGAGTCTCATGAGAAGTTAGAGTCAATTGTTGAATACTGTTGGAGATTTGTTTTCCCTTTTTCTTTATTAGATTAAATCTCAGTTTTCAAGTAAAAATAGTTAGAAGTATGAATTTCCTTGCAATTAAAGTAGATTTCATTTTGGAAATTAGCACAAAATTCCCTTCTACAAGAATAAAATAGATAATCCATAATTCTTATACACTCATCAATCTAGATTTCCATTATGCAAGTGTGATTCCAATCTTGCAACAATAGATTAGAACTCCAACTGTGTCAACAACTTGTGCTAGTGTTCAATTTTCCAAAACTCTGTTTCTTTCAATATTGCAACTTGATTAGTGTTTATTTTCATCAATCTAGCATATAATGTGCACAATTATCTTGCAATAACAAAACTTCCCTGGGTTTGACAATTTATATTGAACACCTTAATTATCTATTTATTTAGACAATTAAAGTGCCCAACATTTTGGTGTCATTGTCGGGGAAGATAATTAGATATTCTTGCAAGCACATCATTTTTATTTTCTTAGGAATGATTAGTCTGCATGAATCAAGAACAAGAGGATGTATACCCAAAAATACTAATCCTACAGGTACCAGAGGACGTGGAGGAAGGAACCCTGCATTGGGAATACCAACCTTTGTTGATGAGATTATAGCCAGAGCAGATTCTTCTTCAGGATCTATCTTTCGCCCTTCAAATCCTCTAAGAAGACATATTCCTCAGACATCGAGACTGCCCCATTTAGAAACATCTTTTTCAATAGAGATTGAAGATGAAGAATTGTCACCAACAAATAAACATGAAGAACTGGAGAATATTTAAGATCAAGAAAGTGTAGCTCGGAACATGGAAAGGCCAGAGGATGTTGTTTACCAGATTAACGGGCAAATTGTCACCAAAGAGGAGTGGGGCGCTTTCCAAATTGAGTGGAGAGAAAGAGAACATATGGAGAATCAAGGAGATAACAAAGAGGATCTCCACCATGAGGAACTAATAAACAATGAAAATCAGGGAAATGATGGGAATACTATCTCTACCCCGGTGTTTCCTATTTATGATATTCCCACTCGAGGGATGGATCCTATAAAAAACATACCTCTCTTAGCTTTGCCAAATTTTCATGGATTATCTATAGAGGATCCATATGAGTTTCTATTTAAATTTGATATTTTGTGTAGAAGCTATGACTACACTACCACTGCGCAAAAGCTTAAATTTTTTCTAGCTACATTGAAGGGTAATGCATTAAGATGGTTCATGAGACTTGGACGAGAGAATATTTCAACATGGGGACAAATGAGGCATATTTTCCTAAAAAAGTACCAAGACTAATGCCAAACAAGGGAACTAAGAGAGGAATTGTTCAAAATGTCTCATAAGGAGGATGAGACCCTTGAATATTTTATGGAGTGACTCCAGTATAATCTACAAAGGTTTGGACATCCAGATGTGAGTAAGGACATTCTTAAAACTATTTTTCTAAAAGGAGTTAGAGATGATTTTTTAGATATGCTAAATATGCTGGGCAAGGGAGATATATCTAAGGAATCCTATGATGACATTGTAAATATTTGTAAGAGATGCTCTCGAGGATCTACAAGGAATAAGTCAACTACCAGGGATACCACTTTTTCAAGGGTACATAAATCAGCCAATGGAGGGGAAACAAGAGAAGAAATAGGTAATCTATTAGAAGATTTCAAAACATAGATGATTAAATCTTTTTCTTCACAAATTAATACTCTGCATATTAAAAAGAAACAAGAAGAAGCATAAAAGGCATTGTCCATTTTCTGTCCGAAGTGTAGAGACAAACATCCAAAAAGGGAGTGCCCACTGAACAGTGTTTAGGTATGTCTTATTTTTAAATTGGATCATCCCACTAACAAATGTCCCTCCTTACCAGGTGTAAAAGCATCAATGAAGGTGACTAATGAGGAAGCAAAGACTACCTATCTAATTACATAGAGAAGACAATGGCAGCCATGAGGTCAAGGCACAAACCCTCAATTCTCTCTTGTAGCACTTAATTATTGGAATAATGTAAACAACTATCTTCAATACGACCAATTAAATTCCCCCTCTCCAAATCAGATCCCCCCTCCTTATCAGGATCCTAATGCATGGCTACCTATGCCCCAACAACAAAATCACCATGGGCAATGGAACCCATATTGGAGAGGCCCTCAACAATAGCCTATTTATCAAAACCATCACCAACCGAACCCCTATCAACAACAGTTCCAACCTTAGTACCAGCAGCAACAGCTGCAGTTACCTCCCAATGCCCCACAAAACAATCCTCCCTTACAACCTCAGGTGCCTGTGCAAACTAACCCAAATCCAAATAATAAGGTTGTTGAGAATATTGATATACACAATGTGCCAGCTCTATCTATTACTCCTATGCCTTGTGATGAGATAAAATTGAGATCGGGGAGAATAGTTGAGCCAATAATTGAAGATTCTCCATCTTCAAAATCAGACAAGGAATCAAGGGAAAAACCATCTGCTGATAGAGAAGAAATTGACCAACCTATTATAGAATTAGCAGACCCCCCATTCCCTGAAAGGATGGAAATTACCAAAACTGTGGAATTACCATCATTCAATCTCTTAGGAAAATTGCAAAATCTGCATGTCAACATTCCACTATTGCAAGCGATTAGGGATGTCCCTATTTATGCGAAGAATGTGAGAGACCTCTGTATCAAATGGCCTAGAAAGAAACCTAGGGACCCCCTCATAGTACACGTAGTGGGAGAATTGTTTGAACTGATGTTAGGAAAAAACCCACCTATTAAATATGGTGACCCAGGAAACCCTACAGTCACTGTCAAAATTGGACAAACATTTATTTCCCATGTGTTAGTCGATTTAGGGGAAGCAATTAACATTATGCCAATAGATACTACACAATTGTTGCAACTTAGAACGCAAGTTCGACCTACTCCTATTGTTTTAGAATTAGTCGATCATTCTACTATCAGACTAGAAGGAGTAATCGATGATCTAGTTATCTAAGTTGATTCATGGGAGTATCCTGTCAATTTTGTCATATTGAAACCCAAAACCTGTCTGGGAGGCCACCCTCTAATTCTAGGAAGACCTTGGTTGGCTACAGTCGATGCTTTCATTGGCTATAGATCTGGTTCAATGACCATCTCTGATGGTTATGACACCAATAAACTTACCCGTTATCCTCATGCTACACCTAGTATGGAACCCAAAAATTCTTTATGGATGGACATTGAGGATGAAAGCGCTCTGCATGTGTTAACCATAGGAAAATCCCTGAGTTTCAAATATGAGACAAAGGATTCTTTAATCAATTTCTTTATCTGTGACCCCTCTACTGTTACACAGAACACACACCACCTATTGAGTAGAATCTTCTACCCTATTGCCAAAGAAGGAACAAGCCCATAAACGTTTTCTAAAACTATTGTAAATCAAATTAATTCAGCTGAAATAACAAATGTTGAAACAAAAATTACTAAAACAGATGACTTATTTCCTAAATTCAGTTCAAAGAGTATCACTATAGAAATCGAACCTGGAAAATGCCTGAACATCAATCCTGATTTGTCTTCTATTGAAACTCGCTGATTGATGAAGTTACTGATTGAATATAAGGAAGCATTTGCCTGGGATTACATGGATATGAAAGGAATTTCATATGAACTATGCACCCACCATATATACATCAAGGAAGAATGCCGACCCATTTTCCAACCCCAAAGGAGGATGAACCCTAATCTTAAATAAATTGTTAAGGAAGAACTCCATAAATTTCTCAATGCTGGATTCATATACCCTATATCAGAAAACGAGTGGGTTTCACTGTTGTTTATCATACCTAAAGAGAATGGTAAATGGAGAGTGTCTGTGGACTATAGAGCCCTGAATAAGGCCACGCAAAAGGATCATTTCCCTCTGCCATTTATTGATCAGGTTCTAGACAACTTATCTGCGAAAAAGTTTTTCTCTTTCCTAGATAGATTTAGTGGCTATAACTAGATAAAAATTGCTCCACAGGACCAATATAAGACCACCTTTACTAGCCCTTGGGGTACATTTGCCTACAAGGTTCTCCCATTTGGTTTGTGTAATGCACCATCGACTTTTCAAAGAGTTGTGATTGGTATTTGCTCTGATATGGTGAATGACTGTATGGAAATATTTATTGATGACTTTACACCTTATGGTACTAATTTTGATGAAGCTTTGTCTAATATGGAAAGAGTGCTCAAAATATTTATACAGTCTCATATTTCTCTAAGTACATAAAAGTGTCATAGGATGATGAGCGAAGGTGTGGTGCTGGGACACTTCATTTCTTATGCAGGAATTTAGGTAGACCCGGTCAAAATCAAGGTAATTTTGGACATTCTAACCCCATCAAATCAGAAAGAGGTAAGAAGTTTTTTAGGGCATGCTGGATATTACAGGAGATTCATTAAAAAAATTCCAAACTTGCCTCTCCCTTATTTTTTCTATTAACAAAAGATGTTGAATTTCGTTGGACTGACAATTGTGAACTGTCTTTTGCAGATCTAAAACAAAAATTGTCCATAGCTCCCATTTTGAGAGGGCCCAATTGGGCTCTGCCTTTTCACATTTCTTCTGATGCCTTAGACACTTCAATTGGTAAAGTACTTGGAAAACAGGAGGACAAAGATCCTTATGTTATCTACTATATCAACAAGAACATGGCTCCTGGTGAGTTAAATTATACAGTTACTAAAAGAGAATTCTTGCCAGTACTTTATGCGATCAATAAATTTAGGCATTATATCACTAGTTATCCTACTTTTATTCATACTGATCATACAACAATTAAATATATGATGAATAAACCTATTACTAATGCCCGAATAACAATATGGTTGTTATTACTTCAAGAATTTGACATCATTATAGTAAATAGACCAGGAAAAGAAAATGTGGTTGCTGATTTTCTCTCAAGATTGCATATAAATGATGATAATTCACCAATAGATGATTCCTTTCCAGATGAACATTTGTTTGCAGTATCTACTCACTCACCTTGGTATGCAGAAATTACTAATTATTTGGTTGCAGGGAAGGTACCTCCACATCTATCTCCAAGAGAAATAAGGAAGATTATTCAGAAGAGTTCTTGGTATAGTTGGATAGAGGGATACCTTTTCTACACAGGCCTAGATCAAGAAATCAGGAGATGTGTTAGGGATGATGAATTTTATCATCTACTTAAAGATTGCCATGATGGCCCTTGTGGAGGTCATTTTCTAATAAAAGGACTGGGCATAAAATTTTGAGGATGGGCTATTTATGACCCACAATATTTCAAGATGCAAAGAAATATGTCCAAGCCTGTGACAGTTGCTAATACATGGGTCATCCAAATCATAGGGATGATATGCCTCTCCAGCCTCAAGTAGTGTTAGAGCCTTTTGAGAGATGGTCCATGGATTATATAGGGCCCATTAACCCACCTTCTAATCAGAAAGTCTATATATTGGTCTGCATAGATTACATGACCAAGTGGGTAGAGGCAAAATCACTCATTGGGGCCTCAAAATAAGTTGTCTTAGCATTCTTGTTTGAAGATATCTTTGTTAGGTTTGGAGTTCCCAGAGAATTAGTAACTGATGGGGAACCCCCTTTCACATCACATAAGTTTGAAGCCCTACTCAGTAAATATCATGCTTTGCATAGAACAACTTCTCCATACCATCCACAAGGTAATGGCTAGATGGAAAGTACAAACAAATTCATAGAATCTATTCTTACAAAGAAATTAAGGGAACATCCTAGGGATTGGTCTGACAGATTGCATGAAGCTCTATGGGCTTATCGAACAACTTGTAGGAACACAACTAGTTTTTCTCCTTCTGAACTGGTATTTGGAAAGAGCCTTGTTTTTCCTACTAAATTCAAAATCAAAACCCTAAGAACTACATGAACAGTCAATCTCAACTTGACTATGGAACAGAAGGCTAGAATGCAGCAGCTCAACGAGTTATATGAGAAGTGTTTGGATGCTATTCATCAAACCACAATGATTCAACAACAGAGAACAAAGTGGCATGATTGAGTCATCAAGAAGAAATTGTTCAAAAAGAGAGATTGTGCCTTGTTGTATGATTCACGGTTTAAATAATTTCAGGGCAAGCTGTGCACACGATGGCTAGGACCTTACGAGGTAGACATTATTTTTTCCAATGGGATAGTCAGGTTGATCACTATTGATGGATCAAATATACAGTTGCATGCAAATGGTCATCGCTTGCGCCTATATCAGCGTCCACTTTCCAAGACAGAATTTACATCCAGATGTATAGCTGATATAGGTTATCAATTTTTGAAGGAAAAGGAGCTTGCTCCTTCCCCTTCTATACCTTAGAATTTTCCGCTTTTGCAATAAAACCTTGTATATAAATAAACTCTGCGAAATTGAATTTTTCTATTCGTTGTTTTTCAAATTTTTTATACTTTGTTAATAAATTTAGCCTAGGAAGGTATCAGAAAGTTTCTTGTGTGCAGATAGATTGAAGAACAACAAGGTAGATTACAATAGAAGGAGCCAAAGGATTAGTTTCTGGAAGTTGAAAAACTTCATAAAAACTAAGTGATTCTATGTTCGGCAGGATTACATGTTGTTACACCATGTGTCGTTACACCATTTTCCAACCACATGAAAATATGTCGTTACACTATTTTCCGACCACACGACCATGTGCCATTACACCATTTTCCGACCACATGACCAATTTCTATGTTGTTACACCATTTTCCCGACTCTTTTGCCTTGCATGTTGTTACACTGTTTTACGACAAATTGGCCAATTTACATACTGCTACACCTAATTCCACCATTCCGGCCAAAATATCTGCTGATATACCTACTGCTATTATTCCTTTTGGCTATTTTCTACGCTGTTTCACCCATTTTCTTTAGCATTTCTTCCATTTCTACATACGACAACATTGTTGTTTTGTCAAGATTTCCGCCATTTTTTAAAAATTACTTTGTGCTCTCTGTCCCCACAAGGGCGGCTTCATCATTAATTAACTCCACATCCGCAACTTTCCAACTGTTCAACCACAGAAAGGAATCCACTTATGCTCCACTTGTCATATAATTTCTCAATTTCTAGAGCCATCTCTCATGATTATAGCTATTCCACGTGGATCAAAATGGCGGTTGGATAATGCAGTTACTCCGACAGATAAGTTCAGGCGGTAAGTTATGAGGTATTCTACTAATCCTATGTGTCTAAGTGATAGGGATATGAAATCACTCATTGACACCTATCTTCCGGTTGTCCTAAATTCGTTAAAACCCA
>ML777639.1:454131-485661 GCA_009831015.1 Picea engelmannii
ATTACTCAGAATGATGAAGGTTTATTTCTCTCCCAAGAGAAGTATTTAAAGGAGATGCTGAAAAGGTTTCAAATGGAAGATGCCTCACCTGTGAGTACACCCATGGTCTGTGGCTACAAATTGAGCAAAGATGATACTACTCCTGAAGTGGATCAAAGGCTATACAGATCTATGATAGGAAGTTTGTTATACATCACTATAACAAGACCAGACATAATACATGCTGTTGGGATGGTCGGAAGATTTCAAGATGCCCCTAAACAGAGTCACTTAGTAGCTATCAAAAGAATTTTCAAATATCTGAAAGGCACTCTGTCTTATGGTTTGTGGTACCCAAGAAATCAAAATTTTCAGCTGGTGGCATATTCAGATGCAGATTGGGCCAATTGTGTAGATGAGAGAAAGAGCACTAGTGGAGGCGCATTCTTCTTGGGTGATTCGTTAGTTTCATGGCTAAGAAAGAAGCAAAATTTTATAGCTTTGTCTACCATAGAAGCAGAATACATTGCAGCTGCTGCATGTTGTACTCAGGTAATATGGATGATCCAAGCTCTTGCGGACTTGAAGGTAACATATGAAGAATCCATTCCTCTTCACTGTGATAATACTAGCACCATTAGTCTTTCCAAGAATCTAGTTCTTCACTCCAAGACAAAGCATATACCTCTGAAGTATCATTTCTTAAAAGATCAGGTTGCCAACAAAGTGGTACAATTGCGGTACATTCCCTCCATGGAGAAGATTGCTGATCTATTTACCAAACCATTACCCAAGGCACAGTTTGAATACCTCAGAAAGAAGATGGGTTTCCTACCCTCCTCTAACTAACCTATGCACCTTGTCAGGGGGAGCGTGTGTCTAACAGATCGCCTGAAGAGACACCTTGGTCCTTATATCAGTATTGAATATATGAGTATCGTTGTGTTGAATTCGGTCATGAGCATCAAAGATAAAAAAAAATTATATAAGAAGCGTTCTTGAAGTAAAAAATGTGAATTTGGAGTGCTGTAGCAGCTGAAACACGGTAATGTTCCATATGGTCTACACAGGCTTGGAAGATGAAGTCACGAGTGACCAAAATGAACCTCAGGCAATAATTGGCAGGAGCAGATGTGGAAAGACAGAGCATAGATGATTGATTCAAAGAGCACAGGTCCAAAGGATCTTTTCACAAGAAGCCTGGTTACTGAAATTGGTAGAGCTGCAGCAAGCGGAAATACATAGAGATCAAAGCTGATACCTTTCTCAATTTAAACTCTCAAAACATGAATGCATCAAAATTGGCATCAAATCAGATGGATCATTGTGGTCAGGTTAGTGGACAGTGCGGATGGATTTTTTTTTTTGCAAGCATTACAGTTGAGTGCACAAAATCAGGGGGAGCCTTAAGAGCACAGTTTAATCCTTTGTCCTTGATGTCAAAGGGGGAGAAATGAAAGACATATTGCCATCAATGCCAAAGGGGGAGATTGTTGGAAATATGGCTATAACAGAGATGACACAGACGGTCAAGGTTGTCATTGATGGCAATCGGTTATGGAGAAGTCAAGGATGTCAACACGCACAAGAGATGCTGGAACATAGAAGCTGAAACACAATAGCAGATGCTGAAACACAGACACAAATGCTGCAACACAGGAGATGACGAAGACGGTCAAGGATTGTCATTGATGGAAATCGGTTGGTTATGGAGCAGTCAATGGTTATGGAGCAGTCAAGGTTGTCAACACGCACAAGAGATGCTGGAACATAGAAGCTGAAACACAATCACAGATGCTGGCACACAAATGCTGAAACACAGACACAAATGCTGCAACACAGGAGATGACGAAGACGGTCAAGGATTTTCATTGATGGCAATCGATTGGTTATGGAGCAGTCAATGGTTATGGAGCAGTCAAGGTTGTCAACACGCACAAGAGATACTGGAGCATAGAAGCTAAAGTGCTGAAACACAAATGCTGGAACACAGATGCTGAAACGTAGATCCTGAAACACAAATGCTAGAACACAGATGCTGAAACACAGATGTTGAAACACAAATGCTGGATCACAGATGCTGAAACACAGATGTTGGAACACAACGTTGCATGATGTGGCATGCATAGAGGAGGCAAGTAAAGAGCCAGTTCAGAAAATCAGGGAGAATGCTGGCACGCGAAAAGCATAAGTAAGAATAAACAAAAAAGGAAACTGCAGTTGGAATTGAGAAAAGCGAAAGGACTTTCAGTCTAAAATTAGACTGGCAGTTAAGAAAGGAGGAACACAGTGCTGCATGATGTGGCATGCATAGAGGAGGCATGCAAAGAACCAGTTCAGAAAATCAGGGAGAATGCTAGCACGCAAAAAGCAGAAGAAAGGATGAAAGGAAGGGAAATTGTAGATGGAGTTGAGACACACAAGGAAAACCTCTGCATGTGGTGAATCTATATAATGCGCTGGAACAGAGATGAACACATCCTTTTTTTTTATGATGGTTGAGAAAGAGAGAGAGCTCTGGATGTGAGAAAAGAAGGAGGAGAACCTGCGTGACAGGAGAAGGAGCTGAGAATGGGCTTCAGAGGACAGTGAGACAGAGCAGCAGATCAGAAACAGTGAAGAATACAGAGTAGATCAGTAGAAAGGGTAAGCAAGCTAAATCAGAATGAACCAGTTGATTTTAGCAATATGTATTTTGGCAAATTAGGGTGGTAGGGTGGTGCTAGGGAGATGTATGTCTCTTTCTCTGCAAGTGGGTGCTTGTAGAATTTGAAGGTTGGTGCCTTCACTCAATTGGTGCTGAAGTAAAAAGGAAGTCGGTGCTTCCACCCAGTGGGTGCTGGGATTCTGTGGGAGTTGGTGCTCTCAGCCAGTTGGTGCTGGCAATCAGAGGTTGTAGCCTCTATGAGTTGGTTCTCATAAAAGATGAGATGTAATGCAGTTGGAGCTTGCTGAACATCTTAAGAAGATGAGGTTTTTTCCCTGGTTGGGTTTCCTCTTGAAAAATCTATATCTCATAACTTGTGAGTGAATGCTGTGTGTGATTACTATTCTTTATGTTATCTGCTTTATGATTATAACTCTGAATTTCACAGTAAAGACTCACTGCCACTAATATTAATGATTCAAAGTTAAAACAAGAGAAAAAGTTAATAATCTACACTAACTGATTCACCCCCCCCCTCTCAGTTAGTTCATACCTGTAACAGAATCAAGGCTAATGCACCAGTTTGGTGATGATCCCAAGGCAAGGTCGAATTAGCATGGTGATGATCCCAATGTTGCATGGTGATAAAATCAATGCAACATCTAAACTCAACTCATGTAGTCAAACTGAAGTGTCAACTGAAAGAGAATATTCTCTACGTGGAATATTCTCCCCTAAAATATAGGAGACTGGATAATGATTAATTATGAATAATAAACAAGGAATAACCTTAGGAAAAATAAATCCTAGGTGTGTGTGAAGTAACTCCAACAACCCCCCTGAACATCACTATGGTGAAAATAAAGATTGGGTCCTGGAAACGAGGGCATGTTAGGTACCCAAGTACAAAAGATACACTGAAAATAAAGTGAGGAAAGAGGGAAAACCTCATGGGAAAAATCCCCCCTCAAGGTACAATGTATTTAAAAAGAAGAACTACAGTTGCTAGGCAACTGTGTCCTTCACTTCAAGATGACCTTGCAAAGAATGGAATTTCTGCTCAGTGAAGGTATTGGTGAAAATGTTTGTCATCTATTCTATTGAAGGAAATAACTATAATTCGATGATCCCCTCATGTACCAAGTCTCAGATGTAGTGCATGTGGATCTCAATGTGCTTCATCCGCTGCCTCTGAACTGGATCTCTACAAAACTTCAGAGTTCTCTGGTTGTCACACCAGATGACGATTCATTGATGAAACTGAATTCCCAACTCAGTGAGAAAATATTGTAGCCACATAGCCTAAATTGTTATGTTAACTACCCCTCTGTACTCTGTCTCAACTAAAGATAGAGAAATGGTAGCTTGCTTCTTGCTCGACCAACAGATAGGCTCGGAACTAAGACTGAGTGAGTAACCAGATGTGGACTTGCGATCAATGCTATTGCTAGCCCAGTCGAAATCAGTAAACCCAATGAGATATAATGTAGAGTCTGTTGAATGATGAATCCAAAAGGTGATGGTGCCTTGTACATATTGAAGGATATGCTTTGCAGCCTTCCAATGTAGCTCATGTAGCTCCTGCATGAACCTGGAAACTGTGCCAACTGCATAGGAGAGGTCTGTTCTGGAGTGTGTGAGATACAAAAAGCTCCCCACTAGCTGTCTGTATAGTGTGTTTTCAACTATTGGAGTTTGCCCGCCATCCTCAAGTTTGACTCCTGATAGGAAAGGTGTTGGAGTAGACTTGCAGTCTGTCATGTGAAATATCTCAAGGAGATCTTATGCACGCTTGGCCTAAGACAATTTGATGCCTGATGTAGCCTAACTGATATCGAGTCCAAGGAATAAGTGTAGCAGAACCATGTCCATCATCAAAAACCTGCCATGTAGAATCCTCTTGACTGCAACAATCGTTGAAGTCGAGCACCCGATGATCAAAAAATCATCGACATGCAGAAATAAAAGTAGAAGTGAATCAGATGTCCTAAGCATGTAGACATTCGGGTCTAATTTACAATTGACAAAGTCCTATGAAAACAGGTAGGAGTCCATCTTGGCATACCATGCCCTCGGAGCCCGCTTGAGGCCATAAAGTGACTTCTTTAGTTCACAGACCAAAGATGAGTCCTACATAAATCCCTGGGGTTGCTCCATGTAGATCTCCTTAGAGAGATCACCGTGAAATAATGCATTCTTCACGTCCATCTGATGGACTTCCCATCCCTTGGCTTCCACAATGGAAAGTTCCAATCGTATGGAATCCATCTTCGCTACTGGAGCGAAGGTCTCATCATAGTCAATACCATGAACCTATTGAAAGCCTTTGGCAACAAGCCTGGCTTTGTATTTGTTGATTTGTCCATCAGTTTCACTCTTGGTCCTATAGACCCATATTCATCTGATAAGTTTCCTCCTAGAAGGAAGGGGAACCAGATCTCAAGTCTAGTTCTCAAGGAGGGAGTTGTACTCCTCCTACATGGTGGATTCCCAAAAGGGATTTCCATCAACCTCGCCTTAAGACTATGGATCTAAAGAATGAACCAAGAAAATATTCCTAGAAGGCAATGGATTAGTGGCAGTGAGTGAAAAAGGAGGCTCCTCGAAATCAGATTGATTCCTCCTAGTATCAATTGGATCACCAACGATATCCCCTGCATCCTGAAGAGTAGTATGTGACCACTTGGGCCTCTTCTCTAGCTTTGGAACTGCATCTGGATGCTATGAATATGCATCTGGCTATACTGACTCTGAATCTGAATCATCTGAGTCCTCTGAATCAAAACTCTTGTCTAAAGAAGAGTCAGCATGTGCATTCTCATCATCTCAAACAGGTGGAAAAGTGAAGGTTTCTGTATGCGACTGTTGATGTATATGCGAGACACTTTCCTTGAATTGGAAACTACGCTCAATGATGAGCCGATCCAAGGAAAGATCAATAAGTCGATATCCCTTCACATTGTTGGGGTATCCAACAAAAATACACTTAGTTCTCTGTGGATCAATTGCCTTCCTCTTTTCAGAGGGAATCCGGGCCCATGCATGTGAACCAAAAAATGTGAAAGTGGGTCACTTCCAGTTTGAGGCTGCTCCAAGCCTCATAGGGGGCCTTATCCTTGACAGATCTATGGGGAGATCTATTTTGGATGTATGTTTCACAGTTAAGTGCGTCGGCCCATAGTCTCTGTGGTAGTGACATTGCATGAAACATGCAAGAAGCCATCTCCTTTAGATATTTGTTTTTCTGCTCAGCAACTCTATTTTGTTGCAGAGTGTAGGGAACTGTATGCTGCAACTAAATCCCTTCCTCATGGAAATGATTATGGATCTCATGATTTACATAATATTTTCCATTATCAGTTTGGAGGAATTTGATCTTCTTTCTGGACTATGTCTCAACCAGGGCTTTGAAATCTTTGAGGTGTTGAAAGACTTATGATTTTTGCCTGAGAAAGTAGATCCAAGTAAAATGTGAGAAATCGTCAACAAAAATGAGAACAAACCTAGATTTGCTGATCGATGGATGCAAAAAAGGACCCATGAGGTCACTATGGATCAGATCCAAAGGTGCAGAAGCTCGTTGCAACTTTCCTTTGTCGAATTTCTCTTGAGGCTATTTTCCGAGAACACATCCCTCACATACTCCCTTGAAGAAATAGATGTCTGGTAGACCATCAACTAATATTTTCTTGCTAAGTTGTTGCATGTATCTGAAATTCAAATGTCTAAACCTTTTGTGCCATATCCTACTACTTTCATTAGCATGAGTAAGCAGTAAAGCAGAATCAGGTTCAATGAATTCAAAAAATGTATACAATCTAGACTGATGATTTGACTCACCAGTAGCAACCCTAGAATTGGTTTTTATGTCGTAGATGTCCACAGAATTTGGTGTGAGTATGATTTTCTTTCCAGTGTCGGAATTTTTCATCTGATACATGAAGAGAAGGTTGACATAAATCTTGGGAACATGCAACACATTCTCTAAACTTTCATTGGTGAGTTCAATCCTTCCTTTGTCGATGACTTCGATAGAAGAGTTGTCCCCCATCAAAATGGGAGGACCTTTGAATGCATCCAAAGAAGAATATGCTTCTTCTGAGGAAACCATGTGATGTGATGCTCCTGAATCTATGATCCAAGCATTGGGAGAGGAGTTGATGGCAATCAAGGCATGGCTAGAATTGCCTTTCTTGGAATTCAGATCTTCTAGCTTCTTCTTCTTTGCACCCTCGGGGATGCGATCTCCAATGTTTTTTTCCTGAAGTATATGAGACATCAGATCTAATTTTTTTCATGCATGTGTATTCCAAATGGAATCCTTTGTGACAATATGTGCATTTCTCTCCTTTTCTTCCCTTTTCTCCTTTGGATCCGGAGGCATCGGTGAAGGGTTTTGTGTACCCTTCCTTATTCGTATGAGCATGATATTTCTGCTTGTATTTATCTTTATATTTATGATATTTGTGGCTGCCATCATGAACAGTGAGTGCATGCGCCCTTGGGCCTTTGATTGCACCCATGTTGATGAGCTTGGTTTGCTCTTGTGTCAAGAATTCGATAAATTCCTCAAGAGAAGGCATCTTCCAAGTGGCTCCAAAGGCGAATTTGATAGTATGGAATGTAGATACGAATACAAAAAGTTCAGGACCAATATTGGAGAGAATGATGAGAACCATTTGTTTCTCTTCCTCTGATTTATCAACCCCGCAAGCTTTGAGTTGCGACAATAAATCCTTGAATTTTGTAAAGAAATATTGGATATTGTCGAAGATTTTTGGATCTAATGTGAGAAGCTCCACCTCTATCATGTGTCCCCTGATATCATCCTGTTTTCCAAAGTTCCCTTCCAACATTTTCCATGCTTCATTGGGAGTCTTACAGGAAGATATGTGGAAAAGGAGATCAGGAGAGATAATATTGCAAATTGTTCTGAGTGCCTCATCCATGCGATTTAAGTACTTGGATTTTTCTATGGATGATGTCGGTTCTGTATCTATATTCATGATTAACCTATACAAACCTCTGTATTGGAGATGTATGGCTATTTTCTCCTTCCATGCAAAATAGTTGTAAGGTTTAGGAATGAATTCTTTTTAGAATTCGATCTTTCTGTTGTCTTCAATCTTTTGTACCTGCAATTTTTTTTTTGGGTGTATATTTTTTTTAGCAGTCTGTATACTTTGATACCATGTAAATGTGTTGAAACTGCACAAAATAGATCTAGCTAAACAATAATACACACATTTGCAGAGATAATTGGAAAAATAAGAAGAAGGAGAGAATGAATGGAAGAATTCTCATTAACCGTTATGAATAATGAATAATTTACACATTATATACTCTATATAACTCAATGAGTTCGACTTGAGGTGAACCAATGCACCATATTGGTGGTCTAGAGTGATATAGACACACACCAGTAGTTATGGGAGTGAACTGCCACCTATTCTAGTCTCTCAGGCAATTACGAGAGTGAACTGCCACCTAGTTGAGTTAACTAGTCAACTAGTCTTCAGTTAACTGACTGAACATAGAGTAGTGAGGAGTTAACTTATGGAATCAATGCTAATGCACCACTCTAGTGATGATACCAAGGCAAGGTCAAATTAGCATGGTGATGATCCCAATGCAACATCTAAACTCAACTCAACTAGTCAAACTGAAGTGTCAACTGAAAGAGAATATTCTCCAGGTGGAATATTCTCCCCTAAAATATAGGAGACTGGATAATGACTAATTATAAATAATAAAAAAGTAATAACCCTAGGTAAAATAAATCCTAGGTGTGTGTGAAGTAACTCCAACAACCACCTGACACAAATTTTCCATTATTCTCAATTATAGGTTGAGAGAATCAAGGACATGGATGAAGAGTCTTTGCATGGTTTTGAGACTTTTCCCATTATGTACTTGAATATAGTTTGAGATCCTAAATTCATGGATCTAGTTTTTTCCTCTTTTGTAATTAGATCCTATTATTGTGGTTCTAGGAATTAATGTTCTTTCTGAAGAGGGAGTGAGGAAAAACTATATAATTCCTTATGTAAGCCCTATGCAAGGGAGAGAGTAATGGAGACTTAATGAGTGGAGTTAGAGATCCATAGTGCTACTACTCCTAATATTTGAGAGACTTATTCATGTAATGTATTATCCTTCTTGATGTATGAAGAGATGTGAGTGTGAGTAGACTTCTTGTTCAATCCCCACTGAAGGAGAAGGAATCTCTTATGTAATCACTTATGAGAAGGTACCAACATATTTTGAATAAGGAATGAAAGTGATATGTATTCCAATTGAAGTGGGTCTGGAGGCATATCCCAAGAGGAGTGAACTCTGTTACCAACATCGGTTGTCTTTCTCTTGTATTTTCATGTGCTTTATTCCATTTGAGATCATGTATGTTATGTATTCTTGTTTTAAAAGTATGGTTAATCATGGATTCATATTCTCTTTAAGCCTTATGCAACTAATTTTTCAAAAAAACGATTCTCGATTGAAAACTTGCGTAGAGTAAATTACTCACTTGTTTTCAAATCATGTGGTATCAAAGCTAGGATGACATCTTTGTAGGATGGGAAAAGGAGCGAAGAAAGAAGAAAGACTTCAAGAATTAGAAGAGATAAATAACAACATTCAAGATGGAAATGCAGAGCTAAGGAGACTTTTGCAGGTTGCAAAAGAAGAGAAGAAAGAGCTTCAAGAGAGGTCTCACCTTCATGGAGAAGTCCTCAGCATAATTATTGAAGAATTGCAACTCGAATTGAAAACAAAGGATGATCTTTTGGATAATTTGCAGCATGGTGAATGAATGGAAGATAAAGATCCCTCTATCGTGGATGCACAAACTCAAACCAAGGTATATGATGTTTCTTCATGTTAAATTTTTTGTCAGTATGAAACTAACGTGGGCATGAAGCTCCTCACGAAGATGAGATACAAAGGAGGTGGACTTTGCATTCATGGCCAATGAATCACTCAGCCATTAGAAGTGGTACAAAGACCACAATTTTTAGGATTGGGTTATGGAAAAGAAAAGAATGGAGAGTGCTCAAAGGTTGCTGAAGAAAAAACCATCTCTTCACCATTGGATTCCAAGAAAGGAATCAAGCTAGCTTTTCCTCATCAGATCAAGGACAATTAAGGAAGGTATAAAAGTCATTCAAATTCTTCCATTACAAATAAGAAGAATGATTTATGTTTTAGATATTCTAACCATGATGTAGATAAGCATCATGTGAACAAAGTTTGGGTTAATAAGACATATGATTCCATGAGAAGTGAGATGAAACATAAACCACACCTTCCAAGTCCTCCTGTCACGAATGCATTGTTGAATGGAAAGTGAAGGAATTTTTGTGGTTACTACAAAATCAATGGCCATTGGGAGAAGAAGAGTTGGAAGTTAGATCCAAAAATTCGTCATAAACCAAGAAAGAAACCTGGGGAAGCATCCACCAAGAGAGAGGCTGCACAAAGGGTGATGGAACACGTGGAAAATGTTCCTACACCTGTCTCTGAAGAAGCACAGCCACCGAAAATAGGTACCTTAAATTTTTTGAGCAGAAAATGGGTAACATTCTTGCGAAACTAATTTTTGGTAAGAAAAAATGTATAACACCTCATTATTATTACGTCGAAAGGCGTATACCTATTGACAATGGGCACAATTAATCACCTTTTAATCTAAAATTTTAATCTGATGGCTAACAATTGAAGATGCTGGCATATTCTTAGTCGTCCTCTCAAATCAATGAATGTGATTTACTCTTCATAACTTCCTTGTATTTTTGAATGCATCAGTTAACCTGTTTACTTTTTAACATTTACCTAATCATATTAAGAAATTACTGTAGCACTATATGATTGCCATGTTTAAATGATTAACCTTTGAGATTACCACGTTTGGATTTGCTCAGCTATAGGTACGTTTCATTTTTTGAGTGTTTCATTTCTGACTTTCCTCAACTATCCGCTTGTTTCATTTTCATTTTCTGGCTGTAGGCACGTTTCATTTTCCAATTGTCCGTGCAATTCATATTTTGACTATGGGCACATTCCATTTTCCAGTTGGAAGCGGGTTTTTTCATGGAGGATGAGGAAGCGGAATTTCTCTTGGCGGACGAGGAAGCGGATTTTTTCGTGAAGGATGATAAAGCTGAAGCGTGGAGGATTTGGGATCAGTGAGAATCATACCAGGAACATTCGCGGAGATCGTATAAGACTTCGTAGGTGCCTAGGATTTCCAAGAACTGCCCGGTTGCCTCCTCCATCGAAACACCACTCAGAACGACTTTGTCGGGGTGGAGTTTCAGCGCCAACTTTCTATATGCTGCATGGATTTTGTTGTTTGGTGAGGTGATCTCGATGCCCAGGATTTCGTATAGGCATCTATCGGGCCCTCTCGCTGCAGCCATTTTTGTTTGGAAATTGCAGGAGTACATTGAAGACTCTAGTTTTCAATTGAATTTTGATTTTGGTTGGGTTTTGACTAACAACTATCCCTGAGAGGAGTTTAGAGCCGCAACAATGTGAATCTGAACTGTGCAAAGAAACATGAATTAGGTATTAGTTCTATATATATACTAGCACAACCACTCAAAACCGTGGTTGATGAACGCTTTGGCATTGCCTTTCCGCATTCATCAGCCATTGTTTTTGAGTGGATGTGCTAGTTTTATTATGTTTGAAAATCATTCGAAGGAAACTAATATCAAGCATGGAGGTAGAAATATGGAGAAATTCATATTGTTCTTGGAGACTGTCGTATCTATATTCACTGACCAATTCAAGAACCATATTACGAGAGGGAGGAACCCATTGGCTCAAGAAATATGCAAGATAGCGTAAGAGAAAGTTGGTCGGATTCAACATATAAATCTCTCATAGCAGTTTCCAAACAAGTCACTGATTGGATGGTTATGGGAATAAACATGAGATGGAAATTGTCGATCAAGACACGGGAAATGCTTCCACCATTTTTTATTTCGACGCTGGTCATGTGGATCCCCAGAGAGCTATAGATCCAGGGTTGGTTTACAATTTGGTTGTCAATGACTATATCAACCTTTTGTGTAGTCTTAGTTATACTTAGAAAGTCATCAAGGTCATCACTCATTCAAATGTAATTTGTCCTGCTAAAAAAGGGTAGCCTGGGAATCTCAATTATCCCTCTTTTTTCGATGTTTTCCATTAAACCAGGACTTATAACCTATCCGCTAACTTCATCAAAAAGGTAAAAAATGTTGGTCCACCCATGTCAACTTACACAACCACTCTGATTTCTCCTAGAGGGAGGAGGTGGCATTATATCTGAGAATCTTAAGGTTTACCAATACGGATGAGAAGCTGAGCTTCGTACTAAGCGTCGGTGCCAAACCCGTGAAACTTTACTCGGGAACCTCAGACACAACCTTTTGATTCTTATCTTGGAGCAATGGAAAATGCAGTTTTGGATCCTCACAACCATCAAATCTTCTCTCATGATGACGACTTACACTCGTGAAAACAAACTTGAGGATATGATGATAGATGAAGCTCATGGGATTTCCCTCCAACAATGAAAACATACCATCAACACTGTCGATTTCCAGCCTTCAAGCCCCTTTGGCAGCATGATTATCTTTGTTTACAACATGTTGGTTGAGATCGATATGTTGTGCACTCATAGCCTGTTCTACCTCAAGGATAACAACAATGGCATCAGGAATAGCATGACAAAGAGTACAATTATGAACATCTGCCACATAATCACAGGTGTTTCAGGCATCATTTTCTCGATTAGTTGGAGGAACCCCACGATCGAGATGTCAGTTATGATGTCCATATATAACCAAGAAATATTATGTATCCCAATGCATGAGTATTATTATTCCACTCTCGTAGTAAATAATCCTATGGATCCTTGGAAACCATTATAACCAATCCAACACTTAACAAACTCCATGTTATTTTCTACTATTGAAACGTTAGGAGGAAACAATTTGATACGATATGGTAGTAGCGGAGGTTTTGGTGCAACATGTGTTTTTGGGCATTTACTATGTTGCACAATTACATAATGAGCTGGGAAACCATGGAATTACATTGTTGCTGACAGATTCTATGTTTTTCTTGGGAGCTATCCTCATGGCGGACACACCGAACTTGAATGTTTTGATCTTTGGATGATTTTATCTGATCCAAAAGAAAACAATTTGAGCTTGATTGCAATATCCATCTCAAATTCAAAATCTAATTACTGCACTCATAGTGGAAAAAAAAAAAAAGCAATTTCAGTGATTCCTTTATGCAGTGGTTGCTAGAGAAATGATTTTGTGGCTCCTTTAGCACCTACTCCTATTGTTCATGGCCCATTGGTTCATATCAAAGCCTAAATGTGGTGTCTACATGTTTTGGCCAGATCCTTGGAATTCAAAGTGTAACCTAGATTTCTCTTCTCTTATTCCATTACTCGACAAATCTTCATTGCGCCAGCTACCTGTGTTGTAGCTATGTATTTGTTGGAGAGAATAGGCATGTGGTTGGTTGTGCACTTCTATGAAACCGTGGTCCACAATACAAGTGATATGTGGTGACTCTGTTGGTGAATTCCTTTATAGAAGATTATTGATTGTGGTGTCCTTAGATCCAATGACCTCTCTGCTTCCTTTGTCTTGGGATCGAATAAACTTATGAATTTTCCAGTGGCTATAACACATGAGATTTGTAATATCAGACCCTGCGAGGAGTGGGAATTTAGATATTTAAATTACCTTATCTTGAGAGGCCCACATAATCATCTTAGATCCCAGCTCAGTTGTTTGAGACCTCGACATGTTCAAAACATGGAACATATCCTTGTGGTTGATTTGGTTCAAATCCATTGGTGCATTGGCTATTGTCTTTGGACAATCAAACAAATTTTGTTTGGAGATATTGATCACCAAAGTTGGGATTTGACCCATGAACGGGCCCAGATTTCTGCATGAAAAAATGATTTATCTTTGAATCTGTTGCAATGGATTCTTGTGTGTGAAATAGATCGACCATCAATCATATAATGGATCGATGAATATCCTATTCTAAATCGAAATCGCAGGACAACCAAATATGGTGGATGTGTGAAAGGTTTTTTTTTGCTGGTTAACTGTCAATAGCTTCACAATCTAATCAATGGATGTCATATTGCAACATAGTAGTGTTCATGCAATGAGGTCAAGTCACCAACTCTCTCCAATGAGTAGCATCAGATGTTGGGTACTTAACAATATTGATGCAGATCGAGGTCCCAGAAGGAAGCTGCATAGTTATTTTGTATAGGTCGGCAGTAGGTGAAATCTTCTCTGGGAAAATTATCGAGCTGTAGTTATGAAATGTATGGAGGCTTTCCTCGAGTTTTTTAAATCCATTTGATGCCCATATCTCGAGGATTTTGTTTTATTGTGTTTGGAGAGGTCGAGCCATGGATGGTTTATAGTGCACTCTCCATACATACCTTGTTACACATGTTGGGTTTACTAGGGTCCAAGACAACAATTCCAATGGGATTTAAAGCTCAGTGACTTCCAACTCTCGCAATGACTTTTTGTGTGATGAGGTATGATCTAATTTCCTTCAAAAATTTGATGTGATTTCCATGTAAAGGCAGTATTATACCTTCTTGTGCATATTTTGGCATCCGATTTGGCATAATAATTTCCTTGAAATTTGATGTAAAAGCATTGTAATGATCTTGAAAACCATAGAGTTTCTCGACTATGTGACATTCCTGGCACATTAAAAAAGGCCTTGTAATTTGATGTAAATGTGATTATGAAGCATTGTAATGGTTGTTTAGACACTCTTGAGTGAGGAGAGTGAGAGGCGTTATTTTTTTCCTTAATCCTTAATTGGCTTATTTGTAGTCATTATGTAAATAATTGATTGAGATGATTTTCCTAAGCCACTTTGGCGATTCATTGTAAACTTGACCAAAGAGTGTAGTTATAAACTCTTGGAAAGTAAGGTACGCCAAATATTGTGGTACATGTATCAACTACTACATGTTGCAAGATTATGCAGGTGTGGGCTTCGAAATTTCAAATATGAAGAACAGAGGTGAAAGAGACAAGGGATGTTCCTTTCTAAACATTTTCTTTGCAGCAGTTGCAAGTGTTGGCTTTGCATTCTGATTCCAAAGTATGTGTGTGAAGGAGTATTGAAGGAATGTGTCTTTTGAGGACATTTAAATAGACATAAAGTTGATACTTTTGGAGACCAAAAGGTTCTTTTTTGGGAGGCATGATCTAGACGGATTTCCACACATCGAAGGACTTTATTTTGTTCACCAAGTTGATTTGTAGAGTGGTGAATATGGTGAACTTATATGTTTTGAGTTTTATTTTCTCATGCATTTTATTAATGCTTCGTGAGAAAATGGACTCATGCATTATTTTATGCTTTTATGAGATGCTTATGTATTTAATTATGCTTTATGAGCTTTTGGAAAAACTCATACATTATTATTCACTTTTGATGTAAAATGATTAATACTTGTGAGGGAAATTATGATTAATACTTGTGAGGGAAATTAGAATCACGTATTTATCATTAAATTATAAATTTGGAAATTGGTTTTTATGTGAGAAACCACCTCACAACAATTTGTCATTATTCTCAATTATAGGTTGAGAGAATCAAGGACATGGATGAAGAGTCTTTGTGTGGTTTTGAGACTTTTCCCATTATATACTTGAAGATAGTTTGAGATCCTACATTCATGGATGTTGTTTTTTCCTCTTTTGTAATTAGATCCTATTATTGTGGATCTAATAATTAATGTTATTTCTTAATAGGGAGTGAGGAAAAACTATATAATGCCATATGTGATCCCTATGTAAGGGAGAGAGTAATGCAGAGTTAATGAGTGGAGTTAGAGAGCCATAGTGCTAATACTCCTAAGATTTGAGAGACTTATTCATGTAAGCTATTATCCTTCTTGATGTATGGAGAGATGTGAGTGTGAGTAGAATTCTTGAATCCTCGCTGAAGGAGAAGGCATCTCTTATGCAATCACTTATGAGAAGGTCCCAACATCTTTTGAATAAGGAATGAAAGCGATCCATATTCCAATTGAAGCAAGTCCAGAGACATAGCCCAGGAGGGGTGAACTTCGTTACCAACATTGGTTGTCTCTCTCTTGTGTTTTCATGTGCTTCATTCCATTTGAGTTCATGAATGTTATGTATTCTTGTTTAAAAAGCATGTTTAATCATTGATTCATATTCCTTTTAATCCTTATGCAACTAATTCATTAGAAGACAATTCTCGATTAAAAACTTGCATAGAGTAAAGTACTCGCCTGTTTTCAAATCAGTAGTGCTATAAACCAATATATCATCCAAATAAACAATAAAAAGTGAATCTAGATAAGGGCATAAAACATCATTTGTTAGTCTCATAAATTTAGCCGATGCGATGCATAAACCGAATGGCATAACCAACCACTCATAAAAACCTTGTCTTGTCTTAAAGGAATTCTTCTAGGTATATTATTTTTTGACTCATACCCGGTAATATCGTAATTTTAAATATAGCTTAGTGAAGTACTTGGCATGCTACAATTGGTCCAATAGATCATTGATCCTTGGTAGAGGGTATTGATTCTTTAGTGTAATCTTTTTCAATGTCCTGTAATATATACAAATTCTCCAAGTCTCATCCTTCTTGGGTACAATTATGATGGGTGACCCACAAGGTGAGGTAATTGGTCGAATCACACCCTGCTGCAAAAATTGTTGCAACTGCTTATTCACTTCTAAAAAAAATTATCTATATAACCCAATATTAAGCAATGGGGAGTCTGGAAATAACTGTATTTTGTGCTCCACATCCCTCTTGGGTGGTATCCCTTTAGGCTCTTTGAACACTCCTTTGTATTCCTGTGGAACATATTCCAAATGATGTTTCTATTCTTTAGTACACCCCTCCAAGGATTCTTTCACTCACATTGACTTATGATCAAACTGGTTTTCTCTTAAGAAAATAAAAACATATTTATTACTAGAACTAATCAACTTCTTGCCTTGGTTGACACTTAATAGTGAGATCCTTGATTTTCCTTTATGCGCGTTGATAATGTAGGAATTTCCATCCTTGATCAGTCAGTACTAGTTACCTCTCTACATGAATATTGAATCCCTCATATACATGTAGGGGATTCCAAACACTAATCCACATACGTCAAGGTTTACTACGTCCAATTCCACTTCATCAATAAAATCAACACTTGTAGCAAATTTAATATTACATGTTTCATTACCTTTATCTATTCATCCTTGTTTACCCAACCTAATGGATAGGGGCTAGGATTATACACCCTTCTCTCCATGGGGATGCTCAACCTCCCGGTCTAGGATCATTAAAAAACTGAGTTGAATCGACTCTTCAGACCCCTGCTGGAACCCAAAACAATTTACACAAGTCCCCTTATCTCCAAAGTGCAGGTTCTGCCAAACCTACGAGCCCTCTCCATAGCGCTCTCCTTTTCTTTCGTGGACACTAATCTAACGGTTCATATTTCTTCCAAAAATAGATCTGATAGCTTTTGTAACTTCTCTTCGGCCTTAGCTTATATGGCTCCCAAACTTGGAAAAATTCAAGTGTTCGAGGGATTCAAACTTTGATTCTCCCATTGCAAACCCAATGAATTTGGGGTTCGACTTGTGCTCCTCCTCCTGAGCTTTAAACTTTGAATAATTTCACCTCTTGTGCACACTTTGTGCTTCTCCTACAGTCTATAAGTTAGACTATACCCAACCTTCTTCCCTCCTGACATGTTCTTCTCTTACTCGAAAGAGTTTAGATACACACTCCTTGCATTGGCTACAACGTCTCTAATTCTTTGTTGTGCACTCCTTACACAGCCTAAAAAACCCAAAACAATTTAACAAACTCAACAAAGAAAGAGAAATCTATCTTCCTACTACAGATGAAGCCTATCATATATCTACAACATACATTCATAATAATAAATGGAATTCATAAACACATCAACACATACAAAAAATTCATAAGTAGGAAAAATTGTTTTTCTATTATCTTTGAATGCCTATACAGATGTTTACAAAGGTTGGACTGAAACATAGTCTCATCTCTCTTCTCTTATTTCCTCTCTTGATCTCTCTACTCACTCATCCCATCCTAATCATCCCTCTCTTTGAGACCTTGATACAAGGATCTCTCTCCTTTTACAAAAGAGGGCTCTACGAGCTTCTCCTCTCTTCACCTAACCTAATCTATTACATTGAAGTTTATTTAATGGCCATCTAGTATGAATTGAATCTAGATCCATCAACCTGTCAACCATTAATGATGAACTTATCTCCTACCTGTAAAAAGGCAATAACTCATCCCTTACAGCCTTACAACATTTAATTTCATTAAAGATATAATTTTAAATTTTAAATTTGGGGCAAAATGAGAGGGTTGGTGCCTCTCCCCTCCTTGAATGTGCATTGATGTGCTCGAATTTTGGTGCATTTCTGAGGTGGAGAAATGTTCCTACATCATACTTTACTTCTTGTAAAATCATGATCTCCTACTCATGAGCTCCTCTATCCCAGTGTTGAAATCCCCCTCATTCCCAAACTTTCCCTTGGAGTTTTCCTCTTGATCCTATGACTTGTTTTTGTTGCTGCTACTGCTCCTTCCCTGCTGCTATGGCAGTATCTCCTCTATTCATCTTCCATTTGCTGACTGGTTCTATTTTTGACCTTACCATCAACCTTCATATCTCCTCTATCACCCTGTCTAATTTCTCTTCTGGTTGGTTCTCCTTATGCAGTCTGCCCTGCTTCATTTTCTCCACATCAATGGGTAGATCATCTTGATCCCCCTTTCTATTTTATCTTTCTTTTTATGTGCCCTTGATTTTCCACTCTCCTATAGATTCATTTTCTACATCCTTCTCACTACTGATATGTTACTCCGCTTCTTCCTCTGACTGATTGATTTATGTCAGTCTCTCTATTGGCATATCTCCAACTTCTTCCAACTTCTCCTTAGGCTGGTATGCTCCTTCACTTGTTTCCAACTTAAATTGTTGGATGTGCCTTCTTTGCACCATCACCATCCTTTCTATGGATTCCAATTCTTCAATCAAAAAATTCTATGTTGTCATTCTGCTGCAGACTCTAGTGTTGTAATCATCTCCTTTTCAACTTCCTAGTTGAAAATTTTGATCCATTCTCCTGAATGCTAATCTTCTCCTGTTGGGGTAGACATCAATGTCTTCTCCATTTCCTCTTATTTAACAGTTTCTGCTGGCTGTATTTCTTCTGCTTCTTCTGCAACACATATGTTGGCCTCTATTTGGCTGCTTGGCAGGAATATTTTGATTCCTCCAATGATCAGAATGCTCCTCTAATCTTCCTCTTTTATGGTGGAAGTATTCAACCTCTCATCATCCTCATTCACATGGTCTACAAACCCACATGAATGTGCATACATATGAGGTCTTTATTTTTCCTTCTTGTCACCTGTCAACATTCATTGTTGATATGAACTCTCCTTCGAGCTCCTAAGACTTTCAGATAGTCTCATTTTACTTCCCTTTCCCACATGAAAATTTGGGACTTCTCTTCTACCCACCTGGTAGTCTATGAGATCAACTGATCCCATCTCATTGCCCACCTGACAATATGAATTTCCATTGCTTCCCTCCTGACAGTCTATGAGATCCTCAATTGATCTCATCTCATTTCCCACCTAGAAATTTGAAAATTCATCTCTTCCCTCCTGGCAGTTTATGAGACCTTTAATTGGTATCACTTCCTCATCACTAAGGGTTCTTCCAAATTCTAGTTCACAGATATAAACCATCTCCTCTTATGATCCACTGAGGTTTTCAGCATGCCTCAGCCACCTCCTTACTACTTGTTACTGCCTTTGAGCCAACAAATTTTTAACATACCATTTTGCCTTTCTTTTCAGAGGCCATTCATACCTCCAGGGTACCTTTTCCTCCTGCTGCATCTTCAATGCTATCCTGTCAATGTTTTCTCAGATTTCTCTGAGATTCCTGTCAATTTATGTGTTGCTTTTCCACTGGTTGTCTTCTCTTCAACTATGCTCATGGCCTTTAGTAGCCATCTTCTTTTCCTATCTCCAGCCCACCTAGTTGTCTGTTGTTCACTTTGCAACTGAGAGCATATCCAGATTCTCCTACAACCCACTTGGATTTTTGTTTGACTACTACAAGCTTACAACAATCCTTCACACAGAGCATCAACACTCTTCCTCCTTTCACCTGCTGTCTATAGGTGAACTTAAGCCTCTGATACTACTTGATTTTATCTTCTTATGTCCTTGTTTCCTTTGCCTGTTGTCTCCAAGAAAATTTCATCTCTGATACCACTTGATGGTATCAGAGTATCTCCTTTCACCGTCTCTCCTTTGCCTACAATATACAGACAGATACCACTTGATTCAGACCCCCCTATCCTCCTTCAGGGTTGCGCAAACTCTCAGTCCAAGATCTTTAAATCACTGAGCCAAATCGACTCTTTCAGTCTTTGCTAGACCCCAAATTAAATTTCACAGCCCCCCTTTCCTCCTAAGGCACAGGTCCCATGGAACCCACACGCCACCTTTCCTCCTAAGGCACGAGTCCTATGGAACCCAGAGGCCCTCTCCTTAGCGATCTTATCTATTTTCAATTTGCAGGCGCTAGCTCCTTCTACTAGGACCCTTTCCTTTCATGTGACCTCGAGCGATGACCCAATGCCTATACAAAAAGCACTCCAGAACTCCAGGATCCTGGTGTTTTCATTTTTCCTATCTCCAATTCTTCTAGAGTGACTTTCCAACGGATTGAACGTCCAACCTCCACATGTCCCCTCGCACATCAATGGTCTATGGAGACTCCGACTCTTTTGCACTTCAGGTTATTTGTAAACACCTTTTCATGAAACCTATGCAGTGTATAATCTGATGCCATGTGTCCACATCGACTCAATGGTCCTGATTTACTTTGGGAATTCACCCTCCCACTGATTCCAAATATCCAAAAAAACAAACCTATGGATTGAAATCCTTTCGGAGTGTCAGATCTTGTGACACATGTCCTCCTTGATCCAATGGTTCAAACAAACTCTGACACTCCGACCTTTGGGAGTTCTTGCTCCATCAACTCAACTTTCTCCCAGAGTGACTTTTCCCCCGAACTGGAAGATATTCTGCTACGCATCCTCCTCCATGGATGACATAGATATTCTTTGTGACTCCAGCCTTCAAGAATCCCTCACAATTTCACAATCTAATTCCTCTAGAGTGCTTCTTCTATGGAGTGCATGATCTAATGACACATTATCCTTCTTCTTGGACAACTTATATCTGCTCCGACTCTCGACTCTTTGGGAGTTTTTCCACCTTCTGCACTCCTTTTCTTCTAGAGTTCTTTCTTTCGAACTTCATGATCTGATGCCACCTGTCTCTTGGTGATCGAAGACCAAGATTTACTCTAGTCTTTTGTAGGTTTTGGAGTTATGTTCACTCCTTGATTTTAAACTTCTAGAGTGGCTTTCCTTCGGAGTTTCAGATCTAATGACATGTACCTTCTAGCGACCAACGACCAAGATCTACTATGACCTTCGAAGCTTCGACGATCTTGCTCACTCCTTGTCTGTGAACTCCTGGAGTGATTATGTTTTGGAGTTCCATATATTTCTCCATGTTTCCTTCCCAACACCGATGGTTGGGATCTACTCCTCTCTTAGGAGCTTCAAGAGTTTATGTACTCCTCTCAACTAAAAAATCCCAGATTGTGGTTTCTCCAGAGTCTTAGATCTTTCGCCACTTGTCTCTTTAGATGATGGACAGTTCCTGTCCACTTTGGGAGTTCAATGAATCCTTATCCCAGTGTGCCCTCCTGACACATTCTTCTCTGACTCGAAAGAGTTCAGCTACGCACTCCTTGCATTAGATACAGAGTCTCTAATGCTCTGTTGCGCACTCCTTGCACAACCTAAAGAACCCAAAACAATTTAACAAACTCAACAAAGAGAGAGAGATATATATTCCTAATTCATATGAAACCTATAATGCATCTACATCATACATTCATAAGAATAAATTGCATTCATAAACACATCAACACATACAGAAAAATCATAGGCAGGAAAAACTACTTTTCTATTATCTATGAATGTCTATACAGATGTTTACAAAGGCTGGACTACAACAAAGTCTCATCTCTCTTCTCTCCTTTCCTCTCTTGAGCTCTCTACTCTCTCATCCCATCCTAATCCTCCCTCTCTCTGAGACCTTGATACAAGTATATCTCTCCTTTTGCAAAAAGGGATCTACGATCTTCTCCTCTCTTCACTGAACCTCATCTATTAAATTGAAGTTTCTTTAATGGCCATCTATTCTGAATTGAATCTAGAGCCATAAACCTGTCATCCATTAAAGGCGACCTTATCCCCTGCCTATACAAAGAAAATAACTCAGCCCTTACATCATTACAATATTTAATTGCATTAAAGATACAATTTTAAATTTTAAATTTGGGGAAAAATGAGAGTGTTGGAGCCTCTCCTCTCCTTGAATGCGCATTGATGTGCTGGAATATTGGTGCATTGTTTAGGTGGAGTGATGCTCCTGCATCATTATAGTGAACCTTGAATCTAACCTTGTTGACAAGATCTACTACTATGAGATTATCTTGTGAACCAAATTTGAATAGAGCATCTATTTTGGTCTTCTTGACTTGAATCTTGATGTGGAAGAGCTTGGTCATATCCTTCTCTTCTTGGTGATGAAGGCTAGTCATATTCACATCCTTATGCACATATGTGTAGACAATGTTTTCATCCACAACTGAGCTACTTTCAACTTGATTTCTTGAATTTGTGGCTAGAAGGTTCGTTTTCTTTCTGTCCTTCTTGTGATTCTTCGAGTTTAGTTTTGGATGTACTTTCCAACACTTTTCCTCAGTGTGGCCATCAATGTTTCAATGATTTGAATGTGTGTTTTGATCTTTGTATTGATGTGTAGTGTCTACTGTATTCTTTTATTTTCCTCATTTCCACTTCTTCTTCCCCTTTTTGGAATCTTTCCAGTGCTCTTTTTTCTTTGAACCACTTGGATGCCCCTTATTTTGGCCTATGTTTTCTAGGTATTGTGTCTATACACATGCATCATCCATTGTCCTTGGCTTGAAGAGCATCACCTACTTTCATAGATTATTATGTAACCCCCATAGATACTTGAGGAGTACATATGGGTTCTTGGGAGAGATACCCAACATGATGGTCATCTTTCTAAACTCAGTGGTGTACTCCTATACACTCTTTCCCTACCTTTGCCTGAATGTGTTCCACCAGATCCATTGGTCATCTCCTTCACATTTTGGTGATGAAGGCCACTCAGATTCACCTCCTTCTGCACACATGTGTAGACAATATTTTCATCCACATATGAGCTAATTTCAACTTGATTGCTTGAATCTATGGCTAGAAGGTTATTTTTCTTTCCGTCCTTCTTGTCATTCTTCAGTCTTAGCGCTGGATGTAGTTTTCAACACTTTTCCTCAGTGTGGCCATAAATGTTGCAATGATTTCAATGGTTGTTGGGATATTTGTATTGATGTGTAGTGACTACTATTTTATTTTATTTTCCCCATTTCCCCTTCTTCTTCCCCTTCTTGGAATATTCTTGGTGCTCTTTTTTCTTTGAACCACTTGATTTCCCCTTCTTTTGGCCTATTTTTTCTAGGTATTGTGTCTATATACACGCCTCATCCATTTTCCTTGGATTGAAGAGAATCACCTGCTTTCATAGATGATAGTGTAACCCCCCCTCCCCATATACTTGAGGAGTACATATGGGTTCTTGGGAGATATATCCATCATGATGGTCATCTTTTTGAACTCATTGGTGTACTCCTATAGACTCTGCACATGCCTTTGCCTGAAGTAGTCTCACCAGATCCATTGGTCCTCTACATACCCAATAGGGTATAATTGGGAGTTGATGAGGGTTTTGAATTCCTCCCACCTAGTTACTATCAGATCACCCTCCAACCTAAGTTTTTCCATGTGGATTTCCCAACAGGTTCAAGCACAACCCTCTAACTTCAATCTAGCAAATGAAATATTCTACTCTTCCTCTATATGGTGAACGCTAAAATAAACTTCTATTTGTTGCAACCAATGATTTCGTTTTAATGAATTGATCTCACCTTGGTATGGATTTATGTCCACTTTAACTTCCATATTGAATAGGGACTATGAAGGGTTAATGACACTCGAACTTGACTCTCATTTATTCGATTATTTTCATGACTCCTTTCTTGAGTCTTCTTGATTTCTTGATTTCTCGTCCGATCCGATATCTGAGTTAAATCCTCCATCATCTCCGAATGGTCTGATCTTGATTCCTAGAACTGCCACAAGGAGGTTCATATTTTGACTGATGTTGGAAAATTACACTTCCAACCACTCAAATCTCTCTTCTACTAGATCTCGAGGGTTATTATGAACATACTCGTTCATCATGGCTAAGGTTTTTGCGACTTCTCTTTAAGTTGATTCTTGGATCCTGCAACTTCCCACAAACACCCAAAAGAAAAACCAGCTATGATACCGATATGATTTGTAAATTACCATGTATATTCCACTGGAATATCTTGTCACAATAGATTTGATAAATAAAACTAAAATATACCTATGAAGGTTAAATTCTTTTAGATTTCTAGAATATTTAGTTATTGATTTTCTTCTTATGCATGAAATAGATAAAATGTAAAAAATAGAGAATAGTAAAATACAATCACACACCATACATAAAATGACACAAAGATTTTATTTGGGAAATCCTTATGGGAGAAAACCCAGCTAGAAGGTGAGGTTGTTCTGCTATCTTTTCTCTAATATAAAAATAATGCAAGTACAAAAGAGAAGGCACTCTCTATGGAGTTTCCTGAGACCTGTGTCTTGTTAGACTGATATAGAATACTAACCCCCTATATTATGCTCTCTAATTTCCCACTCCTAATTTCCTTCCTCTTATATGGAACAAAATACAATAACATATAATGTAACCCCTTCTCCTCCTAGTGTCTTGATATTTAACCTATCCTGATAGCCATCTAGGGGTAGGTTTTTGACTTTCTGAACCTCGAATTGTGGTAGGGTTTTGGACCTTCTATAATCTTCTTGAAATTCCTCACATGGCTATCCCCATATGCATGAGTGATAGGGGCTGACATGGCATTGTATCATACCATGATGGTCAACACGATAGGTCAACTTGCGAGAGACCTAACTTTTGCATACAAACTTTTATTGAAGTGATGTTTGCACTGCTGGAAGGGTTTCGATGTGTTGAATAATTCCACAGGATCCAATTTATTCTATGAAATATTTAACCCCAAAAAATGTCGCTTGATTTCTCAAAATGGCCCTGAAAGGTTCTAGACCCCAATTTTTCAAATTGGGACCTACCACTAAAATGGCCCTGCATGATGATTCCTCCAATTTTTCCCACTATGAAAGGATCGAGATAGATGAAAAAAAAATATAATGATCCAATCCAGATCAACAATAAAGGCCATACCCTACCTATATTTATTTTCAATATTAATAGTTTCTTTCTCCAACCTCATATGCTTTTCATAATTCTATTTACATTCTATTGGATGTTTTTTATTTTTAGGCATTGTATATATCAATGCAATCTATATATCTTAACATTATAGAAAAAAAACATAATGAATATATGAGTTTTAATCTACAAATAGTGATAGAGGAATCACAGCCAAATAATAAAGAAATGGAATTTACCTTATAATTTAGAACCTCTTTCGCAACATTATAATATAAAATTTGAAATTGTTTTTCACTGTATTATTTTTAATTTCATTTCAATGGATAGTTTGCACTATCTTGGTATTGAGATCAATGCAATGGATCAATTTCCTCTATATGGTTTCTTGAAACAATGCACTAATATTTTTTGCACTGTATCATTAATGAATTAATACACCCTATTATTTGACACTGTATCATTATTTAAATCAATGGAACTACTTGATTGGTCTTAGGCATATTTTACACATAACATATATTGTACTAGTTTTGAAATCAACAGACTATATTGTCACTAAAATTAATGCATTAGAAAAATTTCCTCTTTCTTTATAAAATTCCATTTGTATTACTCAATCATTATTTCTCATTTTATAACTTCTTGCAAATATAAGTACCAATACCAAAAAAATGTTTTTCTTTTTCTTATTCAAGTAATCTGGTTATTTTCTTAATGAAGGAATAAAATCCTACAGAATGGAAGACTATATTTCCCTATGTGTTTTTATTTTTTTAATTATCTATTTCAACTATATAACTCACTCAACTAAGATAATAGAAATATCTATCCCCAATGGTTATCTCAAGAAGTCATGAACCAAACATAATATCTCTCTCCCAAAGTTGGGGAGGTCATGGGTTTGAATCAAGATCTTGATCTTATCGAGGTTAGGATCCATAATAAGGGCCAATGATTTACCCTGTTTATCATACATGGATAATGGGGAAGCACTCAAAGGGGTTTTTAGTGAAATTTTCCTTGTATAAAAACAATAGAACTCTCATTCAAATTTCCAATGATCCCCAAGTTTCACAATTAAATTTCCAATGGAGTAATCATAATTCTAAGGTGTTTGTATTTCAAAATTACAATTCCCAATGATCTACAATTTGAATAATTAGAATTCCCAATGCAAGGAGCAACTAAATTACAATTTTGGTCATTTTAACTTAGCATGGTAATTTATATCAACACAGGTTGCTTCTTTGGATAAAGGCAATGGTGCTATTATTCACTACAAAGTTGTGTTTTTTATTCTTATCATTAATGATATGTTGATTTCTTGCACTTGATTCACTCTATACCTCATTAATTTCTTCATTAAGAGAAAACATAATGAAGCTCAATGTTTAAATTATATATCCATGTATCAAATCGCTGGATGGTCATTTGTATGCATACAACAAACTCATAAAATAACCTAAAATTTATAGTGATCCATAATATTTTGAGAACAACATGAAGATAGAAATATAATAGAGATATATCGAGGAAATACACAAAGATATTGCAAGAAACACATAAATATAGTGAAGCCCTGCTTTTATTAATTAATAAGAGAGAAAAACATTGTAAAACACAAACTGGAAGAATGGGGTAGCTTATCAAAGAAAGAGATTTTGGCTATGCTTCATTTACAACAAGATGTACATCACACTCCATTGCATGCTTAAAGGGCCTCCTTGACCTCAATTATATATGAAAGAGTGAGAGGAGAACAATTCCCATGATGCATGTGGGATAAATTGGTATAAGTTTATAAAATTTCATAGACATGTAAAAAAATAGGACTTCCCGAGCATTCACCCTTCCCAGTACTACTCTACCCTGAGTATGCTTAACTACAAAGTTCTAATGGGATCTTTTGCATTAATTCTATGTTGCAAGCATGTACATAAGACCACTAGGAAATCATTACATGATGTTTGTAAGTAACAAATGAAGATGTCATTACATTCCATTCCCCATCAAAAGGGTGAATATCATGTTTTATCAAAACCATGGCTTGAAATCTTTATTCATTGGAAAAGGTGGATGGCCAATGAGATCCACCGTGATCATATAGGAATTTGTATCCCCATTTCTTAATACAATATTTAAATCAATACACAAAACAACATAATCAAATTTATCCAATTACAATCATTGAAATTAATGCACTATACTAAGAGTAATGTAGAAAACAAATTATTCAAACTTTATTGACTTTATGAACAATAAAATCTATCAAATATAATGAAATCAAAACTTATTTTATGAAAATGTAGAAATCAATTTTGAATGTAAATCACCATGGAATATACAATGGAATATAGAATGTAGATATTGTCAAAATTGAAATCCCAAATTCATTTATTTCATATTTGTTTATTCCTGTCAATTTTATGTGATCACGATCATATGCCATATAATTGATTAGTTATTTATTGCCTCACTACTAAATTCATTTACCGAACATAATGATTTCCCTATAATTATATCTAGTCAATTGTTTCAAAATAGTGAGAAAACATTTGTCATGTGGTTTTTATCCACTATATAAATACTGAAATGAATGCAATCCACTAATAACATCTTCATTAATGAAATATACTAATAATATCTTCATGTAGTATTTATCCATTGTACATAAAATGAAATGAAACATATACTTTTTCAAGTTAATAATCATTTTTCAAAAATATTTTTTAAATTGAATATAAAAAACTCTTACAAACATCCAAAATTCATTGTTAAAGGAATACTTGTCACATTTGAATGGATTTTTGGACTACGATTGTACATTATAGGCTATGCTCTCTAGGTATATGTATGTAACCCAATGTCTATGATGGATATCTATTACCCACTATTTTTTATTTTTTAGTACACAACTAAAATTTTTTTAAGAAAACTATTATACATTGTAGTTTATAGATCGAGTCTCATAATACTACTTTTACAATCCCATTTCTTGTTCAAATTCCAATCCTTTAATTGGTGTCATTATATATATATAAGTCATTTGAAATAAAGTTTTATTGTAAGTTGTAACCATAGGTACGAAGGTGCGTTGAGTGTGATAAATGAAGTAAGTTGGGAGATTTCATGTGGAATCACATCCAAGTTAGTAGATTCGAAATTAATATACTTGAGATTTTTAATTCGTCAATCTTAGATGGAAAGGATCATAGCTCCCTGTAGTATGAAGGATCCAAAAATTGAAGCGCATAAAGATGGAATATATCTTCAGGAAAATCCTTGATGTCCATACCTCTTAAGTTGATAAACTCAATCTATTTTAGTTTCCCCACTGACGATGGGATTGAACTTAGTGCTATGTTATTGGCCAGATTGAGAACCTCGAGATACATTGGACACACTAGAAATTTTGATGGAACCTCCCTAATATGAGTTGTAGTTAAGAAGAGACTCACCAATTTTGGGCATGCAAACTCGATGGAAAATTTTCAATATAATTTCCTTGAACTGATATCCTCTCACAATTTTCATTTTGAATCTCAAGGAAATTTTTCATCTCTTCTCCTGCTTTGAATACACAATTCTCCTTCTCCTCGCAAATATAGATCGCCATGTTATGAATAACATCGTGAAATTTTACAAGTTGTTTCGGATGTAGCAGCAGATAAAACGGCTTAAATGTCACCTGATCTAGAAGCTTGGATGACACAATTTGGAACATGCAATGACATACGAGAAGTTTTATGCAGTTGAAACCAATGGCCATGTCCACTAAATGGATCCCCTGTCTGCTCCTCACCATACCCTATGCAACCCACATTTTCACTAATTCTGTTAAGCCCTAATATTGTCTCATTACCCCTTAATTGGGGCATATTAGATTAGTAATGTTATTTTATTTATGTCGGATTTATTCTATTAGTTGTAATTATACCTCCTAGTCTCCTATATATACCAGGGAGACATTTTCATTTGGAATCATCTTGTACTTGAACATTTATGTGGGGTAAAAGGAGGTGGCCCCCTCAAAGAGACTTATTATCTGAAATTCTCTCTTTTTCAAGGTATTGAGTACTTATTCTGAGGTTTTTCTATGCTATATTGATATTTGGTTCTTAACATATGGTATCATAGCTCAAGGTCTTGGGGTTTTGCTGCTACATCTGATACACCATGGAATTTTCACTATAATGTTTTTTCTACAATGATTCAGAAGGAACGGATTGGATTGTATTTAGTAGATGGATCAAGGTACGTTGGATTAAAATTTTAGCTCCTAAGGCCTTATACTTTCGTAGATACAGCCTGTGCAAGATAGGGTTCTAGAATTATCCTGAATTGAGTCATTGTGGAATTTTCACTATAAATTTTTTTCTGTAACGTTTTAGATGATGAACTCTGGAGGATGTTCTCAAAAATTAGTAAGGTAGATGTGGTAGCAATTTCTGTTTCTAGGTCATCTTAAATGTTTAGATACACCCTCATGAAGACCATTATGAATTTTTGATCATGCCTTTTGGCCTTACAAATGCACCTTCCACATTCCAAGGGTTGGTGAATTCCATTTTCAAGCCCTTCCTTCGAAAATTTGTGTTAGTATTTTTTGATGATATACTAATCTATAGCAAGTCTTGGGAGGATCATGTGCGACATGTTGACAGGTTGCTACAACTACTAAAAGAGCAACAACTATATGCCAAACCATCCAAATGTTTCTTTGGAGTGAAGGAGGTAGAGTATTTGGGTCATATTGTATCTCATGAAGGTGTCAAGCTAGACCCTGACAAGATTAAGACCATGATGGACTGGCCAATTCCCAAAACATTGAAGAATCTTAGAGGATTTTTGGGTTTGACAGGTTACTACCGCAAGTTTGTTTGGCATTATGGAATAATAGCAACACCTTTAATGACACTAACTAAGAAGTATGCATTTTCATGGACTCTGGAGGCAACTAAAGCTTTTGAACAACTTAAAGAGGTGATGTGCAAAGCCTTGGGAAATGGAATTGGTGTTTTCCTAATGCAAGAAGGAAGGCCCCTGGCTTTTGAAAGTCGATCACTCAAGGGAAAGGACTTACACAAACCCATTTATGAGAAGGAAATAAGGGAAATACTACATGCATTGAAGAAATGGCGTCCTTACCTAATAGGTAGGCACTTCAAGGTAAAAAAAGATCATGATAGTCTTAAATACTTCTTGGAACATAGACTATCTTTAGAAGAACATAAAAAATGGGTAACCAAGGTATTGGGTTATGATTTTGAAATCGTCTATAAAAAAGGGAAGGAAAATGTTGCGGAAGATGCACTCTCAAGAAAGGATGAAGATGTTGAGGCCTTTCTCTGTGTTATCTCGATCATCCAACTCGATTGGATAATAGAAGCAAGCGATGAATGGAAGAATGAAGAAAAAGTGTGGACTCTCATTCAAAGGTTGCAACAGGATTCTAGTGCATCAGATACATTTACATGGAAAAATGATTCACTATGGTACAAAGATTACTTATATTTATGTAAGAACTCCCAACTCAATCAAAAGGTACTATTGGAATTGCACACCTCTCCAGTAGGAGGGCACTCAGGATTTTTGAAAACCTACCATAGAGTCAAGAAGGATTTTTTTTGGGATGGCCTTAAAAATGATGTTCAAAGGTTTGTGGAAGAATGTTTGGTTTTCCAAAAAAATAAGATGGAAATAATTAAGACCCCAGGTCTTTTACAACCATTAGCCATCCCAAGTTAGTGTTGGGAGGAGGTTTCCATGGATTTCATCACAGGGTTACCAAATTCTGAAGGAAAGAGTGTCATCATGGTGATTGTTGATAGACTAACCAAGTACACACATTTTTGTGCACTCTCTCATCCCTTCAAAGTTAGTACAGTTTCCACTGCATTCATGGAGACAGTTCAAAATCTACATGGCAGCACAAAGATTATTGTAAGTGACAGAGATCCCATCTTCATTGGACATTTTTGGACATAATTATTTTCTTGTTTGGGTACTCAATTGGTGCATAGATCTTCCTATCATCCTCCATCTGATGGACAAACCGAGGTAGTGAACAAATGTATGGAAGGTTACCTTCGTTGCTTTGTCTCTGATAAACAAACACAATGGTTGAAATGGTTACCATTGGCAGAATGGTGGTATAACACTTCCTTTCATATTGCAAAAAAAATGACACCCTTTATGGCACTCTATGGATACCACCCTCCTTCCATCACTTCTTCTCTAAAAGAAAAATCTAAGGTTCAAGCAGTGGAATATCACATCGAGCATCAACAACAAGTTCTCCAAATCTTAAAGGACAACTTGACCATGGCACAAAA
>ML777639.1:493302-516887 GCA_009831015.1 Picea engelmannii
GAAGTTCTCAATGTGCTCGGTAACTAAACCTTTTTGCTTGAGATTTATCAATTGGATAAAGAAGGTATTGCTCCTTGTATCCTCATAGTGTGCTATCATTTCTTCCGTGAAAATTTTCCAAGTGACAAGTGATTTGAAAGAACAAATCCATCGATACCATACAAATTCATTAGGTTCTAAATATAAAGAAGCAATTCGTACCTTTTGTGTATGTGGCACATTATGGAGATCAAAGAATTCCTTCATCTGAAGTATCCATGTGATTGGGTCCTTGCCATCAAACTTCCTCATATAAATCTTAGGAATGTGGTTGGTCTTCAAACCAAAGTTGGAGTTTCTCCATTCTAGATTCACCTTCCTTTTGTCCTCATCATGAATTTCATGGGATGTATTTTCACTTTTAGGTGTCTCATCTGTTACGAAATTTTTTAATACTTCCATGATCTCCCCTTTTAAACCCTCCATCATCTCTCGTAGTTAATCTTTTGCTACTATCTTATTTTGTAAATCATTTATGTCCCTACGCATTTCTTTACCTTCATCAAGAGCCCAAGTAGGAGTTTCTGGAGGCTTGTTTGGTGTAGAAGTTCCCTTTTTTGGTGGCATGTTGGCCAAGTATCACTTTTGAACCTTGATTTTGAGGTGGTTTTGCTAGACAGTATTTCTTCTATTGTATCTCTCACGTTTTAGCCCTTCTAGGTATGAAACTTTATTTTATGTAGTTCTCTGATATTTCTTCTCTGCAACGCCATAGGTCTGATCACAATTGGATGTACCAAGTGGAAATTACGGTAACTTCCCCACAACTTGCTGAGTTTTGGCCTTTCCAGAAGATCTCACTTGTATAGCGTGTCTTGCACAAAATAATTGATATAAAATTCTACAACTCACACTGGAAATACTATAGACTATCCACGATCGAATGAAACTAGTCCCACTCAATTTGGATACTCTAGAAAGAATTTATGATTGTTTTACCTGGAACACCTTCTTGATACTAGTCAATAGGACTAGTCAGATACCCTATCTTACATAGGGTGTATCTACAAATTTACAATGACCCAGAATACGAACGCTTTACCAAAGCTACCTTACTAATTTTTGTAAATATCCTTCGGATTTCAGGGTTTGAAACATTACAGAAAAGTTTTTATAGAGAAAATTCCGCAATGACTCAATTCAAGATGATTCCAGAACCCTATATTGTACAAGTTGTATCTCTGAAAGTATAAGGTCTTAGGAGCTGAATTTTTAACCCAACGTAACGTGATCCGTATAATAAATATCCTCCAAGCTGTTCCTTCTAAAACATTGTAGAAAACAATTTAAAGAAAAAATTCCAAGGTGTCTCAGATGTAGCAGCGAAACCCCAAGACCTTGAGCTCTGATACCATATGTTAAGAACCAAATATCAATATAGCATAGAAAATCCTCAGAAAAAGTACTCAGCGCCTTGAAAAAGAGATAATTTTAGATAATAAGCCTCTTTAAGGGGGAAAACTCCTTTTACCCCACTTAAATGTTTAAGTACAAGATGATTCAAAATAAAAATGTCTCCTTGGTACATATAGGAGACTAGGAGGTATAATTACAATTAATGGCCTAAAGCCGACATAAATAAAATAGAATTACTAATATAATATGCCCCAATTAAGGGGTAATGAGCCAATATTAGGGCTTAACAGTATGGACTCTTTAGATTCACCTGTAGAGAGGGATTGTCCCAACTCTTATGCTTCACCTGTAGAGAGGGCTTGTTCTACTTCACATGTAGAGAGGGCTTGTCCTGACTCTTTTGCTTCACCTGCTAATAGGGGTTGTCCTTCTATGGACTCGTATGCACTCATTAATTGCATCAGATCTCTGTGGATAATTTGGGGAGCAGTTACAAATATTGAAAAATCTCTTTGAAAGCCTTGAAAGAGATAATTAATATGTACCTTCCATTCTTTGACTTGTTTGGACTACCTCCCTAACTTTCACATGAGACAATTGAGACACCATTTTCCTCATGGTGGATCATAGCAATGGATTATGCTTTTCACTTTTGTAATGGAATTATGCATCATTTGCAACCAAATATTCAAGGGCTTCTCGACCACTTCTTTTTGATCTTGGAAGATGGTCTTAATATCGAGAAAAATAGTTTCCATAGGCGTCGAATCAGTTTGAAGAATTCCATGGTTTTCCCCCTCATCCAAAACATGCTTCATCAATTGTATGATGATGAAAAAATTGCTTATTGCATCGCCTACATCTCCATTGACATTTTCTATGGCTTCTTAATGTTTTTGTGGCATAGACTAGCAGATCAGAGAGACCTGAAGAGAGAAGAAAAACTTTGATTGAGAGAGAGAGAGAGAGACAGAGAGATGAATTTAGCGTAGGAAATGGAATGCAATGCAATGAGAATATGAATCATTTATATTGGGTTTCAATAGGGAGTGGTATTTGGATTTCTTCAGAAATGGTTAAACCTTATGCCAATTTTGGTATCGGGCATACTTCACAAATGGTTAAATTTTATGTAAAAAGAAAAAGTAATCGGTCTGCAATAGTCAATTTGTAATCATGAGAAAAGCATAAAATAAGGAAATTGGAAATATAATACTAAGAAAATATTTTTGTTTTGATTTTAAGGAGTGTTGTTTGTGTGAAAGATATTGATTCTCTACTTTAAAGGTAAACACAGTATCATTAATATATTTATAATTTCTTAAAGGTGGGCCAAAGTGTAAAACTTTGGAAAACTTTATTCTCTATTATGAAGCGAAAGAAAAGAAGAATAACCAACTCAACCATAAGAATATAGTTTGACCTACTAAAAGGAGGTGGGCATTCTCACTTAAAAATTGGCTACGTGATTGTAAGGAAAATAAAAAGTTTATCCCATCATAGAAAAACAAAAATAAATAAGAATAAGAATGAAGTATTCTTTCATTTTCATTTTCAAATATGGATGGATTGTAATGCTTTTAAGGTTAATTTTTAAATAATAGAGTGGTAAGAGAAAGAATAATACCCAAAACAAAAGAATATTGGCAATACTTTTTAAGCATAGTGGATTCATAAATTATTTAACATTGGTTAAAGTTGAGTAAACCAAAATTATAATGTATATTTATTTTATTTCGAGAATTTTAAAAAGTGTAGTATATTTATGAGTTGGATGTTTGATGTTGTATAAGAGTATAAGTATACCAATAAAGAAAAATAAAATGAAAAATATTTGCTAAGTAGACTGAAGAAGGCAAGGGACAAATTTGATATTTAGTTTGGAACGAACTCTGGAGCCTTTATTTTGATGAAAAAAACAGAAATTGGGGATGGCACATTTCAACACAGTTTTGATGAAATGGAGTTAGCACGAAGATTTGGATTAACGATTAGTAGTTGCATCTTTAATCCATCAAGTTTTCTTCCCAATTCCAAGCCTCAGAGCAAGTAATTGCTTCATTTAAAGATTACTATTAAACAATATTCAACATGTATTTTCACCTTTTGCATGGGATTTCGACATTTTTGTAAGAGAAGTAGCAGACCTACAGTCTATATAACATTTGTAACGACCCTGCTGTTACGACAACAAAGAGACAAACAATAGGTACATTTTTTTTTTGCAGTAGGAAAATAAAGTCAACAATGAAAATCATAGAAACTCAACTCGACGACATCATAATGAAGGATGACACAAGGTAACATAAACTACCCTGGTGAGCGAGAAATACAATATTAAACAATCATTCGTTACAATAAGTTTCATTGCACATGAAGTAAATAACTAGAACCATCATGTAATACATTGGAATTTCATTGTGCAAGAAGTAAATGACTAAAACAACTTTTCATTACATTAAATTACATTGCGTAAGCAGTAAATAACTAAAACCCATCATTCAGTACATCAAAATTTCATTGCGCAAGAATTAAATAAATAAATACGTCATTCAGTACATTATTTTTCATGGCGCCCAAAGGGTAAACTGCACGCCATACCATTCATACCTCGGCTTATATCTTGGCACAATAAACACCAATAAAATTAAGCACAAGGAAGTCTCATATGTTAAATTCAGGGCGTAAAGGAAGGATCGCAAGAATTAGTTATATTTGAGGCGCAAATCCCAATCACTTAATCATGTACTCATCAAAAATTGAAAGACGCATGAGACATCAACTTTATCCCTCAAGGCGCTAGAGAATATCATTAAAAATCAATCCTACCTCGACAATAAATTAAAGGCGTCGTGGTAGCCAGTTCTAATTCCATCAGAAACATCAATAATCAAGGCATAACGGTAATCTAGTTGTCAATCCATCATACATTAACATTTTAATGGCGCCAGTAAAGGTTGTTAGTCCATCATTCATAATAAATTCAAAGGTGCAATTAAAGTTGTTAATCCATCATCCATAAAAATTTGAGGCACAAGTAAAGTGGTTAATTGATCATCCATTAATAAATTCAAGGGCGCAAGTATAATTGTTAAATCGACATATATTACAGTAAGATTTAATTCATGCAAGGTGTCTAATGTCTATAAAACGAACCCCTTTACATTAAATTAAACCCCAAAATACAAATCTCAAGTATTTAAGCAAGGTAAACTACTGCATAAAAATCATTCTTAGAGATTCAACCTAGCGCATGGAAAAGAACATGCCAAAATGATGTCAAGGGATAAATAAGCATAATGAAGGGGAGACATTTGCATGTACCATCCAAAGTTTTATTCAGGAATTTTTTCATCAATAATTAATAGTTATCAAAATGCATGTTCATGTGAAATCTCTCAAGGAGATCTCGTGCATACTTGGCTTGAGACAGTTTGATGTCCGATGCATCTTGATTGATGTCGAGTCCAAGGAAGAAGTGTAGTGGACCCATGTCTGTCATCAAAAACCTGTCATGTAGAATCCTCTTGACTGCAACAATCACTGAATTCGAGCACCCAGTGATCAATAAATCATCAACATACAGAAATAAAAGTAGAAGTGAATTAGTCATCCTAAGCATGTAGACATTCAGGTTTGATTTACAACATACAAAGTTTTGTGACAACAAGTAGGAGTCCATCTTGGCATACCATGCCCTCAGAGCCTGCTTGAGGCCATAAAGTGACTTCTTCAGTCGATAGACCAAAGATGAGTCCTGCATAAATCCCCGAGGCTGCTCCATATAGATATCCTCAGAGAGATCACCGTGAAGAAATGCATTCTTCAAGTCCATCTGATGAACTTCCCATCCCTTGTCTGTCGCAATGGGAAGTGCCAATCCTATGGAATCCATCTTCACTACTGGAGTGAAGGTCTCATCATAGTAAATACCATGAACCTGTTGAAAGCCTTTGGCAAAAAGCCTGGATTTGTATTTGTTGATTTGTCCATCCACTGCGCTCTTGGTCCTGTAGACCCATCTGCATCTGACAAGTTTCCTCCCAGAAGGAAGGGGAACTAGATCCCAAGCCTGGTTCTTGAGGAGGGAGTTGTACTCCTCCTGCATGGCGGATTCCCAAAAGAGATTTCCAATAGCCTTTCCATAAGACTATGGATCTGAATACTGAACCAAGAAAACATGCCTAGAGGGAAATGGTTCAGTGGCAGTGAGTACAATAGGAGGCTCCTTGAAATCAGATCGATTCCTCCTAGTATCGGTTGGATCACCAATGAGATCCCCTGCATCCTGAAGAGTAGTATGTGCCCACTTGGGTCTCTTCTCTGGCTCTGCAACTGCATCTGCATCTGGATGCTATGACTATTCATCTAACTGTACTGACTCTGAATCTGAATCATCTGAGTCCTATGAATTAGAAGTCTCTTCTAGAGAAGAGTCAGCATGTGCATGCTCATCATCTCAGACGGGTAGAAGAGTGAAGGTGTCTACATGCAGCTATTGAGGTACATGCGAGACACTTTCCTCGAATTGGACACTATGCTCAATGATGAGACGATCCGAGGAAAGATCAATAAGCTGATATCCCTTCACACCGTCGGGGTATCCAACAAAAATACACTCAGTGCTTTGTGGATCAAGTGCACTCCTCTCTTTAGAGGGAATCCTGGCCCATGCACATGAACCAAAAATGCAAAAGTGGGTCACTTCTGGTTTGAGGCCGCTCCAAGCCTCATAGGGGGTCTTATCGTTGACAGATCTATGGGGAGATCTGTTTTGGATGTATGTTGCACAGTTAAGTTCTTTGTCCCATAGTCTCGTGGTAGAGACTTTGCATGCAACAAGCAAGATGCCATCTCCTTTAGAGATCAATTTTTCTGCTCAACAACTTCGTTTTGTTGTGGAGTATAGGGAAGTGTGTGCTGCAACTGAATCCCTGCCTCATGGAAAAGATTATGGATCTCATGATTTACATACTCTCCCCCATTATTATTTTGGAGGAATTTGATATTATTTTTGGATTGTGTCTCAACTAAGGATTTGAAATCTTTGAGGTGTTGAAAAACCTCAAATTTTTTCTTGACAAAGTAGATCCAAGTAAAACGTGAGAAATCATCAACAAAAATGAGAACAAACCTTGCTTTTCTAATGGATAGATGCGAAAAAGGACCCATAAGGTCACCGTGGATTAGATCCAAAGGTGCAGAATCTCACTGAGACTTTCCTTTTTCAAATTTCTCTTGAGGGTGTTTTCCGAGAACACATCCCTCACACTCCCTTCGAGAAATGGATTTTTGGTAGACCATAAACCAATCTTTTCTTTCTAAGTTGTTGCATGTATCTAAAATTCAAATTTCCAAACCTTTTGTGCCATATCCTACTACTTTCATCAGCATGAGTAAGCAGTAAAGCAGAATCAGGTTCAATGAATTCAGAAAATGTATACAATCTAGACTGATGATTTACCTCACTAGTAGCAACCCTGGAATCGGTTTGCATGTTGTATATTTCCATGGAATTTGGTGTGAATATGACTTTCTTTTTGGTGCTAGAATTCTTCATTTGATACACAGAGAGAAGGTTGACATAAAGTTTGGGAACATGTAACACATTCTCAAAGCTTCTGTTGGTGAGTTCAATCCTTCCTTTGTCACTGACTTCGACAAAAGAGTTGTCCCCTATCAGAATAGGAGGACCTTTGCATGCATCCAGTGAAGAATAGACTGCTTCTAAGGAAACCATATGATGTGATGCTCCTGAATCTACGATCCAAGCATTGGGAGATGAGTTGATGGTCTACCAAATCTTGGAATTTCCTTTCTTGGAATTTGGATCTTCTGGCTTCTTCTTCTTGGCACCCTCGGGGATGTGATCTCCAAGGTTATTTTGCTGAAGTATTTAAGACATCATATATGTTTGTTTTCGCATGCATGCATATTCCAAATGGAATCCTTTGTGACAATATGTGCATTTCTCCCCTTTTCTTCCCTTTTCCCCTTTGGATCCAAAGGCACCAGTGAAGGGTTTTGTGTACCCTTCCTTCTTTGGATGTGCATGAGCTTTACGTTTATCTTTATCTTTAGATTTACGATATTTGTGGCTGCTATTGTGCATAGTGAGTTCATGTGCCCTTTGTCCTTTGATTGTGCCCATGTTGATGATCTTGGTTTTCTCTTGTGTCAGGGATTCGATAAAGTCCTCAAGAGAAGGCATCTTCTAGGTGGCTCCAGAGGCGAATCTGAAAGTATGGAATGTGGATATGAATACAGAGAATTCATGACCAATATTGGAGAGAATGGTGAGAACCATTTGTTTCTCCTCCTTCGATTTATCAACCACGCAAGCTTCGAGTTGCGACAGTAAATACTTGAATTTTGTAAAGAAATCTTGGATATTTTCGAAGATTTTTGGATCTAATGTGAGCAGCGCCACCTCCATCATGTGTCCCCTCATCTCATCCTGTTTTCCAAATATCCCTTCCAAGGTGGTCCAGGCTTCAATGGGAGTCTTACAGGAAGATATGTGAAAAAGGAGATTGGGAGAAATAAGACTCCAAATTGTGTTGAGTGCCTCATCCATGCGATTTAAGTACTTAGATTTTTATATTGCTGATGTCGGTTCTGTATCTGTATTCAAGGTTAACCTATACAACCCTCTGCTTTGGAGATGTATGGCTATTTTCTCCTTCCATGCAAAATAGTTGTAAGGTGTAAGAACAAATTCTTTTTGGAAATCCATCTTTCCGTTGTCTTCAATCTTTTGTACCTGCAAAAAAAATTGGTGTAGCTTTTGCTTAGCAGTCTGTCGGCTCCGATACCATGTAAATGTGTTGAACCTACATAGAATAGATTTAGCTAAACAATAATACACACATTTTCAGAGAGAATTGAAGAAAGAAGAAGAAGGATAGAAAGAATGAAAGAATTATTATTAACCGTTGTGAATAATGAATAATTTACACATGATATACTACTCTTAGGCAATTACAGGAGTGAACTACCACCTAGTTGAGTTAACTAGTCAACTAGTCTTCAGTTAACTGACTGAACAGAGAGTAGTGAGGAGTTAACTTAGGGAATCAAGGCTAATGTGCCATTTTTGTGATGATCCCAAGGCAAGGTCGAATTAGCATGGTGATGATTCCAATGTTGCATGGTGATAAAACCAATGCAACATCTAAACTCAACTCAGCTGGTCAAACCGAAGTGTCAACTGAAAGAGAATATTCTCCAGGTGGAATATTCTCCCCTGAAATATAGGATACTGAATAATGACTAATTATGACTAATAAACAAGGGAAAACCTTAGGAAAAAGAAATCCTAGGTGTGTGTGAAGTAACTCCAACAGTTATGAGTAAATTAAAATATCTTTAATGTAATGGTGTTATTATTCACTTGTATATTTTTCAATACCAAGTTGTATTCTTGTTATCAATTAGTAGTATGTTGATTTGTTGGAGGTGATTCACTCTATACCTCATTCATTTTTTCATTAAGAGAAAACATAATGATGCTCAATGTTTAAATTATATATCCATATATCAAATCACTAGATGGTTGCTTGTATGCACACAAGAAACTCCTAAAAAGGATAAAACTTACAAGAATTCAAATCCCCATTTCTTAGTACACCATTGAAATCAATGCACAAAACAAAATAATCAAATTTATCCAGTGTACAAATATTGAAACCAATGCACTATGCTAAGAGTCATGTAGCGAACAACGTATTCGAACTTTATCTACTTTACGAACAATGAATCTATCCAATATAATGAAACCAATGTTGTAAACAACTTATTTTATGAATATGTAGAAATCAATTTTGAATGTAAATCATTATGGACTATAGAATGTAGATATTATCAAAACTGAAATCCCAAATTCTTTTATTTTGTATTTGTTTAATCCCGTCAGTATTATGTGATCACAATCAAATACCATATAATTGATTAGTTTTTTATTGCCTCACTACTAAATTCCTTTACCAGACATAATGAGTTCCGTACAATTCTATATTATCAATTATTTCAAAATAGTGAGAAAATGTTTTTCATGTAAATTTTATCTACTATGCAAGTACTGAAATCAATGCAGTACAGTCATAATATTTTCATTAATTCAATATACTAATAGCATCTTCATATATCATTTATTCATTGTACATACATTGAAATGAAACATGCACTTTTTCACATTAATATTGAGAACTTTTCAAAAATAAAATTTAAATTAAATGTAAAAAGTTATTACAAACATTCAATTCATGATTTAAGGGATGATTGTTGTCATGCACAAACCATTAGAGGTGAAAAATTCATTGTTTAGAGAGAGAATTGTAATTATCACGTGCAAACCTTTAGAGGTGAAAAATTCACTATTTAGAGAGAGAATTGTTATCACATGCAAACCTTAGAGGTATAAATCATTTCTCATTTTTGTTATTTCCTTTATAATTGGATTATGTAAAGGACTCGACCATGTTGTCTATGTATATGCATGTAACCCAATGTCTATAATGGATATCTATTATCCAATATTTTTTTTTCTAGTACACAACACAAATTTGAAGGAAATGATCAATTATAATTAAGCACTCTTATTCTTTATTCTCAACTATAGTTACAATGGGATAGTTGTCACATTTTAATGGATTTGATAATATTTTTCAAACTACTATTGTACATTGTAGTTTCTACAAGGACTCATTATTCTACTTTTACAATCCTTAGATATTCAATTACATGTCCTACCCTTTTTGATCACTTGATTGTGCCAACTCACAATTCAAACTCAACATTCAATTTCTATCCTTGAATGGTGTCATGACATATATAATTCATTTGGAAAAATGTTCTATTGTAAGTTGTAACTGTGGCCACTAAAGACAAGTATTCAAATGAAAAATCACTAGGATAACAAGAGTGTCAAATAAGATCTTATTTTTTTTAGAATCTAAATTTCACAACTTTACAATTGTTCTCAAGACCAAAGTAAGCTTTCCAACCACAATTAATTAGTTTTTCAACACTATAGTTCCAATTTAGCTTATGATGAAACTCAATTTTGAGATACTTACAAATATATGAAAATCAATATTGTTGCTTCCTTCAACCAAAAATACAATAGTTCCAATTTAACTTATGATGAACTCAATTTTGAAATATTTACAAATATATGAAAATCGATATTGTTGCTTACTTCAACCAAAAATACAATATGTTCCACCAACAATAAAATATGTTCGAGTAGCCCTAACCAATTTGCTTTTTTATCCCTTTGCAAGTCAAACTTGCAATCAACCTACACAATGATACATTCAAGTTATTGATCTCTCTTACCACATAGCAAATTCAGTTTTTCCAAAGTGATACATCAAAGCAATTGATCTCTCTTACCACATAGCAAGTTCCTATTTTCCAAAGAAATGTGTCACCTGGAACGCCCAAAAAAAACATTACCTCCAAAAAAAAGAAAAATTACCTTTTCAACATATTACAATAACATGGGAAAAACATAGACCTAACTATATGTAAGCCATATAAAAACATTAATGATCACCCTAAAGATATGGATTAATTGACTTTAATCTTGTTCAATGTATGATATCTCAAAAAATTGAATAAATCATAATGTATTAAAGAAAACAAATCAGCATTCATTATTGTTATTCCTTATTGTATTTGTATTTCAAAAATATTAATAAAAAAAAATTGTTTAAATAATATTCAATAATATTACACAACTAGAAATAAAATTATATTTATTTTTAAGAAATATGCATCCAAAATAAACTAATATTAATAATAGAAATTTGTATTATATAAATGAAACTCACTTTAATGACAGAAAATGATTTTATCTTCTATTCCATCCTACTTTGTCAATAAATAATTACTCAATTCAATTTTAAAGAAATAATTATTAGTCCTTCAAAATGTAAATATGTATAATTTTTAAAATATCCGAATGATATATAATATGACCGTACATTAAAGGGTTTGCAAGGGGAGAGTGATACATTTAAATGGGGATTGTCTTTAAAATTAATTTTAAAATATTAAATGGATTTGAATTATACCAGGGGAAGTGAGCTGGGTATTAGGTAACCTTTTCAAAAATTTTAATTTATTATCTGTAGTAAGTAAACTAAAAATTTCCAAAATGTTAGAGAATCATAAAAGAATTCGTGAAAGTCCAGAGAGAAAAAGGTAAGGTAATGATGTGGGAGAGAGAAATGGTAATTCGTGAATGATAATTCGTGTAAGTCCTACAAAAATAAAAATTCTTGCATAAAACTTTAATATTACTTATTATAAAAATTATTAAAATATTCTATTTAATTAATATTTATATTATATAAATATAAAATTTTATAAAAATATAATAAATTATATATATATATATATATATATATATATATATATATATATTTCAAAAGTGTCTAATTTTATTAGATTATTAGTAAGAAATTAAACCAAAAAAGTATGTTAAATGAAAAAATAAAATTTGGTTACTAAAATTCAATTTCATATAAACAATAAATAATTTATTTTTTTAAATATTAATTTTATTATATAAATCACAAAAATTTAAAAATACAATATTAAGAAAAAAACATGCTAAATAATAAAATAAAATTTAATTACTAAAATTCGACTCCATTTATACAATAAATAATCTATTTTATAATTTTTTAAATATCAAATTTATTATACAATCAAAAAATTTAAAAAATACCTCATTATTGATGTCATATTAAAGGTTCTGCTTCGAATGACATTGGGGATAATCGTTCCTCTTTTTCATCCCCATCCTCTTTCTCGTCTTTGCTACGCTTTTCTATTCACAATAATCATTCTTCTTATTAATTATACTCCAATATCTCCCACTTTAATCTGTGCCAGTACCCGTCCCCACTGCTGGTCCCTGTCACAATAAGGATTAACAAAGTTTAAGGAAAACACGTGTATTTAAAACCTTATACATTCATTTAAACACAATAACATTTAATAAAAAGAGTTGAAGTGCACTGACTCTTACACTTCTTAAATAATTTTTGAAGAGAGGACTTCATATTATCATCTTCCCATATTATTCTTTGCCACCAATCTTCCTCGCCAAATAATGAACTTAAACTCACTAGTTTCTCCATTCCCTTGGGAAGTCTATTCAAACATGGACACTCCTCTATCGCTAAAACACAAAGGTTGGGCAATTTCGTTTCATTCCACACGCCATGATTTGATGGTCCCGCAATGCTTTCTAATTTGGGTAGATTTACTATAACCAACTGTTTTAACATTAAAAATCCACTTGCCCTGCCAGAATTCCCTATACCCAACTCCTTCAAATTACTGCACCCTCCCAACTTGAAATACTTTAGATTTGGCAACCGCTCCAACGGAGAGAGCTCCCTTAGATGAGGACAGTCCCACAATTGTAAGTATTCAAGATGATGAAACTTGTAGGTGTAATCCGGCAGACTTAACCCATAGTACTCGCACATGATGAAACTTTGAAGCTTCCTCATATTCTGCATGTCGCGAGGAAGATCCTTATGCCCATTTAAATAGAAACAAAAGTGCCTCATTTCCAACCAGGTTCCCATTATGCCCTCTCTAATTGCTGATGACGTTGTGCCCTTTCGGAGTCCTGTACACAGCGTCGTCAGATTTCCGAGACCCTTCAAACTCCAAATGCTTGCTTCTGATTCTGCTTCCAGACTTAATGCTCTGTACTTTGTGCTGAGTGTGTTCAATGAAGTAAGTTGGGAAATTTCATGGGGAATAACCCTCAAGTTATCACAGCATTCTAAATTAAGATACTTGAGATTTTTAAGTGCTCCAATCTTAGATGGCAAGGATTGTAGGTGGTGACAGTATGAAAGATCCAAAAATTGAAGCAATTCTTGACGTTTGAATTGGGCAAAGCATCATAACTCCATCTAATTAATCGTTGATAGAGTGGTTTTGGATCAAAGCAAGAATGCAGTTCAGTATCTGGAGAAGATGGATCTGCATTTTTAATAGAAGATAAAGAAGCCCTCCATTCATCTACTGTGGTTTTGCCCATCATTGCCGCCGCTACTAAGGTTATCGCCAAAGGCAATCCTTTGCACTCGTCCGCAATATTCCTGGCATACTCCTCTATATCTAGAGAAACAGGGCTGTCTTTGAAAGCTATTCTCCTGAACAACATCCACGCTTCATATTTAGAGAGGGGTTGTCCTAACTCTTCTGCTTCACCTGTAGAGAGGGCTGATTCTGACGCTTCTGCTTCACCTGCAGAGCGGGGTTGTCCTGACTCTGCTGATTCTGACTCTTCTGCTTCACCTGTAGAGAGGGCTGATTCTGACTCTTCTGCTTCACCTGCAGAGAGGGGTTGTCCTGAGTCTGCTGCTTCACCTGTAGAGAGGGTTTGTCCTAACTCTTCTGCTTCTGACTCTTTTAATTCACCTACAGAGAGGGGTTGTCCCGACTCTTCTGCTTCACCTGTAGAGAGGGATTGTCCGACTATGGACKCCTGTGCGCTCTTTAATTGCATCGGATYTTTGTGGATAMTSTGGGGAGCAGTTACAAATATTGAAAMGTCTCTTTGAAGGCCTTGAAAGAGGTAATTAAAATGTACCTTCCATTCATTGACTTGTTTGGACAGTCTTCCCGGCTTGCACATGAGATAATCGAGACACCGTTGTCGTCGTGGTGGATTGTAGCGATGGAGTATGCTATTCGCCTCTGTAAGGGAATTAAGCAGCAGTTGCAACCAAATCTTGAGGATCGTCTGGGCCGCTTCTGGTTGATCTTGGAGGATGATGTCCATATCGAGTACAAGATTTTCCATAGGACTCAAATCAGTTTGCAGAATTTCATGGTTTTCCTCCTCGTCCAAAACATGCTTCATCAGTTGGATGACTGGAACAACGACAACGTTGCTTATTGCACCGCCTGCGTCTCCGGTGACGTTTTCCATGGCTTCTTAATGTTGTTGTTGCACAAACGAGCAGAGCAGAGAGACCCGGAGAGAGAAGAGCAAATTTGATTGAGAGGGAGAGAGGTGGATTTTGTATAGGCAATGGAATGCAATGCAATGAGAGTATGAAGCATTTATATGGGGTTGCAGGAGGGAGTGGTATCTGGGTTTCTTCACAAATGGTTAAACCATTTTGGTATCATAACGAAAATAAAAAGTTTAGGAGGGAGTGGTATCTGGGTTTCTTCACAAATGGTTAAAGTTTATGTAAAAAGAAAAAGTAATGGGTCGCGGTCGATTTGTAATCATGAGCAAAGAATAAAAAGAAGGAAATTGGAAATATAATACTAAGAATACATTTTGGTTTTGATTTTAAGGAGTGGTGTGTGATAGATTTTGATTCTTTAAATCTATTTTAAAGGTAAACCAGGTAATATTAATATATTTATAATTTCTTAAAGGTGGTGAAAGTTTTACACTTTGGAAAATTTTATTCTCTATTAAGAAGCGAAAGAATAAGAAAAAAAAGAATAACCAAATCAACCACACAACTAAAATAAAAAGTTTATCTCATCATAGAAAAAGAAAAATAAATAAGAATAAGAATAAGAATGAAGTATTCTTTCATTTTTCATGGATGGAATTGTAAAGTTTTTGAGGCTATTTTTTAAATAATGGAATAGTAAGAGAAAGAAGAAAACACAAAACAAAAGAATATTGACAAGATTTTTTTAAAGCATAATGGATTCATAAATTATAATGTATATTTATTTTAGTTTTAAATTTTTAAAGTGTTACTATATTGATGAGTTGGATCTTTGATGTTGTATAAGAGTATTGGATCTTTGATGTTGTATAAGAGTATAATTATACCAATAAAAGAAAATATAATGAAAAATATTTGCTAAATAGATTGAAGAAGGCAAGGGCCAAAATTGATATTTATTCTGGAGAGCCTTTATTTTGATGAAAACAACATAAATTGGGGATGATGCATTTCAACACAATTTTGATGAAATGCAATTAGCACGAAGCTTTGGATTAACGATTAGTAGTTCGAGTTTTCTTCCCAGTTCCAAGCCTCAAAGCAAGTTTATATGAATAAGTCTATATGAATAAGTTAAGTTTCGTGCAACTTCACTATGTTTTGATCATCATATTTCCAAGTGGATGCCAAGTCAATTGCCATTACACACACATGTAGATCTAGTCACTTATGGACTTTCAAGAAGATTCAAGTCAGTCCAAAACTCTAACCCTAATCAAGAGTTGAGGCATGCAAAAACCCTAGTCATAGATGGCTATGAGGACATGTTAAATACTAAGCTACAAGTAAATGAAAGGATTTCATTCCTGTTTTATTGATTTAATATTCCATAGATGAATATAGTAAAGGAGTGGGCTATTATGAGCAAAACATAAGAAGTAGAAGACCTTCCATGAGTCATTCAACGATCATTCAAGTGGAAGTGTCTATTACAACTCCATAGTGAGTCCATTTTTCTTTGTATTTGCACTTCATATCTAAGAAGAAAAAAGAACAAAAAAACAAAACATAGTCCGTACCTTGTGGTTAATTTTTCCCATATTGAATTTCCAAAGGTATATCTTGTGTTCATTCTATGGATTATATGGTCGTTGTTGTAGCTTCTTTATTATATTCTAATTTTATTATAGAATTACATCATAGTAATTTTCAACTTTTTATAAAATTTGTTGTTATGAATTGTCCAATGGAATATTTATGGTAGTTTATAGATCAAGCAACAAAATGGGTGAAAATGGTTAGACTCGGGTGTTAAGGAAGAACAAAAGTGTTTGGGGAGGCTAAAACCCAAGCCCCAGAAGCACTAACCCTTGAAGCTCTAATTGTGGCTAGACTTAGTAAGTCATAAGTTACATTAGCTAGTAATCTTCCTATGAGCTAAACCCAAAGGGAGGGGTGGTCATTAGATCAAACAACAAATATGGGTGAAAATAGTTGGACTCGGGTATTAAGGAAGAACAATTTTTTTGGGGGAGGCTAAAACCCAAGCCTTGGAAGCACTAACCCCTAAAGCTCTGATTGTGGCTAGACTTAATAAGCCATAGGTTACATTAGCTAGTAATCTTCTTATTAGCTAAACCCAAAGGGAGGGGTGGTCATTAATTATATTAATATTCTTATAATTTAAAACATAAGAAATTGGAAATGTAATAATAAGAAAAGGATGATGGTGAAATGTAATAATAAGAAAATGATGGTGGTGGTAAATGATTGGTCATTAATTATATTAATATTCTTATAATTTAAAAGATAAGAAATTGGAAATGTAATAATAAGAAAAGGATGGTGGTGGTAAATGATTGTCTTCTCCAAGAGTGAATAAGGTATCATTAATGAATTTATAATTTTTCAATGTGGGCCAATATGTTAAAAAAAAAAAAAAAGTGTAATTAATTCAAATTCACTGTCATTACAAAACTTTGGAAAATTGTGTTCTCTATTTTGAAATGAAAGAAAGGAAAAATATAGTTGGACCTATGAAGTGAAATAAAGAATATAATTGGACCTACCAAAAATAAAGGAAGAATATATTTGGACCTACCAAAAAGTGAAAGAAAGGAAGAATATTGTTGGACCTATGAAGTGAAAGAAAGGAAGAATATAGTTGGACCTACCCAAAAGAGATGGGTGCTCTCATGAAAAAAAAAATTGTGTTCTTTATTTTGAATTGGAAGAAAGGAAGAATATAGTTGGACCTACCAAAAGGAGGTGGGTTCTCTAATGAAAAAACGGGTTATGCAATTGTTAGAATAATAAAAAACTTATGCCTCATAGGGAAATAAAAACACATATAAGAATAAAATTGAAGTAATCTTTTCATTTTTGAATAATGGAATTGTAAAGTTTTGAAGTTATTATTAAATAATGGTTAGGTAAGAGAAAGAAGAATATGTAAGAGAAAGAATATAGACACATTTTTTAAAGCATATTGAATTGGTAAGTTATTAGTCCCTACCGAAGGCGTAGAGGGACTACAATGATCGATAATTCATTGGACTCATATTAGTTTGTGGTTTGACTACAAATTTTTGCATAATTTCTAATGTTCGAACTACATAAGTAAAACCATTATTTTTTATATAGTAAAAAAATCCATATATGTCATGATCTGATTGGATGATAGATTTGAGGTCTTGTTGTTGGCTACGCTATTCCCAATGAATTATATGTTTCCATATCCAAATTTTTATCATGTACGGTGCTTTTCTTAATTTGTACTATTTGTATTGAAATGTTTAGATATCCAAAGTTTGTACTAATAGATTTGAGGTCTTATTAGTATTGCACATGGATAGTCAGATTTCATATTACTTTGTTGTCTCACTCAATTTTTTTTTACCATACTCTCCACTGCTTGAACTATTCTTATTATTCTTATTATTTTATTACTATTACTATGTGTCATAATCTTCAAGGTTTAAGGGAGATTTTCACCCAGTTGTCCACGACTTTAAAAAAAAGTGTACAAATGAACGCCATGGAGGGAGTAGCTTTGTAATAGTTTATTTTAAAGATAACGTATGGAGATTTGTGAGCTTTGACAAAGGATTGGTCTTTTGAGTCATTTCCAGTCTTATTAGTCCCTGCTGAAGGCGTAGATGGACTATAGTGATCGATAATTCATTGACTTCATATTAGTTTGTGGTTTGACTACAAATTTTTGCATACTTTCTAATGTTCGAACTACAGAAATAAAAGCATTATTTTTTATATAGTAAAAAAACCCATATATGTCATGATCTGATTGGATGATAGATTTGAGGTCTTATTGTCGGCTTCACTATTCCCAATGAATTATATGTTTCCATATCCAAAGTTTTATCATGTACGATGCTTTTCTTAATTTGTACTATTTGTATTGAAATGTTTAGATATCCAAAATTTGTACTAATAGATTTGAGGTCTTATTCGTATTGCACATGGATAGTCAGTTTTCATATTACTTTGTCATCTCACTCAATTTTTTTTTTACCATAGTCTCCACTGTTCGAACTATTCTTATTATTAATAATAATATTATTATTATTCTATTATTACTATTACTATGTGTGATTTTTTTTTATTGTTGCGTGCTTCAAGAGTCTTTGTCATTGTTATGTACGTAAACAGGCTTGCCACACTGCATTCTTTCTTAAATCTTTGCACATGGCAATGCCCTTCGACGGTTATGACAGTATTAAGTGTTTACCAAACAGGTCTCACAACCTTAAATATTTATTGTACAGATGTGTTGCAATATAGTTTCATTCCATTTTTTTGATGGTGTTGTTTTCAGTGAAATTGTGCAAAATTGTTCTCTACCAGAATCACTGGTTTAATGGTTGATGATTCTTCATTGGTTCGTTCCATGCTTATTGCTCTTGTTTGATTCAACTTTGCAAAGTTGAGGTCTTGCAGTTGCAGTTGGACCTATTCGTGGTTGTTCACTGGTTTGTTGTTCTTCAACTTTGGAAGTTGTTGGACCTATTGTTGCGGTTTGCAAGTTTTGGGGATGAGCTCTTGTCATCCCTCGTTGACGGGTAAGTTTTTGTGCCATCATTTCATTTTTATTCGTTTTTTTCTACTTGGTGTTTTGCACTTTGCAGACAATATTTTTCAATGGTAGGAGTCCCTGCCTCGAAATTCAGTTGCAGAACATCTTTATGTGTGGTCTTATGGAGAAGACACTCAATGTTGTATGGTTGTGGGTGTGGTGTTGTTGAAAATCTCAACTGCTTGATGACCTCCACTGAGATGAGGTTCTTCTGGCTTCCGCTATCAACAATAAAATGCAACAACGTCCACTTGATCCACATTTACGAATGAAAAAGGTGCTCCCCCTCTTCATGATCTGTTGGTTCTTCTGGTTGAATTTTTGTGGTCACGACAATAGTAGTGGGATCTGCGTCAATGATCTGTCTTCTTCCATTATTTTTTGAATCACATTTCGAATTAGGGTTCAGATCCTTTTCTTTTATGTCAGGCACCAGTTATTGTTTTGAGTGACATTCATTAGTGTATTTCCAGGGGATTTTATGGAAATCGCACCACTTTCTAGTGTCCTTCTTCGTCTTTCTGTTACCCTTATTTTCCTTTGGTTTGGACAGTTTTTCGAGGGGTTGTTTGTTAGGGTTGTCTTTATCATAATTTGGTTGTTGCAAATTTGTAGACCAGAACTCTCGTTTGTTCTGGTGCCTAAATTTATTCTTGATTTTGACAGCATATTGATAGATAGCTTCCAGTGATAAGATGTTCATTTATTTTTTGATGTACCTATGCAGAGACCTACAGAATTTTAGAACCAAATTCCACTCAGAGTCTTTGATACCTAGCTTGGTGTGAAAGGTATAAAAATGATTTGTGAAATCCATCACTATTTATCCCCCCTCTTACCGCAATGTGGTCCATATCATCTATTGGTCGTCATAGTTACCAACAGGGTAATATTGTTCCTTGACCGCATCCACAAAAAAATCCCAAGTGGGCTCAACCCCATATATTCCAGACTCCTCTATGGAACTTTTCTCCCAGTAAGTTTCCCACCAATGTTTGACATGGGCAAGATCCTTAAGGATTGAAATGGTGATATTTTACCTATTGGAGAAATTGTGAACATAGAAATAACCTTCTAGCAGATTTAACCATTTTTCTGGGGCATCCGCATTGATTTGACCTTCAAATATGGGAATATCAAAATTAACTTGTACCTTGAAAGGAGAGGTGCTTCCAAAGTTGCCATTTGATGAAGACATGTCTGTTGTTATCGGCAACCGTTGAAGTATGTGTTTATTTTCATAAGAATTAGGTTAAGCATGTAGCTCATTTCAATTTCATCATGTCTTAACCATAAACAAGAATTTTACAGCAACCAAGATCACAAGAAGAAACACCATGCACAAGTACACAAGATATATCTTGGGAAACCCTTCTCAAAAAGGGACGAAAACCCAGCCAAATCCTTTGATATATTCCTCAAGAGAAAGACCTTTCACCACCAGTAATGACTTATCACACAAGAGGGTTCTTAAGCTCTAGAAGACTAGTGCCCAAGAGAGGTGTGCACCTTTTCCAAAGAGAAGTACTTGCTGAAATTTCCAAAACACACAAGAAGGATATGATTCTATAATGGAGAATCATCTTCTACTTATATTAGACTTTGAACAATTAACAAGGGCATCTATTGGCACAATAGGGCTGACCTCTCTAAGTCAAATATACTTATTATTATATTTATTATTTATTATAATTAATATTAATATTAATTATCTTTTACATTTATTATTAATCACATTAAGGTGGGGCCAACCTGTACCTTTTACATAACAATTAGGTTTACAGGTAGGTATTACTCTTGAACAATATATATAGCAAAGGATCTGATACACCCACTAGTACTCATCCACTAGGGGCACATCCATAGGGATGTCATAGATCTGGTTCACTACATTACACAAATGAGCCAGGTCTTCACACATTCCTCTATGCTCGTCCACAGGCACGTCCACTCTACATATCTTCTTTCCCACTGCTACCGACAAGAGAATCATCTGGATTCATCTTGTTAACTCTTCTACTCAGAAGATGCCATCACATCATATTCATTTCTATTCACATGATGATGTGCCCAACACTTTTGGGATTTCTCACGTTCACCTTGTGCTCAGTCACAAGCACATCCTAACTCAACATATCACTTTTCCATCAGATAGTCATCTGGAGTTATTATCACTCACGTCATGGAGGAGGTCATCTCTACATTCCTATTTCTGTCATAGGTTAGAACGATGAACCCTTTTTTAGGGGATTTCTCTTAGGTTTGTACACTAAGAGAAAGACTCACATAGCTGCTATGTTACACATCTCACAGGATTGTAAGTTGGAGGATGTCTCCCATAGATGCATTCATCAACACGCCCTCTCAGCTAGGGAGGCATTCTTCATCAAGCCAAGTCTCATACAAATGTACTATGATTTTTTTTTTTTGGCTAAATTCATCCATACTCCCTCTTAACTCAAAATGTGTTCTTCACCAAGTTTATTTGGTGTAAATGTTTGCAGTTTTCTCAAGTGTAGGAAGGTACTGCAAGTCTACAATTTTATTTTGCGTCATATCTTCTGATATAAGGATACTTCATCTCGTCATGTTTCGAACCATCAGGAAACATTGGGTTCTCAAGGAGATTTACACACGACTCTTGGTTATCATCATATGATCCATCTCATGGTAAATTTGTCAGAAGTTTGTGAAGCCATATTGCTTCACACACTTATATAATCTTCCTCTCTGGTGCTTAAGGTTAGAGAGTTTTGTTTCCTGTTTCATGAAAACTTCATGGTAGAACAATGACCAAATGTGTTCTTTTGGTCCACTTATTTTTTTTCTCAATCTGAATTGGCATATCCTGCAAGGTTTATACTGGAGACATGTATCAGGCTATATCTAACTGTACCTCAAATCTGTCTCGGTTGACTCTTGAAATGTCTAAACACATTTCACTGTATGATATGAATCAAGTCTGGTGTTAACCAGATACATCAGTGATCCAATCAACTGTGGATCAGTCTCGTTTGAATCATCATCAGCCTTTTTCTTTAGTTCCATCATAGTGGATTTTGCATTTTGTCATACTGAACTTCTTTAATAATTTTACTGTATATTTTCCTTGACTCAGGAAAATACCATTGGTCCTCTGTCATACTTCTTGTCCCAAGAAGTAGTGCATCATACTCGGATTCTTCATCTTAAAATTTTGAATTTAGAATTCAAGGATTACATGTATCGAACAACAAGGTTTTCTGAATAAGTTATCAAGGTCAGGCTCTCATTACCAATGCTATAATAATATAGTTTCATATTAGCAACACTTTTGATGAAATCCAAACTCATCAAGAATATGTCTATATGATATAGCTTCCAGCTCATCGGTGGTAGTACAGAGTAAGTGTATCAGGTTCAATGGATCAAGTGTCTTATCATAGACAACTCCCTTTGTTTGTGAGAAACCTCTGGCTTGTATTTCTTGACACTTTCATTCGTTGCATGCTTCATCATATAGATCTTCTTACCAATTTTCCTTTCTAATCCCTAAATAATATCTTTATGCATCATTATTTAAGATATACTGGTATTCTTCTGTTATGGCATCTTTCTATACTGGTTCTCTTGTTACTTTTCCAAGACAAGGTGTCTCAGTATCAATGAAGTGGCTCATGACTGAAGGATAGCTCAAAAATCTCTTTTGCTTTCTCGGAAAGTGCCTTGAGAGGCTTGTATGTTTCTCTGCCTCTTGCATAGTGGCTCTAGAAGGGCCTTTTAGAACTTATTGCAATATCTCTGAATATGTATCCGATGAAGCAACTAGATCAAGTTGAATAAGGTATTGTCTCCCTCTAAATTGCTTGAAGGGGGAGAAGATATTTGTTTCACTATCAATCTTTATTTTGAGATTCTCTGAATCTTGAAGACATATATTCTTTTCAAGAATAATGTTTCTGCTTGTTCTTGTACAATGAACAATTTGGATATGTTTTGGAATCTCGTACCAGGGATAATGGTGCAAGTCTTTGAGAACTCTTTTAGAATAAGGAGTAATATCCTTCGTTTATTTTGAAAAAGTGAAATAAACTATAAAATTTTAAAACAATTTTTTTTTACCTAGATGTGGTAAAATTCTTCTAGAGAAAGTATTTCTTGTCTCTCTTCTCTTAACTTACTTGAGTTGGATCTGGATCAATGTCAGCAGTGGTGTCATATTGTTTTCCCTTATTTCTAGTTGGACAATTTTTAGCAATGTGTCCATACTTGTCACATCCGTAACACTGAACTTTTGAAGCATATCTTCTTTGATATCCTTAATTGGAAGAAGACTTATTTTTTTAAATGTTTGCCTGAAGTTTCTTTTGAATTTTCCTCCTATCTTGGTATGTAGTGTGCAAGATACTAGATATATAAAATATGCAGAACAGAAACGAAATGCTAGAAATAACAGATTAACAGTAAAATATCCAACATAATCCTCACAATACACATAAATGATATACGAAATAGCAGCAGAAATAACACTTGAACAGAAATAGCACTTGATTCAGATAGCAATGTTCACAGGCCTCTTCGAGGGGGCAACCTCCAATAGAGCAGCGCTCTGTTACAATAATATCCAAGCTAGGGTTCTCATACCCTCGACTCCTATTTAT
>ML777639.1:522295-539420 GCA_009831015.1 Picea engelmannii
GAAGATCTTTCTAGAAGCGGAAGCTTCTATTAGGTCTTCTTACATCCGCCTTATTCTATTTTATTGAAAGGTCTTATTTAATATTGACCTTTATTACATCCGAATACATTGATCTACCTATGTGCGGGTTAGGACCTTAACATAGTGCAAGAGCATGGTTTTCTTCTGGGGAATCTTCCACTCCTCTATTTCTGAGTCTAAGTTATTCTTGAGTGCAATCTGTCCATAGACGCTCAAAGGTAGGTAGATTTTATCTTCCACATACTCTGAAGAAAGGGATCCCATGATTTTGGAAGATTCTGGAGAGTGTTTAAGACAAGTTCTCTATCACACATGATTTCTCCAATTGTCTCTAGTTGTTCTTTAATCTATGATAACTTCATGAAGAAGAGTGCAACTGTGTCATGTTTTTTTCATCTTAGTACTTTGGATTTGACTCTTCAAGGTAAGAGCTCTGAGGGTGCTGTCACTTTCAAACATTTCTTTCAATGTTTTATACATATCATAGGCAGTCTTCATATTAGCAATCTGGGGCAAGAGGTCATCTCTTACTGAGTAGATGATTATTTTCCTTGCTCTAACGTCATCTTATTTTATTACTTTCTTCTCTAAATCAGTCGTTGTTTCTGGTAAATTTCTATTTGTTGCATCCAAGAGATATTCTTCTTCAAGAGTGACTAGAAGCTTTGATTTCCAGGGGCTAAAGTTTCTTGCTCCATCAATCCTATCTTCCATTAGAGTTTTGTTCTTCATTTTTCTTGAATCCTTGTAGACTGGATTATATTGGAATTATGACTTCCAATAATCAATTTGATAGTATCACAGAGGTGCTTCGTGATGCAAGAGAATTTCTATCACATCAAAATGAAGAAGACATGGAATCAGAATTGACACCTCAATGCATCGAAGGAGCCAAAACCAACCTTAATTAGCTTGGTAGTGGTGTGAAGATCTTTTTAATTTTATCATTAATTAATTAGTCGTATGTAAAGTCGAGCCACCATTTGAAAGGACGGAACCATTGCAAATCCTTTACATGACTGTAATGTATTACATGTGTGGGATATTAGCCCTGATTAGTCATTAGGTTGCATTTATTGGGTAATAGTATTTAGATAGGAGGAAGAAGAGTGAGGAAGCTCTGGGTCCTTAGACAAGTTTTCATTGTAATAGTTATGAAGGATATAGCTACTGTAATTATGTTTTCTTTTGAAATGAATAGAACAGAAGAAAATTGACCCAAATACACAATGTTAATATTGTTTATAGTTTGACTGTGTTGTTATGTGTTTGTGAATGTATGATGTTTATAGTGAAGGAATGAATAATTGAATGAATTCAATTGTTTCTCTTCTGTAAGATTATGCAAGGAGTGCATGCAGAGTGAAAGGAGTGCATATGAAGAAGTATTTTTAGACTTAAAGATCAGAAGAGATAGCAGGGAAATTCTGTATGAAGAGAGTTCATATTGAGCGCAAGGAATGCGTATAGAAACAAACTTGTGTTAAAGTTTAAAAGTTTAGGAGGTTGAGCGCAGAGTATGCCAGAAGGGCATCAGAAAGTATTTTGAATAAGACGCAGAGTGCAAGTGTGCGTAGGGCCGAGGAAAAGTTTCATTGATGAAGCTCAGGAGGAATAATGGTCTTAAGTCTCGAAAGGAAACACTTAGAAAATTTCTAAGTTCTGAAGAGTTGAAGCATCTAAAGGTGGATCGCAGAAATTGACAATTCAAAGGAAGAACGGGTAAGGAGGATTGAGTGGGAGAAATCCTTTAGAAAATAATTTTGAAGGTTGGACAAGGTCGAGGGTCAATATCCATTCATAAAGAGCCAAAATATTATAATCCATTAGATCTCAGAGAAGTAACACACTGATTAGTTGTTGGGAGTTATCGAAATTTCACAAAACCAAAGGATTTAGAAGAAGCAGAGTGAAATTCGCAAAATTGCAAAATCGCAAAATGAGAAATCCTGCAATCATCAGGACCATCCGTTGAAAGGGAATACATGGCAAGAGAGTATAATTTCACTGACTTTCTGAGTGGAAAGGTCAAAGGGTGGATTCGTGAAGAATTTGTGAAATCCAAATTCGCAAAATGATCATGGTCGTTCATTGAGGTAGGACACGTGGCGACAGATCAATGTTTCACTGAATCGTGAATTAGGAAGTTGGAGGTAGAAGTTGTGAAAACTCGCAAAACGAAAAATCATGACTTGATCACAGTCATTGGTTGGAGAGATGTTGGTGATCGTTGATCTGATCAGAAAATTTCACAATTTCAGGTATTGGGAGAACGGAGGTGAATCACATCGGGAGTTTCAATACATGGAATCTTGACGTGCTTAGAAGGATTGGCCCCAGTTCATAGAGAAGGGTCATATGGTTGAATTTAAGGGAGGATCTAGCATGAACTAATCCCTTGTCAAAATTCCGGGACTCAGGAGCTCAAAGGACAAAGAGTCAGTTGACTCATATAGCTGATACGCGAAATCGAGACGCACCTTTTCGGATAAGTGTGTGGTCACAAGGTGTGGTCATGTGGAGGACACTTGTGTTTTAGTGCTTGTACATGCAAGTCAAGTTTTGCAAAGACTTGTGGATTTTTTCTAAGAGGTTCCAACAGGGAATCAAAGACTGTTTCAATTTAGTCTTGATAAGATCCTAGACTGGGAGGTCACATGGCCCTTGGAGAGGAGGGGGGTCTGCACCAAGTGGTATCAGATCTTGAAAAAGATTCGAAGTTGAACTCAATGTGTTGGAAATAGTTGAACCGATACCACTGAGGGTACGCACAGGACCACCTATAGAAAACCGTGTTGTAGGAAGAGAAGTGAGAGAACTTCGTGCAAGGTTGGAAGTGATGGAAGTAATGCAAAGGAGAACATTTGCCACTGGAGACATTAGTGACATAGAGAGTGAAGAAATAGAATTTGAAGAAGCTATAGGGGAATATGTGGGCAATGAACACTTCTTGAAGGTTGTTATGAAGTTGGGAGCTAGAGAAAAGATGGAAGTTCCCATGTATGAAGGTAATTTGGATGCCGAAGAACTATTGGACTGGATAAGGTCCATGGGTAAGTATTTCGACTATGAAGAAGTCGATGAAGGAAGGAAGGTGAGACATGTTGTCACCAGATTAAAGGGACATGGAACGTTGTGGTGGGATAAACTACAGGCAGAAAGGAGGAGCAAAGGAAAAAAAAAAGATAAATAATTGGGATAGGATGGTAGCCAAACTGAAGGCTAAATTCATACCTAGGGATTACTAGATAGAATTGTTTAGAAAATTGCAGAACCTGAGATAGAGGGATATGACTGTGAAAGAGTATACAAAGGAATTTTATAGTTTGGATATTAGGACTGGACAAAGAGATAAGGATGATGAAAAATTTTCCAGGTATATAAATGGTTTGAGGTATGAAATTCAGAATGAAATTAGTATGATGACTATGAGGAGAGTGGAAGATGCTTATCAGATTGCACTGAAAGAAGAAGAAAATTTGGCCACAAACCAGAGTCAATGGAACAGAAGTAGAGGCTTAAATAGAGGTAAGGGAGTTGTCTATGATAAGGCACTGAACGCTAAGGATGAGAATGAGAAATCAGATGGTCGCTTTGAAAGAGGAGGAGGTTCCCAAATAAGACCGTTTGGTGGGAGAAAATATTTTCCTCGAGGAAGAGGAATAAGTAGAGGAGGCAGAGTTAAATGTTATGCCTGTGGAAAGAAAAGAAATATGTCTTGGGAATGTCCTGAGAGGAAGAAAGAAGGAGGAGGAGAAGCACACATTTCTGAAGCCCAGAAGAATGTGGAAGCAGAGGCAGCAGAAGGAGGAAAAAATCTTATGATGAGGAAAGTTCTTCTAAAGCCAGAGAAAGAAATAGAAGACTCCCTTCAATGAATGAGGTTGTTCAGGACTGCTTGTAAAACAAAGGATAAAGTTTGCAAGATGATTATAGACAGTGGGAGCACTGACAATTTAGTATCAACAAAGATGGTGGAGAAACTGGATCTAGAGACAAATGCACACCCAAGTCCATACAAAGTATCATGGTTGCAGAAAAGACATCAAGTAATGGTAAGTCAACAATGCAAAATTGAATTTAAAATAGGAGGCTATAAAGATGAGATTATGTTTGATGTAATTCCCATGGATGTTTATCATATTTTGTTGGGGAGACCGTGGTAGTTTGATAGGAATGTTATTCATGATGGAAAGAAAAATACTTATACTTTGGAAAATAATGGTATAACTGACATGTTACTACCAATAGAAGAGAAGAAAGAAAAGGAAGAAGCCATCACCAGAATACTTCTCATGAGTGGGAAGGAACTCTTGAAGGAGGTCAAGAAAGATCAAGAAATGTAATTTATTGTAGTAAGGAAAGAAAGAGTTATCCTTACCAATACTTATGTGGATGATTTACCTGAAGAAATCCAATAATTGTTGGAGAATTTTGTTGACATAGTAGTGGATGAGTTGCCTCACTCATTACCACTTATTAGGAGTATTAGCCATCATATTGACTTGATTCTAGGAGCCAGTTTTCCAAACAAAGCAACGTATCGATTGACACCTTGAGAGAATGAAGAAGTTAAGAGGCAAGTTCAATAGTTGTTGGATAAAGGTTTAGTTAGGGAAAGTCTAAGCCCATGTGAAGTGCCGACTGTATTGAGTCCAAAGAAGGATGGGGGATGGAGAATGTGTATATATTCGAGAGCCATCAACAAGATTGCCATAAATAAGATTACCATCAAGTTTAGATTTCCTTTACCTAGGATGGATGATTTAATGGACTATTTGAGTGGAGCAAGTTATTTTTCAAAAATAGACTTGAAGAATGGATATCATCATATAAGAATGAGAGAGGGAGATGAGTGGAAGACAACATTCAAGACAAATGAAGGTTTGTTTGAATGGATCGTCATGCCATTTGGATTGACAAATGTTCCAAGTACATTTTTCCAAGTACATTTATGAGGTTGATGAATGAAGTAATGAAGTACTTCATAGGTAAATTTGTCATTGTATATCTTGATGATATATTAGTTTTCAGCAAAATAGAGGAAGAACATTTAAATCACTTGACATTAGTGATGAGAAAATTACAGCAAGAAAAGTTGTTAATAAACTTGAAGAAAAGTTCGTTTATGAAGACAGAGCTCATATATTTGGGTTTTGTGATCTCTTCAAATGAATTGAAGATGGATACAGAAAAGGTGAGAGCAATCAAAGAATGGCCGTCACCCAGGAGCATATTTGAGGTGAGAATTTTCCATGGTTTAGCAAGTTTTTATAGAAAGTTTATCAGAAATTTTAGTGGTATATGTGCACCCATGATGGACAATGTGAAGAAGAGTCATAAGTCTTTTAATTGGACAGAGGAGGCTAAGAAAAGATTCATAGTGTTGAAAAAGAATATAACAGAATAACCAATTCTGATTTTACTAGATTTTGGAAAAACATTTCAGGTGAGGTGTGATGCAAGTGGAATAGCCATTGGAGTAGCTTTGAGTCAAGATAATAGGCCATTTGATTATTTCAGTGAGAGGTTGAATGATTCTAAGGAGAAATATTCAACATATGAAAAACAATTTTATGCAGTAATTCAAGATTTGAAAAAATGGAGACATTATTTAATTTCAAAGGAGTTTGTCTTGTATAGTGACTATCAAGCTTTGCAATTTATTACTAGGAAAGAGAAGTTGAATTAGATGCATGCTAAGTGGGTAGAATTCATGTAGAATTTTACTTTTGTCATTAAACATATTTCTGGAAGTGCTAACAAAGTTACAGATTCTTTGAGCAGGAGAAGTTTGGTTATACATGAATTTCAAGTGAAGACCTTAGGGTTTGAGCACCTTAAGGAAATATATCAGGAAGATTCAGATTTTAAGGAGTATTATGAAGCATATGAAAATCCTTTGTTGAGGGATAACAACTCATGGTCAGAATATTTGATCCAGGATGGATTGTTGTTTAAAGGAAGCCAATTGTGCATACCGAGATGTTCAATGCAGGATAATTTGTTAAAAAAAAAACATAGTGGAGGTTTAGCCAGACATTTTGGTCATGACAAAACATTTACACTGTTGAATAGTTTGTATTATTGGCCAGGTATGAGGGCATATGTGAATAAATTTGTAGACCGATGTAATATTTTTCAACATACAAAAGGGAAGAGACAAAAAACTATTTTGTATCAGCCATTACCTATTCCTAAGAGACCTTGGGATGCAATTAGTATGGATTTTGTATTGGGATTACCTAGAACCTAGAGGGGAAGTGATTACATATTTGTCGTGGTTGAAAATTTTTCAAAGATGGAACATTTTATACAATGCCATAAAACAAATGATGCTACACACATATCCAATATGTTTTTTAGAGAAATTGTGAGATTACATGGATTGCCGAGAAGCATAGTTTTAGACAGGGACACTAAGTTCTTGGGACACTTTTGGAGGAATCTATAGAAGAGGATGGGAACTAACTTATCCTTTAGTTCAAATGTTATCACCCTCAAACACATGGAAAAACTAAAGTGGTGAACATGATTCTGGGAAATTTGTTAAGGAGTTTAGTCACTGAACAAGGTCATCAGTGGGATCAGATTCTGGCACAGACAGAGTTTGCATTTAACAATCCAGTTAATAGGAGCAATGGGAAAAGTCCATTCAAGATAGTATATGGAAGACAACTGAGATGGGTTGCAAAATTGAGAGAATTGAAACAAGATGAATTTAGGAGTGCTAGAGTAGAATATTTTTCTACATAAATGAAAAGACTTCATGATCAAGTTAAGAGGCAGATACAAGATAGTAATCAAAATTATAAGGACATAATTGATCATAAAAGAAGGGAAGTTCAATTTGAAGTTGGAGATGAAGTTTTAGCTCATTTGAGGAAGTAGAGGTTTCCAAGAGGAACATATAATAAATTGAAGATGAAGAAGATAGGACCATGCAAGATCCTTAGAAAATTTGCAGCAAATGCTTATGAGATACAGTTGCCAGATAATATTGGGATATCATCGATATTCAACATTGCGGATTTATATCCTTATATCAGAGATGAAACAGGAGAATTGGATGACCAGGAAGAGATTCAGTGGGAAGAATAGATGCCTACAGTAGAAAAACCTTAGATGGAGAAAATTTTAGAACAAAGAGTTGGAAGGAAAACCAGAAGGAAGATGTATCCAGAATATTTAGTGAAATGGAAGGATCACCCTGTGGAAGATTCAAGTTGGGTAATTGAACCTGATGTTTTGAAACATGGCAAAATAGTACGAAAGCTCATGGACTGGAGTCCATGAATATTTTTGGTTGGAGGAGTATGATGCAGGAGAATTGCTATCACATCAAAAGGAAGCAGACGTGGAATCAAAATCGACACCTCAATGCATCGAAGGAGCCAAAACCGACCTTAATTAGCTTGGTAGTGGTGTGAAGATCTTTTTAATTTTATCGTTAATTAATTAGATGTCTGTAAATTCGAGCCACCGTTTGAAAGGACAGAACCATTGTAAATCCTTTACACGACTGTAATGTATTACATGTGTGGGATATTAGCCCTGATTAGTCATTAGGTTGAATTTATTGAGTAGGTAATCGCTTGAACAGAAGGTAATAGTATTTAGATAGGAGGAAGAAGAGAGAGGAAGCTATGGGTCCTTAGACAAGTTTTCATTGTAATAGTTATGAAGGAGATAACTACTGTAATTATGTTTTCTTCTGAAATGAATAGAATAGAGGAAATTGACACAAATACACAATGTTAATATTGTTTACAGTTTGACTGTGTTGTTATGTGTTTGTGAATGTATGATGTTTATAGTGAAGGAATGAATAATTGAATCAATTCAATTGTTTTTCTTCTGTAAAATTATGCAAGGAGTGCATGCACACCATAAGGAGTGCATATGAAGAAGTATTTTCCGAATTAAAGATTAGAAAAGATAGCAGGGAAATTATGTAGGCAGAGAGTTCATATTGAGCGCGAGGAATGCGTATAGAAACAAACTTGTGTTAAATTTTGAAAGCTCGGGAGGTTGAGCACGGAGTATTCCAGTAGGGCATCAGAAAGTCTTTTGAAGAAGACACAGAGTGCAAGTGTGCGCAGGGCTGAGGCCAAGTTTCATTGACAAAGATCAGGAGGAATAGTGGTTTTAAGTCTTTATGGGAAACACTTAGAAAATTTCTAAGTTCTGAAGAGTTGAAGCGTCTAAAGGCGGAGTGCAGAAATTGACAGTTCGAAGGAAGAACAGGTAAGAAGGATTGAGTGAGACAAATCCTTCAGAAAATATTTTTGAAGGTTGGATAAGGTCGAGGGTCAAGATCCATTTAGAAAGAGCCAAAATATCACAATCCGTTAGATCTTGGATAATTAACACATTGATTAGTTGCGAGGAGTTATTGAAATTTTGCAAAACCAAAGGATTTGGAAGAAGCAGAGTGAAATTCGCGAAATCTTGAAATGCGAAATCCCGAAATCATTAGGACCATCCATTGAAAGGGGATACGTGGAAACAAAGAAGAATTTCGCTGACTCACCAAGTGGAAAGGTCAAAGGGTGGAGTTGTGAAGAATTTGCGAAATCCAAATTCTCGAAATGATCATGGCCATTCATTGAGGTAGGACACGTGACGATAGATCAACATTTAGTTGAATCATGAATTGGGAAGTTGGAGGTAGAAGTTGTGAAAACTCGTGAAATGAGAAATCATGACTTGATCACACTCATTGGTTGGAGAGCTATTGGTACCCATTGATCTGATCCGAAAATTTTGCAATTTCGGGTATCGGGAGAATGGAGGTGAATTGCATCAAGAGTTTTGATATGCGAAGTCCCGACGTACTTGGAAGGATTGGCTCCAGTTCATAGAGAAGGGTCATATGGTTGAAGTTAAGCGAGGAGATAGCACGAACTAAGCCCTTGTCGAAATTTCAGGACTCGGGAGTTCAAAGGACAAAGAGTCGGTTGACTCATATAGTTGATACGTTAAATTGCGATGCACCTTTTCGGATAAGAGTGTGGTCACAAGGCATGGTCACGTGGAGGAGACTTGTGTTTTAACGCTTGTACACGCAAGTGGAGTTTTGCAAAGACCTATGGATTTTTTCTAAGAGGTTCCAGTAGGGAATTGAAGACTATTGCAATTCAGTCTTGAGAAGATCCTAGACCAGAAGGTCACACATCCCTTGGAGAGGAGAGGGGTCTACACCACTTTATTGATTCATAAATTTTTCTTCATAAAACGAGAGTTAATATTCTGCAGGAAATTTCAGCACCCTAGAAACCCTAGGGCCAAAAATCAAAATTTCTTGGATAGCCCCAATGTCCAAGTTTTAAGGGGCTAAAACATCCAAAAGGAGAGGGTCGTACGGATTTTCTGGAAACCCTAGGAAGGTCATACGGTTCTGCAGAAGGGGTGGGAAGACTAGTAAAGGATGAGACTTGGTAGATGCTTGTGAAATGGGTTCTTCAAGACCTATGCTCTGATACCATGTTGATCTTCATAAGCATTAGGTTAATTATGTAGTTCATTTCAAGTTCATCATGTCTTAACCATAAACAAGAATGTTGCAACAACCAAGATCACAAGAAGAAACACCATGCACAAGTACATAAGATATATCCTGGGAAACCCTTCTCAACAAGGGAAGAAAACCCAGCCAAATCCTTTGCTATATTCTTCAAGAGAAAGACCTTTCACCACCAAGAATGACTTAGCACACAAGAGGGTGTTTAAGACCTAGAAGACTGTCTCCCAAGACAGTGTGCACCTTTGCCAAAGAGAAGTACTTGCTGAAATTTCCAAAACACGCAAGAAGGATATGATTCTACAATGGAGAATCATCTCCTACTTATATTAGACTTTTACCAATTAACAAGGGCATCTATTGGCACAATAGGACCGATCTCTCTAAATCAAATATACTTATTACTATATTTATTATTTATTATAATTACTATTACTATTAATATTAATTATCTTTTACATTTATTATTAATCACATTAAGGTGGGTCCGACCTATACCGTTTACATAACAATTAGGGTTACAGGTAGGTCTGGCTCTTGAACAATATATATAGAAAAGGATCTGATACACCCACTACTACTAATCCACTAGGGGCACATCCATAGGAATGTCATAGATCTGATTCACTGCATTACATAGATGAACCAGGTCTTCACACATTCACCTATGCTCGTCCACAGGCACGTCCACTCTACAGATCTTCTTTCCCACTGCCATCGACAGAAGAATCATCTGGAGTCATCTCATCAACTTTGCTGCTCAGAGGAGGCCATCACATCATATTCATTTATGTTCACATGACGATGTGCCCAACACTTTTGGGATTTCTCATGTTCACCTTGTGCTCAGCCACATGCACGTCCTAACTCAATAGATTGCTTTTCCACCAGATAATCATCTGGAGTTATTCTCACTCACGTCATGGAGGAGTTCATCTCTACATTCCTAGCTCTGTCCCATGATGGAACCACAAACCCTTTTTTAAGGGATTTCTCTCAGGTTTGTAAGCTGAGAGAAAGACTCACATATATGCTTTGTTACACATCTCATAGTTTTGTAAGATGGAGGATGTCTCCCATAGCTGCATTTATCAACAGGATGTGGGAAAAATTCTCCATCATTTCGTCCCTCTGTCGCGTGAGATCTTGCTCAAACAACATATTAATAGAATATTTTTCTCTATCATTTTTATTTTCTTCCACCATGGAGGGTTTCTTAGGTAAGAAAGAGTGATTTTAATCAAGAGAGACAATCTCAAGACCCAACTTTATATATTCGGACCTTGTCGGGGACATGCACTGGAAAACGATCAAGAGTAGCCTGCTCTGATACCACTAATTCAGATTATTTTTGACACAAAATGAGAGAGGAGATATAATAAAGAAATGTACATAGATTTATCAATAATATAACAGAGATATATCAGATATGTAATCATAAACATAGAGATACAGTAATACACAATTTCTATTAATGAGCGAAATGGACAAAATTGTAGAAATACAGAGTGAAAGACTCACTAGAATGGTGGCAGCTTATGTCTGAGAAGAGATGTGACCACCACTCACATTAGCAAGAATATGATTGTTACAATGAGGCTCCAAAGACCTTTTTAAGATAAATAAAATACAAAACCATAACCCCGAAAGATGAAAAGCCAACAATTTTGTGGACCTCGTTTTGGGTAGTTTGGAGTATCAACTTCCTGATGTCGTAACTTTGGCATACGATCTCCGTTTGGGGTGCACGATATCTTGTTGGAAAGGTATAAATGAAGAGCTTAATTTTGGGGCTAAATCAAATACTTCAGCTATCATTGAGGTTACCAATCATGAAAAATAATCATTTAGTCCCTCAAAATGGCCCCAGAAGTTTAGGAACTGAAAAACTGCTAAAAATAGTAAATTGTCAACAAACTTTTTTGATCCAGTTGGAATAGTTGGGTGGACATCGATATCCACTTGGATTATACATCATGGTATTCTTCTTCTTCTTCTTGACTTGGTTGATATTCTTGATTCTTTCTCTAAGTGTAGGTGTATGTTGAGTTTGTGAGCTCTTCTCATCACTTCACCCCTTTAATCTACCACAAGAAGGATGAGATGGTAGTGGTATGCCACCTTCACTTACCATTTCTAGTCATTCTTCTAATGAGCATGCAAACTCTGGCATGTCTTTATCCTTTACAAAAACGATCTTCATTATCAAGGTATTTTTTATCCTGCCATCAAATCCTAGGCCTTCATGCTTGACTTGTGGTTTGGCTACAATGGGGCTTAGGATTCCTTGTATTCTCTTAGCTATCCCATATCCACCATGTCCCATTTTCCATAGAAGTTTGGAACCAATGCCTCTAATATCATTTTCAAATTCACCAAGTTGTTATTGAGAGAAATCCAAGGAAGGTGAGCTTACCAAAGTGTTCTATGTCATGGTGTTGGCTTGGGAAATAGAAATGGAATAGTGGCCTTGCTTCCCAATGCTCTTGGAAAATTTATTGTAGCTTTGCTAATGCATCCTCCTTCTTTTCTAACTTGTGTTGCAATTGTGCCATCATTTGAGTGAACCTATCTTCTTGTGAACTATATAATTGAATGACCTTCTCACCAAGGTGTACAAGTTGTGCTATGTGCTTGTCCCAATTTATCCTGATTGCAGCGAGGGTGTCTTGGCATTCTTCAAATGTATTATTGAGAAATGGAAAAAAAATGGCATAGGTCTCACGATGCTTCTCCATCTCTACCATCCTCTCGTTGAACATCTCAACATGTTCTTTCAAGTGCATGTTCTCTTCTTGAAGATGAGCATTATCGAGGAAAGTACTCAATTGTTATTTCTCATTTATAAATTCTTGTAAATATAAGTACCAATACCAAAAAAATGTTTTTATTTTGCTTATTCAAGTAATTTGGTTATTTTCTTAATGAAGGAATAAAAGTCCTACATAATGGAAGACTATATTTCCATATGTATTTTTTCTTTTTTTTAATTATCTATTTCAACTATACGACTCACTCAACTAAGATAATAGAACTCTCTATCCCCAAGGGTTATCTCAAGAAGTCATGGACCAAACGTGAGATCTCTACCCCAAATTTTGGGAGGTCATGGGGTTGACTCTCTTGATCCTCTCAAGGTTAAGCTCCATAATAAGGGCCAACGGTTTACCCCGTTTAGCATCCATGGATAATGGGGAAGCACTCAAAGGGGTTTTCTGTGAAATTTTCCTTGGAAAAAACAATAGAACTCTCATTCAATTTTCCAATGATCCTTGAGTTTCACAATTAAATCTCCAATGGAGTAATCATAATTTATAAGGTGTTTGAATTTCAGAAATACAATTCCCAATGCTCTACAATTTGAAGAATTACAATTCCCAATGCAAGGAGCAATTAAATTACAATTTTAGTCATTTTAACTTATCATGGTAATTTATATCAACACAAGTTGCTTCTTTGGATTAATGTGATGGTGTTATTATTCACTACAAAGTTGTGTTTTTTCTTCTTATCATTAGTGATATGTTGATTTGTTGTAGTTGATTCACTCTATACCTCATCCATTTCTTCATTAAGAGAAAACATAATGATGCTCAATGTTGAAATTATATATCCATGTATCAAATCATTGGATGGTTATGTGTATGCATACAAGAAACTCCTAAAAAAACCTAAAAAATATTAAAAATTATAGGAATTTGAACCTCCATTTCTTAATACAATATTGAAATCAATGCACAAAACAAAATAATCAAATCTATCTAGTGTACAAACATTGAAATCAATGCACTATACTAAGAGTAATGTAGCAAACAAATTATTCAAACTTCATTGACTTTATGAACAATAAAATCTATCAAATATAATGAAATTAATGTTGTGAAAAACTTATTTTATGAAAATGTAGAATCAATTTTGAATGTAAATCACAATGGAATATAAAATGTAGATAGTGCCAAAATTGAAATCTCAAATTTGTATATTTCATATTTGTTTATTCCTATCAATTTTATGTGACCACAATCATATATACCATATAATTAATTAGTTATTTATTGCCTCACTACTAAATTCCTTTAGCTAAGATAATGATTTCCCTTGAATTTTGTGTAGTCAATTGTTTCAAAATAGTGAGAAAATATCTGTCATGTAGATTTTATCCACTATATAAATACCGAAATAAAATGAATGCATTACACTAATAACATATTCATTAGTGCGATATACTAATAACATCTTAATGTAGTCCTTATCTCCATTGTACATAAATTGAAATAAAACGTATACTTTTTCAAGTTAATAAGAATTTTTCAAAAATATTATTTAAATTGAATATAAAAAATTATTACAAAGATCCAAAATTCATTGTTAAAAGGAGAATCATTCATTGTTGTTCACAAAACATTAGAGGTGTTTAGAAGGAGAATCGTTATCACATGCAAATTTTTAGAGGTATAAACCATTTCTGTTTTTTGTTATTTCCTTTATAATTGGATTATGTGAAGGACTCGACCATGTTCTCTATAACGCAATGTTTATGATGGATATATATTAATTCTAGTACACAATTAAAGATTTGAAGGAAACTATCACATATAATTAAGCCCTTTTATTTTCTATTCTCAATTAAAAATATCAATTCAAATAAAAATAAGCAAACAATCAATTATAATTAAGTATTCTTATTCTTTATTCTCAATTATAGTTATAATGGAATAGTTGTCACATTTGAATGGATTTATGATTATTTTTGGACTATGATTGTATATTATAGGCCATTCTCTCTCTACATATATGCATATAACCCAATGTCTATGATGGATATCTATTATCCACTATTTTTTCTTTTATAGTAGACAAGTATTTTTTGTTTTAAGAAAATGACCAATTCTAAATAAGCACTCTTATTCTCTATTCTCAACTATAGTTATAATGGGATAATTATCACATTTGAATGGATTTAATGATCTTTTTCAAACTACTATTATACATTGTAGTTTCCATCAAAACTCATTATCCTACTTTTACAATCACATTTCTTGTTCAAATTTCAATTCTTTGATTGGTCTCTCTCTCTCTCTATATAATTCATTTGAAATAAAGTTTTATTGAAATTTGTAACCATAGCTACGCAATTCAATCATTCAAATTAATTAGTAATTAGTAAAGTTTAAACTGCATGTTGCATGCTCAACTATCCATGTTTAGAGCTATGCAAAATCACTTGGATAACAATGTATGAAAATGATCTTATTTTTTTTAGAGTCAAAATTCTGCAACTTTACAATTGTTCTCAAGACTAAAGTAAGATTTCCAACCACCATTAATTATTTTTTCAATACTATAGTTCCAATTTAACTTATGATGAAATTGAATATTGAGATACTTACAAAAATATGAAAATCAATATTATTAACGTATTGCTTCCTTCAACCAAAAATACAATATGTTCCATAACCTTAATTGATTACTTTTTATCCCTTCTCAACTCAAAATTCTAATGAGCCTATCACAATGATACATCAAAATAATTGATGTCTCTTGCCTCATAGCAAGTTCCCATTTTCCAAAGGGATGTGATACTTGAAACCCAAAAACACAAAAAAAGAAGGAAAAATACATTTTCAACATGTTAGAACATGTTAGAATCTCTTGAGCCTGGAAAAAACTTGAATCCTAAGCATATATAAGCCTCTTAACATGAAAAGATTAATGGTGTTCCTAAATACTTGGGTTCACTAAATCTAATCTTGTTCAATACATGTTATTCCTCAGTGTGCTTATATTTTAGAAATAATAATAAGCTAGATTTCTTTGAATAACATTACAGGATAATGAATGAAAACAATAATTATTTCTAAAAAGCATGCATCCAAAATAAACTACCTTCCAAAATGAAAATCACTTTAGCCGAAGAAAATGATTTTATCCTCTATTCCACCCTATTTTGTCAATAAATAATTACCTAATCCAACTATATCCTTTCTTTGTTGGTTTGACATTCGAACAACTCCCCAATCTGAATTCACCTCCCTAAAGTGAAGGAAGGAAATGCTTCTGGTCTAGTGTGTTCCCATTTGTGGCCTTGTCTCAAACATCCAACTCTTTGGTTTTCTTCTCTTCTTCCTGTTGGGCTTTGGCATCTTGTTCTACCTTAGTCCTTGTTTCTCCTTCAACCAATCATGTTGAGGAAGATATTCCCTCTTCGACACTCACCTGGTCCTTGGAATAGGATAAGATAAAGAGAAATATGCAGGATTTGCTCATCAATCCAATCAAATGGTTTAACATATTGGGTTCATAATGAAATCAGGTTTAGTCTGTCTGACTACAAGGGCATATCGAACTTCCACACCTGGCATATTTTATGACAAATGGGGCTCCTACCCTAGGGGAAGGACATGGAAGGGAAGGGAAGGTATTTGGGCTATGACCAAGAGGGAGAAGTTCGTGAGCAGGAAGAAAGATATTGGGTGGGATCCCTCGGTAAGTCAATATGCTACATGGTACATATGTATTACATAATATATTTAGGGGTGAGTAAAGGAGGGGTGAGTCACCTTTTTGAGGCCTTCAAGATGAGCATAAACTAGGAATTGGGAATTAAAGGCTTATTTAGATAGCGGGCTTAGCTATTTCTTAGTCCTCCTCTTCTTGGTTTTATACGAAGTCAATGGCACTTTAACATAAATGTTATCAGTCGCTCCTCCCTACTTTATCAATAAATAATTACCTAATTTAGTTTTAAATAAATTAGTGTTCTTAATTATATATATATATAGATATATATAATAATAGTTTTTAAAATATCCAAATGATATTTAATGTTAAGAACCAAATATCAATATAGCATAGAAAAACCTCAAAAAAAGTACTCAACGCCTTGAAAAAGAGATAATTTCATATACTAAGCCTCTTCGAGGGGGCAACCTTCTTTTACCCCACTTAAATGTTCAAGTACAAGATTATTCCAAATGAAAATGACTCCTTGGTATATATAGGAGACTAGGAGGTATAATTACAACTAATGGAATAAATCCGGCATAAATAAAATAACAGTACTAATGTAATATGCCCCAATTAAGGGGTAATGAGCCAATATTACAGCTTAACATGCCCCTCCCCTTGAGACAAGTGTTGTCCGCAACACTTGAGTAACTCTGGATGCTTATGTATAAAAGACTCATCTTCCCATGTGGAATCTTCAGCCGGTAGTTTCCTCCATTCAATGAGATACTCTGAAATGGATCTATTCCTCAGCTGGTGAATTCTTGTGCCAGTGATGGCTTCATGCTCCAATATGATTTTTCCTTCCTCGTCAAGTTCTAGCAATATAGTTTGAACTGGGATCTTGTTGCCTATAACCTTCTTTAAGCATGAAACATGGAAAACTGTGTGTACTCGTGAAGATGCAGGCAACTCCAATTTGAATGCCATTGTACCAATCTTTTGCAACACCTTATAAGGGCCATAGTACTTTGGTGATAATTTATTATCCTTCTTGGCTTGCTTGAGGGACATCTGCTTGTATGGTTGTAGTCTTAAAAACACCCAATCCCCTACTTCAAAACTTCTTTCACT